>CM040238.1:140099542-140430853 GCA_022545495.1 Chrysanthemum lavandulifolium
ACCTTCGCGTATCCCGCCTAAGTCGGTTGGTTGATGCATATCTCATAAATAAGAGATATCCGATATCAAGACCATAAATAACTTCGGGTTTGGGCCTTCGTAAGCCCAAACCATTACCGTGTTAGCCCATTCTTACTGGGCTCGTGTTAGGAATTGGAAATTCCATGAGAAAGTGTCGGTCACCCCAATTATGGTCTAGCATATATTATCTCGTAGACTTGTAGTTTGTTACGTTATTTAGTAGTTAATTAGTTAGTTTGTAGCGTAGTTTAGTGTAGTGTAACACCGTGGAGGAAGGACGGTCTTTACCCATCGTATACACGATCCACAGCCGATGGGAGGTCGTTTATTTTGTAGTATAAATACCCTTCCATCCATGGAAGGGTGTGGCTGGCAATCTAACCTTTCACATTTTGTTCTACAACTCTACCAAGAACACCATCTCTCTACTTTCTCTCTCTAAAATGGCTATCATGTATTTTGATCATCCAAGACCACCCGAATCATCAAACACAATAATATATCGATCCTACAAATGGTACCAGAGCCAAGATTTATTGTGTTATCTTTGATTTGTGTGGTTCTTACCAAGGTTTTTGTGTGTTTTGATGATTTATTGTGGTGTTTGATTCTCGTGTTGACTGTTTTTTTGTATCATTTTTTGGTTCAAAAAATGGTCTTACATTATTTTGGGTAAAACTGTTTTTGTGTATATGGTTTTGGTCGAATATTTAAAGTCTTCTTCGTGTCATCCTTATGTCCAAACAGCTGCATCTTTTGACTTGGAATCTGTGTAATATATTTTTATGGTCATCTGGTCATTTTATCATTGGTCAAACGGGCAAAAAGCATGATCTTTATGTCACTTTTTCTGGGCTTATATGAAAAAATGGTCTAATATTGCTGCTGTTCATGTTAGCGAGTTGTCTCAGGTGTCCAAATTCAATGTACTTACAGTGTAGCGACTTGTGTAACTGGAAAAAGGCTAGCAACTTGTCATTAACCTGTTTAGCGAGTTGGGTCACCTAGCGACTTGTATTTACAGTCGTACCAACTTGTTAAGCATATAGCGACTTGTTAAGCATATAGCGACTTGACATTATTTAATGTCAAGCGAGTTGTTAGCGACATGACATGTTATAGCGACTTATGTCAAGAAAATCAGATGTAGCGAGTTGTGTATGATATGCTAAATGGTAGCGACTTAAGATAACCGTGTATCGACTTGACCACTTGAACACAACACTAATACCAAACCATACACCAAGACATCATGACCTCAGATTCTTAAAACCATCATAAGTCCACTATCTACTGTAAACAAAAAACATATTTACTATAAAAACCAATCTTCATTCAAGACTCAAAACGAATTTAGAAAAGATCTCAGTATTCGATTTCATGTTTCTCAATAGATTCATCAAGACTTTCAAGAGCCAAATAAGCACGAAATCATCTAACCATCATAGATCATTTATGAAGACAAAGCCTCAATTAATATTCGAATTTATCAAAGAAAGACCAAGACCTATGTCTCAATCTTCTTTTTATTCGGTTCTCAATACAAAACGTGTACAAATTAAACCTACCCGAGACCCTTATTAGGTCTTGAAGATCGAGTCAGTCATCATCTTTCATGGAAGTCATCCCAAGACCTCATGCCATCCCTGTGGCTGCGATTTCGAGCCCGTGCCATCCCTGTGGCTAGCTCATAAGAATGAAGGTTCTTTGTTATGAATGATGTGTCTTGTGCTTGTTTCGTATATGATGTGTTAAACGGATTTAAGATGATTGAGAGTTTAGGGTTTGATAATTAAGAATGAGATGGGAGAAACTGTGTGGGTAGGAGAAAAGTTAGGAGATGGAGGCGTAACTTTAGGTTTAGGTAATGATTGATAATTAGGGTATCCCACCTTATTTATCCGGTTGTTAATACTTCACATGGATCAGGTATATATTTTTAATTGGACCAAAGTTAGATCGGGTCTTGTCATCTGTTTGGGCTTGAGTCCCGAATATGGTTTTGGACTTAGATCACGAATGGGTTACTAACCATAGATAACACTAGATTGGATTAGACTGGAATGTGTTTTGTTATCCGATTAATCATATTGGATACAAATCGTTAAGACTTGGTGTTATTTAGTATGGTATTTTGGTCATACAATTTCACGGGGATACTAAATTCACGGCTTTGTGTACTTTGTGTTAGACCATGTGGTGTACTAAAACCAAACATGGGCCGTGAGATTATGATCGGATGGTTTATTATATCGGGTATTATTTGAGAATAGGGTCCAAAGTATCATCAAAAATTTTATTCCAAAGTCTCACATATGATAGTTTAGAGTTATTTGGAACGGGCTTGGAATGGAATGTTGGAAGCTTAGATTTGGCTTATCATGGGTTGTGACTTGGATTATGTTGGAAGATATAGTAACTTCATGGACCGTGCCTCGATTATTTCTTGTAATCAAAGTTTGGGCCATACACATGATTGGGTCGGATGGATTTTTCTCTAAGAATTGGATTATATGAGTCTTGGATTAAATGAGATTCGTTGAAGAAATTTGTGGTAATGAGATTTGTTGAACATACTTGATGATGTGATTTTAAGTTGTCGATGAGATTTGATGATGAGTTATGATGCTGAGATTCGTTATGATTATGAGGTTTGATACTTTGGTATATACATTTTCATGGATAATATTTCGTCATGGCTTGAAATTGTTTATTTGAACTAAGTTGACTACGGGGTTGTTTGTACGGTATTTCTTATTTGGATTTGAAGTGAGGTTTTCCGGAAAGTTTACTTATTTCGTCTTCTTTCTTTCTACCCTTCCGCGAAGATGACTTGTTTGGGCGTTTATAGAGGGTGATAAAGACTTGACTATTTAATTACGGTTGTGACTCTTTCTCGACCCACAACGTAACTATCACTTCGGTGTCTCACGCAGTTGAGGATACGTCAAGAGGTTTTGTACATTGGGTACACCGTTTCTTTTTCACAAGGATTAGTACAAGCTTAAGTAACAAATCTGGGAATTTTTCATCATGTTCAAGATTGGTATATCAAACTTACTTCTTCTTGTGGTCACTGCAATAGCCGACAGAATGCGTGAATGATGTGTTTACCAAAGTGTTGATTGGATGGTTAATGATATTGTTGATGTTGGATTATGAACCGTTGATGAACCACTGCATGTTCCCCTAAAACATATATTCACCGAAACCAAAGTTGTCGTAACACATTCAAGCTGTCATTGCTTACGGTTTTGTCTTGATTTTGTAAAATCCCACGAAAGAACCTATTTCTCGGTTTAAATCATAGATTTGTAAAATCCCGTGACAATGGAAACATCTTGGTTAAAGTAATGTGCATTTCCGGATCTATCTTGCGGTTTATTCTTGGTTTTGTAAAATCCCGCGAAAGAAACTATTTCTCGGTTTAAACCATAGAATTGTAAAATCCCGTATTGATGGAACCATCCTGGAGAAAGGAAAGCGTTCGTCTGAATCTTATCCGATGTTGGTGCTACGGTTCCTGCTTCGAAGAAGGGATAAAAGAGTGTAATTCAGGAATTGGGTGTTTATTTGGATTGTCTTCATGGCAGTTTGGTTATTACATGGTTTTACGAGGATATGTGCATTTAACCATGGTCGGGATGTAAACCATTATCATAGTTCACTTAAAACGTTAAAGGAGGCTAGATGTGAGCTTTTAATCAGAAGATGTGACAACGGAGTTAATTCAGTGTTATTTATTTGAGGTTGAAGTGAAATATCACGGGCAAGTGTAATTAGTATCTGAAGGTATCGGGGATGGTTGGATGAATATTCTTCGAGATCCTTGTTCGAGCTTATTATCAAACATGAAGACTTAGAAATCTAGTTATTGTTGGGTGACTTTTACCTTTTCTTTTACCACTTGGGGGAATTGGGCTTTTACCACCACAAAATAACTATCACTTTAAGGAGTTATGTTGTAGTGCTCAGTGTCACATTCAATTGTGGATTTTCAAGAGGTAATGTACGTCTTATACCTGATGGTTGGTTGGTTGAAGAGTATAGAGTACATAGAGAGTACTTAGAGATGCTAATGGAAATCGGCACCGCTCTTTATTACATATGTGCAAGTTTAAGTCACGAGTTCGGGGTAGTTTACTTCAGGGTCAAATTCATCATATTGAGTTTTCTCCATCAGTTGTCACGACAAAGAGCCTACTGAATGATAATGGGTTTGATTACATGTTTTGCCAAAAGATATTGAAAAGAGAGAGATTATGACGTTTGAATTATTCAGTTCAAACCTCGTTCTCTAAAGAAAACAAAAATGTACGTTTCAGTGCGCTTTATCTTCGAAAGAAGAGAAATCTTCTTATGACGTATGAACACGACAGTTCATGCCTCGTTCTCTAAAGAAAAGAAGTGTGTACGCTTCAGTGCGCATTATCTTCGAAAGAAGAGAAATCTTCTTATTATGACCATTCTCATCAACAGGCTTCATGCTTTTTCCATGCTCTTCAGTCACCAAGTGAACCGGGCTACTGTTGATTGTGTTCTTATTCCACTTGCTCAACTATAATGACGATGGCGACATCATGTGCTAATTTTGCAGAGGAGAAGTGTGAATAGACTACATTTGGATGACTTTCACTTGTTTAATCAAGAATGGCATCTTCGTATGCAATTCTTGAGGGGGAGAAGAAGTGTGAATTTTTTGCATGGTTGATTGATATTTTTGAATAAATGGTCAAACGGCTCCAAACTCATGTAAGAACCGAGCTTCTTATTATCGGGTCATCTTTACATGATGTTTCTTCTAAGAGCCGTTGGTTGACATCTTCTCATGGACTGATGAGTTTAACGACAAAGTGCTTCCGGTTAATGCTTCACGAGCACATCAACATGATGATCCCGAACGACCTTACATTCTTGTTTGATGTGATTGCTTGCTTGGTGTTACCATTTCGTGTGTTCGTTCTTGGTGATTGCTAATTTCCTTGATGAACATCTTTACATTCTTGTTTGATTGGGAGGGATTTTAAGTTAAGGGATTTGCAAGATGTAAGTTAATCGGGATGCTTTTGGTGTGATGAAGATGTTAACTATCTATTCCCAATTGGACAATCTTGAAGAAGGTCGAGTCTGATCAGGTTTACATTTTACGCTACATGTTAGAAGACTAAAGACGAGTTGCATTTGATTATTTAAAGACTTCTTCTTAATCTGGGCATTTATCAAACAGATTGTCGGTTTAGGGAGAGCACTAATTGAGGGAGAGTGAAAAGTCAAATTTAATCCCCAATTAGACTTGCTCATATTTTTCAGCAAGTTGATTCTCAAAGATACATCTGAGCTTATGATGTTCTTCTTAACAATTTTCTAGTATACGGGCTTATTATTTGTTGCTGATTCTGAAGTATCAAAACCAGAAAGGGGCAAGGAGACAAGCATTTAAACGCGAGTAAACTTGATGAACTTAATTCTTCTAAGTGATTGAAGATATCCCGGGAAGACAAATGTTATTACCACAGAGAAACTCAAGGTTTGACTCATGACGAGTAAACTTGATGAACCTAATACTTCTAAGTGATTGAAGATATCCCGGGAAGACAAATGTCATTACTGCAGAGAACTCAAGGTTTGACTCATGGCGTTTAGTGCTCTTATTCCAACTACGTGGGGGAAGAGATGTAAGAGAAAGTTTACGAAGATAAAGAGGTACACAAGTATGACATATTCGGGGAGATAAATGTATAACATGAGGGAGAGATATTGTATACATTGGGGATGCTCAGTTGTCTCACTTGAGTGCTTAATCAGTGATTCAGAGATATAATCACTTATTTCGGAGTTGCCATCCGTAGAGATTGTCATCCGCAGAGATAATCAGTGATTCGGCATGCTTCTTCAATATTATCGGTTATTCTTTCCTTGGGAATGTGTGTACTTCGGGTTCTTGAGCTTCATACACGATCATCAGGGAAGAAAAATGTGAACATTGGGTAGGTGTTTTCATTCCCCTTATAATGTGTATTCGGAAGAGCTCTTGGGTTTTGGTGTACTTCGGGTTCTTGAGCTTCATACACGATCATCAGGGAAGAAAAATGTAAACATGGGGAGGTGTTTTCATTCCCCTCATGATGTGTATTCGGGAGAGTTCTTGAGCATTATACAAAGAGACTGGCTGCATCAATTCAACTACTTGGGGGAATTGTTCTTTTGACACCTTTTGGAATGGATTGCTTCAGACTTCAATAGAAAAGAAATATGAGAAGATTGTTTTATGGGTGGGATGATACGTTGTTGTTCTATTGGATGATATTACCCTAAATGGAGAATCTCGGTTATCGTTCTTAAAAGGAGCAGCGTGATTTATGATAATGGTGTGCTTCTCTGTGCACCTGGCTAAGGCAAGCTTGTAATAGAGCTTCGAATCTGCTCATCTAATGGATTTTCGGTTTGGGTGGGAAGCTGCCAAAGTCTCTCTTTCTTAAAGGCTCGGGTTCTATCTTCTATTCTGGAGCCTCGGAAGCTTTGGTGGTGGAAGTTTAAGAGATGACGATTTCTATCTTCTACGACGTGCTGTTCGATATCCTTATCTCGGTACTCGTATCATCATCCTCTTAAACTATATCATCTATTCTATCTTTGTATATATTTATCAGAAAAGAGAATACAAAAATATGAAACCAGCAAAACAAAATAGAAAAATATAAAACCTACAAAAACCCATAAAAATCAGAAAATTTAAAAATACCAAAAATATGTTTTTCTCAAGACATGTCTTCTGGTATCGATAACATCTATGGTCTTAGAAATGTCATTCAATAATGGCACGGGACCATAGATGAAGTTCGAGCAGAAGGTGTAAATATTTCTTTTCAAAACATGTCACAAACTATGGCTTACAGTTATTTCAGACTGTAACCCGCGCTTCAAATTATGGCTTGCTATTATTTCTGATAGCAACCCGCTCTTTAAAGGAAGGAAAGTGTTGCGCTTAACCAATTTTTCAAATATTTCATGCACTTATCCTAAAACAAAACAAGGAAAGCATGTCGTCAAAATGGTGGTAAATGAGTTGCTTGAAAATCAATCTGATTCAGAGTTTTCGTAAAAATTGAAAACTCAATCAATGACTTCAGCGCTATTAAACTTTTCAGAAAAATAAGTCATTGATTGAGGGGGGGAATGTTTTCAAATTTATATCATCTAACGGGCTTTCTTAATTATCCTAAAATGCTTAATTAAAAATGATGTTAACCTATGTTGAAGGACTAGGTGCCTAGGATATGATTGCTAGGATTAGATGATTAGAGTTTGATGAACACATTATTCCCATACATTTAAATGATCTGATTGATATGTTGCATTGACTTTTATTAGTCGATTGTTGTTTGGGTGATGTCGACCACCATATATCTGTGTGTGTGTTCACTAACGTATGCAGGTATATTGGTATATAAGAATGTTCTCGATCCGGATCGCACAATTGAAGATGATTGGATGCCGAAAGGAAAGGGTAACTATATCTTGGGTTGACAAATGAAGAAACGGAGCTTAATTGGACTTCTATGGAAAGTTGGCATGAATGCAACGTAAGAGGTCTCACTGCATCAGCAGATGGTTTTCTTCATCATCAAATGAAGAAACGGAGCTTAATTGGACCTCAGTTGGCATTAAAAATACAACGTAAGAAGTCTCACTGCATCTGCAGACGGTTTTTCTTCCAAGCCTTACAGCATCAACAACAAAAGTGGCTCATCCACCTAACGTATCTTTGTGCAGGATACCATTTTTAAACAATTTTGAATAATTTGATTAAATTGTTTTGAAAATGGAAAAATATTGTTTTGAAAATAAATTGAACTAAATTTTGAAAATCACGGACTTCTTTTATCAAAACCTAAGTCACTCAATTATTGACTTCATCATGGATTGAGGGGAGAGTGATTTAAAATAAAATATTTTCAAACGATATTTCTTCACAAAGTTCCGTTTTGTACGATAATAAGTGGTGATCTAAAGATTTAATGTTATGTCATGGTATGATTTTTCTTTTGAATCAAGGTCTTTCAAAATGAAATTTTTTATGTTCTTGTTTGATTGTGAAATTGTTTTATTTTACTTAAAGATCTCTTAAAACTATCATACCTGACACTAACAATCTTTAATGTCTAAATCTGTTCCTTATTAATCATTTTTCAAAATTAAATTTTACCACGTCTTTCCCTAAAACTTTTCTAATTGATTGAAATCAGATGGGATCACAAATCTCAAATGGTTTGATATTTTTGATCAGGAGAGAGATCGTGATTTAAATCTCAAATCTGTTTTTAAGGAATCAGTTTTAGTCCTTTATAGGCACTCCTGCCTCCATGTGCCAAACGATTTCAAATACACAATGCACATGTTGAGGAGGAGGATTTATCCAAAACAAGATGAGTATTTAAATCGAGCACATTTTCTCCATGTTTTCTAAACCTTATTAAATCACTTGGGATCCAAAATCTCAAAGGGTTTGATATTTTTATCGGGGAGAATTTGTGATTTAATAATGAAATTTGATAAAGGTGATCGTTTTGATTCAAATGTGCATGCTGCTCTCCCTTGTGTCCTAAACGCTTTCGAATCTCGAAGCACATATGGAGGGGGAGCATTGCAAAAGCAAATAAACTATCAAGGTACAAAAGCTTTTTAAAGTGATTTATAAAGTACCTTGATTGAGTTTTCAAATGGTTTTCTTAATGGATTTTGTGATCGTGGGTGTGCTTCAAAAGAACTCGTTTCTCGATGTGATAAAATGATTTCACTTAACCTATGCACATATTGAGGGGGAGAATTTTACCAAGAAAATCAAATGGCTTTTTCGTATGAAATTGTGATCAAGAAATTGTTTCAAAGAACTCTTGCCTCCATGTACTAAACAATTTTAAATCATATGCACATGTTGAGGGGGAGCATTTCTAAATGATCAAAACTATTAAGGTACAAAATGCTTTGATTTTATATCACAAGTACCTTGATTGATTTTCCAAATGATTTTTCAATTGGTTTCAAGGAAGAATGAACTGTACCAAAAGACCGACCATTTTACTTTACGCATGGAGTTATAAGGATGGTGAGGTTAGGTATTAGTTCCCACGACCCGCCAGAACTGGAGGGATCTACCCAGGAACAATCCACTAGATAGTGTAGAGTCCTTAGGTATATTGAAAAAAAGGAGAAAAGTGAGATTTGGGAAGAGTGCTGACTGAGATAGAGCTAGAACTGGAATAAACCCAACAAGGTTCTAGTTATGAAATCTTGGTAAGCACTTAAGGGATTGAAGAATGAAAAAGAAATGAATATGAAAAGGGTGAAAAGAAATAGCCCTCCAATAATTCAACCTTAGGGCGATGTGGGTTCAATACATATGTTCTTGGTGTTTACTAAGGTAACACCGGTATTGAAGACAAGGCGTCATGGACCCAAAGGACGACGACCGCACTAAACTACCCAAGCTAATCAAGTTCCTCTTAAAAGGGCTTATTTCATTCTCACGGGGAACCGACATTGTCTATCGACTTTCTCTTAGAGATTGTTGATATTGAAGAAGGAGACCCTCTCCCTAGTCTCCGGCATAGGAAACCAAATGTGCACGATTGAGTCTAGAGCCAAGAGATCATCCACAATATCTCATTAGGACACAAAATTAATGAAGACTTGTTGTTTCACACAATGTGGAAAGTAAGTATATTTTTAGAGTCCTACGCATTATCCTTGTGGTATTGCCAGAACATCCGAGTGATATGAAAATATTCACGATGAAGATGGAAATCCTTCTAGAGCCAACATCAAACAAGCTCTTGGTGGGTGACATGTGAGATCTTCTCGTAAGATCAAGCTTGTGACAACTGGATAGAAAAAAATAGGGCGATTCATTCTTGAATCAACCTTGGTCCAGGAAATGAATTGACGAATACTTTTGGAAAAATCGTTCGATGTGCAAACCTTCTTTTCTCTAGCACGTCGAATGTGTATTCATGTTTCAAACACAAAAAGTATCTCTGATTGAAAAATACTTTTAGAAATACCGTTCGATGTGCGAATCTCTTCTTTTCACTAGCACATTGAATGTGTACTCATTCTCTAATACAAAAAGTATTTTGATTGAAAATTGATCTTTCTCATAAAACCTTCGTCGTATTGCAAAACTCATTCTTCAAGCAATACACGATTGTTTTCAAATCAATGTTTCATCAATCGGTGAATCTCAATTATTTGGTTCACTCACTCCGTGTTGTCTTCTTTGAGACGTTCGGTTTGAGAACGGCTAGAACATTGCGAAACCCTATCAAGGAGATTCTTAGGAATCCTACCGATCACATGCGTACTTGTCTTGATCAACGGGAATCGTGGGCCGTGTACCTCAATTCAACGAAAGTGATCAAAGACACTTTCGTGGGTTTTATTGCTAATCGTTGTTTGCGGTACATTTGGACGGTTGCGGTGATCGAAATTGAGGAGTCAATCCAAAGCCGCATGCTCACATCATCCACACTTAATTGAAGAAATCATGACTTATGCATATCTATAGAACTGGCTCGATATTTCTATACTATGTTCTGTTTGCTGCTTTGCAAATATCTTGAACCAAAGAAAGCTTCCGCTACTCTGATGGAAAGATGTCATGATCCAGAAAGTGTAAGCATGTCGGTCTGAAAGTCACAACATCACATGATGGCAACACAATAAAGGGTGATCCAGAGATTTACTATGGCTGATGATCTCAAAGAAAGCTCGAAGATCATCAAAGATGTGGATCAGTTAAAGGCCTCCACTTAAAGTACAAATCAATACGGACTTTGAAGAATCGCTACTAAAGCACAAAGATGCAGAAGTTGAAGAATTCAAGTCTACGAGCTCAAGACTAAAGACAAAGATATAATGCTAGGATACAAAATGTATTTCATGGGGTGACCTCCCTTAGGGGGAGATTGTTAGGAATTGGAAATTCCATGAGAAAGTGTCGGTCACCCCAATTATGGTCTAGCATATATTAGCTCGTAGACTTGTAGTTTGTTACGTTATTTAGTAGTTAATTAGTTAGTTTGTAGCGTAGTTTAGTGTAGTGTAACACCGTGGAGGAAGGACGGGTCTTTACCCACTGTATACCTGATCTACAGGCCGATAGGAGGTCGTTTATTTTGTAAGTATAAATACCCCTTCCATCCATGGAAGGGGTGTAGCTTAGCAATCTAACCTTTCACATTTTTGTTCTACAACTCTCTACCAAGAACACCATCTCTCTACTTTCTCTCTCTAAAATGGCTATCATGTATTTTGATCATCCAAGACCACCCGAATCATCAAACACAATAATATATCGATCCTACAGCTCGAGTGTTAGTAGCGTCCATTGGTCGGGTTCATGACCCGAATGCGGACTATACGTCATCAATTTACGAGTCTTTAAGTTAGACTCAGACCCTCGGGGCTACCAGTGCTTGTTGGTCATTTTGTAGATATGGAAATCTCCACGTTGGATCCAATTTATCAGATTCTCATCCCGCTTGTAGTCCATCCCTAGTTCTAAACATCCCGAGTAAAAATTATTGATCTTATGGTAAGGGTGGTCAATACCCTTGACCTTATATTCATCACTAATGTCGAGTAGTGGCTGAGCATGGCTTAACTGCCTTTTTGTCCATTTTTAAAATTTGTAACAGTCCATGGCATTTTAAAAACTGTTGTATCGTCCCCAATCTTTAACCATACCAGCCCTTCTTTCTCATTTTTTTTCTAGCCCATATAGCTCTTTAAAAGGTTTTCCGAAAATTACTCTGGTTAACCCATCTCCTATGAAGTCGCTAACGTCATCCAAAACTACAAAGTCCACCAGAAATGAGTGAGTCCCAACAAAGACACTGATGTTTGTTGCAATACCTAGGAAATTGTTTCCTCTATATTCGAGTTCTTTTTTCATAACCTGGTTGTAGCATTCCTTAGAAATGATGTTAACTGGGAACTCTGTGTTGATGAATGGATGGAAATCAATGAACCTAATTTTGCAGGAAATTTTCAGATAATGAGGGTTTCTATGATGGATTCGAGCTCCCATCTCATAAAACTTTGGTTGGTCAGGTTTTGTAAGAGTCTTTTCAGAGTTACTCCAAGGAACCATTTCGATGTCGCTAGAGAAATCATCGGCACTAACCCCTAGGTCTTCTTCTTCAAAATTTACGAACACATCAAAATCCTTTCCCGAAGCTATCTCGCCAAGATTTCTAGGAGTTTTCGGAGAGTCACTAAGAAAATCCTCTAATGCATCGCCAAAATCACCAATGGGGTCAATTGCACAAACTTTTTGAGTGGATAGAAGTTCATTAGGTCTAAATGTGTCAATTTCCCCGTTAGCCTCGAGAGTTAATTTTTGGGCGAACACATCCACCATTGCATGGGCAGTAGCAAGCATTGGTCTTCCTAAGATAATAGGTATTCTGTTGTCTTCAGGAATATCCAGAATCACGAAATCAACTGGGAAGAAAAATTTATTTATTTTCACCAAAACGTTCTCAACGATACCCAAGGGTGACTGCATCGATCGATCGGCCATTTCAATCTTCATTTTTGCTGGCTTTAGGTCTCCAATACCCATATGTAGGAACAATGAACGAGGCATTATGCTTATGCTCGCTCCAAGATCAGCTAGGGCATTACACATATTGAGACTCCCGATCAAGCAAGGGAGAGTGAAACAACCAAGATCTTTTTCCTTCTGTGGCAGTTCATTTCTTAAAACTGCTGAACATCTCTCGTTAAGTTGAACCGTCTCATCGGAATCGTTACTTAATTCCTGCAAAATATTATTATGATCAGTTTTAATGGAATTAATAAGAGGGACGTTTACCGGTAGAGCTTTGTCTAGAAGCGAGAGTTTCTCCATGTTGATTCGTCGCTTAACCTTTTCCGAAAAGGTAGTCGGCTCTTCAAAGATTGTTTCCACCATATTGACAACTTCCTCTTCCCGAGCAGCTAGGTAATCTGTGATGGCTTGCGAACCGAACATGAGCTCACACTCTTCTCCAATCCCTTAATCTGATCTTCATGAGTTTTGAGAAAAGAGATTGTGTTTTCCACGAATGTCTTCATCTCCCAAATACACTCTTAACCTTCTCAATCCTCTGAGGCTTGACTTCTTTTTCCTTTCCACCTCTTCGCCAAATTTTTACCATAGTTGTATTCTTGCTTCGTCAATGTTTTCATTACCTTATGATCAAAATTGTCTCTTGGTCTGTACCCTGTCTCCATATGCCATTTGTAGCAATGTTCAAAAATACATTGAATACATTCCAAGGCTTGGTCAGGGGTCATGCTAGGAATAGGTCTAGGAGAATCGAGTAATTCCCGTGTTAGCGAATTAATTCCCCTGCAGAAGACATAGACGATTTGATGTTTGTTCAAATCATGAGTGGGACATCGATAAAGTAGCTCATTAAATATTTCCCATGCCCGATAAAGCGTTTCTTCTTCTTGAGCAATTGATGGATCTTACTAAGTTTAGCCATTTTTAAGGAGGGCAAAATTATTTGACGAATTCTCTTTTTAATTTATCCCATGCTCCTTTACATTCGTTAGGGAGTTTGTTGTACCATCTTTTCGTAGTTCGTGTAAGAGTCATAGGAAAAATTCTTGCGGTAACCGAATAGCTCGGGATGCTCCGGACGCTGAAAAGAGATGATAAGTAGAGTACTTCTTCTACATGATTCTGAACATCCTCATTTTCATCTCCTGAAAACTTAAGCTTGTGTAACTCTTGAATAAATTGGTCCGGAATAGAGTATTTTCCATACTAGAATCTGTGTGAAGGCTCGTTGGCGGTTCTCATTTGGTCGCTCCAAATCTTGCTCCATGGTTAATTCTTGATATTATTTTCATCAATGACTTCACTCGCATCGATCGCTGGTCGATTCGTAAACGAAAAGATGTTATGAATAGGAGCAGAGAGTAAACTTTTCTTGTCCATAATTGTTTCTCCGGATCATCGAATGGGGTGGCGAAATGGCCTCGAGCTTCTAGTCTTGTATCCTGACATTTAAGAGAAGAAAGAAAATAGACTCAATGAAAAATCCTAAAATAACTCCTCGTAACGCCAAAAACTTGATGCGTGTTTCTTGACCGTGTTTTAATATTTATAATGTCTCGTTATACCTATAGTCTATCCTAATGCACTAACGGGCAGTGTACCCGGTCGTGTGTAGTGTAGTATTCGGTAAAACCGAGGTCTTCCCAAGAGTTATGTGTGTGGATCAATACTAAGTCTAGGTGTCACAGATTTTAATATGATTATGATATCGAATTAACTAATAAACTACTAAATCAAATAAAGGCAAAGGTGTAATCAATAGAGGAGAATGGTGTTAACCTAGTTATTTATCCTAGCTAGTAATGTCTACGTATAATTACTTCCAATTACTTCAGGTGGGGTCAAAGTCGAGAGGACAACATTTGGTCGGTTAACCTGAACCTATCAACAAAGATGCCACCACCGGAGAAGTCGGTATCCCTCATAAGTCCAGTTGTTCCCGGTCCCTAAGCCGAGTCATTAAGTTCCGCTACATGCTAGACTTATAATAGTGTGTGCCCGGCGCTAGCATCTTAGATACTCACCCCTAATTCTTAAGTTCGTCAAACGGTGGGTGATCGGTTGGTCAAATCGCACAAGTAGAAAGGGTCGTGGGTTGGTCATATCTTACCCTTCCCGTCTCAGTCTACTCACTTAGGGTCATTTGGTCATATCTCCTAAGCAACTAGCCTCTACCGCCATTCAAAACTACCGAAATAAGGGTAGCTACCAATAAACTATGCATGCATACACTTAGAAATAATTATACGGAAGTAATGTAAACGCAAACAATAAAATTACGAAATCATAACTAGGCCAGCTCCAAGAGGTGCTTAGCCAATCATATTAACCATACAAATCAATTCAATTTTTAATGTTACGAAATACATGAATCGAAAGTAAAGAAAAGATAAAATGCTAAAGCTTATCGTAGGGGAGTGATTTCTCCCTTGGAGATAGCACCGTATGCTCCTCTAGATCTGCCTTTGGCTTCTTCCCATGTTCTCTGATTGTTTTGTGTGAAATGGGATGCTTTGAAATGCTGGAAATCGTAGGGTATTTATAGGCCAGATCTTGGTTATGGCGTAACTATAAAAAGAGTTACGCCGTAATCATCTATTTCTTCGTAAATTGCACTAGATCTGATGGTTACGGCGTAACCTTAGAAGGGGTTACACCGTATTCTTCAATAAATCTTGGTTACGCCGTAGTTGATGCATGAGTTACGGCGTAATTATCAGCGGCGCGGAACCTCATTTGACCTAATATGGTTACGTCGTAATCTTTAGGGAGAGTTACGCCGTAATCTTCTGATAAGTTGGTTTTCTGAGTCACGCTTTAGTTACGGCGTAATGTGAGAGACGAGTTACGCCATAACTTCTTCAAAGTGAGCATACTATGATAAATCTTCAGTAACTCTCCAATTCCGCGTCTCTTTAGCTCCAATGCTCGTAATTTACCTGAAAGTGGAATATAATAGAAAACAAGCGTAAATCCATATAAATGATATATATTACAAGCATTATCGGGGGAAATTGACACTTAATATTCAGGATAATTTGATGTTATCAATTTATATGTGCATTTTTGAATTAAAACTATACTATTTAAAAAATAATAATAAATGTAGTATTAAAATGTTCTGGAAGATACATTAGTAAAATCTTTGTCGTGTGTACATTATACATTAACAATTGTAATGCTTGAAAAACACATTAATGACATATTGAAAATTTGAAGAGAAATTGTGCTAAATGCATTATATGTAATATAGAATGTGTAATATGTATAAAATCAAATAAATTACACTCGTGGCGTCTTTGAATCATTTGCTTCTAAAATATTGTCCTTTTTTTTAAAGACCATTTTTTGATTTTGTGGTTAATTTCATAAAACATAACTCTAAAAGTTATTTAGATTAGTTCTCGAGACACTCTTACGATTTAATATATATATTTTTTAACTTTGTAGTCTAGCTAGTATGCATTTTAAAATTCTATTGATTTATATATGCATTGTTTCATTAAAAGCTATATTAATTCAAAAAACTAAAAAAATAATTGAAATATTAAAATATTATGGAAGATAAATTAGTAAAAGTTACGTAATGTGTACATTGCATTAACAGTTCTAATGCTTAAACAACACATTAATAACATCTTAAAAAATTAGAATAGAGAGTGATAAATACATTATATATTGTATAGATTAAACCCATATGATTAATAACTTTCAAAATTTTACGATAGTGATCATAGAACTGTAGCTTTAGAGTGATAGTATTAACTAGATGCGATAATATTAACGGCCTTAACCTATTACTTCGTAATTTATTACCAGGGATCTTTAAATACACCAAGACCCGTGTCAATTGAGCCCCGAACCGGGTAATTGGGACTTAATTAATCTTCAAAGACTAGCTTCCGACAATCGGGCACTAGGAGCATTCGATCTCTAAAATATCTTGTTACCAACGGTTTGTGTCGTTTACTAAGTAAGATTTAGGTTGAACAATATTATCTCCAATCACCTTAAACAGCCATATTTAAAACCTTAGTTAAAAAGGTTGATCAAAATTTGACTAAAGTGTTTTTAATATTTATAAGTAAGTGTCGAAACTATCATTTTGGCAACTCTAAGGCACTACTACAAGACAGTGCTTTAGCGACGGCTGTTTCTGTCGGAAATCCGTCGGTATAAGTGGTTTCCGACAGATTTGTGACAAAAACAATGCGTCGCATAATCTATGGTCGGTAATTAGCTTATGTTGGAATTCTGTCAGAAACAACGAGGAATATATTCTGTCGGAATTCCGTTGGTAATGTTTTCCGTCGGAATTCCGTTGGTAATGTTTTCCGTTGGAATTCAGTCGGAATATATTCTGTCGGAAAGTCGTCGGTAAAAAGTCTGTCACAAATCAGTCAGAAAATTGTAAATTAAAATTAATGAAATAAACCGCTATTTAAATAGCTATTCATGTCCTGTATTTAAATAGCTTAAATACATGAAACCATTAAATTAAAATGATAATCAATAATTAAACATAAAACCACTGAAACGATATGTGGAAAACTAGAAGGGGGGGTTGAATAGTTTTACCAATTAAAACTTCCTTTTAAACTATTTAGATTGACTTATGTCAATCTATTTGGGTGTGTGTGTTGGATGTTTGATAAACAAGCATATAAAGATAAGTAATGAAAAGATAAGGGTAAGAAGCACAAAACCACAACACGAGTATTTATAGTGGTTCGGCTACAAGGACACCTTCCTTGCCCTACTCCACTCTCCGAGTCACCTACTCGAGAGTTCGTAAACACTACACCAATCTCCTTATGGCGGAGAAGCCTTCACAACGTCGCAACCTTTTTCCTAGACAAAGCTAAATCTGGGTTCTTTCACACCAAGGCGAACCACACCTAACACAACGTCGCCTACCCTTTATCTGGTGCTAGGCTAACCACGGTTCTTTCACACCAAGGAGAACTAATCCTATCACAACGTCGCCTACCCTTTATAAGGTACTAGGCTAAGTACCTAGTTCTTTCACTCCAAGGTGAACTACACCTTCACAATGTCGCCTACCCTTTATTAGGTACTAGGCTAAGCACCTAGTTCTTTCACTCCAAGGTGAACTACACCTTCACAACGTCGCCTACCCTTTATTAGGTACTAGGCTAAGAACCTAGTTCTATTGCAATGGAGGAACTACTACCACACTACACCAACGACTAATCCCTAAGGAGATCTACTCCTTTACAACATCATCAAGGATATCAATATCCTTGGATCTAATACTATTCTATCTTGTACATCGAAACACACCATATCGAATGTACATCTAAGGCACCTTTCACTAATGCCTTTGACTAGATCTACAAGACACCTTTCACTAATGTCTTGTGTCTTCACTTCTAAGCATCTTTCACTAATGCTTCTTTGTCTTGACTTCTAAGCACCTTTCACTAATGCTTCTTGTCTTGACTTCTAAGCACCTACCACAAGTGCTTATCCTATAGACGATAGATACCCATCACTAATATCTTCGTCTTGACACTTGAGACATCTTTCACTAATGTCTTCAACACTACACTTCTTAGAAGAAAGAAAGAGATCATCAACAAGAGGACTTCAATAGCCTTGATGATGAGGAAGCATGGCAACTCATGGACTTGAGCTTGCTCGACTTCAAAGGTGGTGATCTTGCCTTTAAGAAGAACCTAGAAGATCACACAAAAACAAACTACAAACATAGATCTCTTGGATCTAAGGTTAGTGAGATTTAACTCAAGGGAGAAAGTGTGTTAGAAAGGGATTGAAAGGGATGAAAACCAATGAAGAAATGGCTCACTATTTATAGAGGAAAAACCTCTACTGTTCCCCGGATCCCACGGATCCCTACCACAAGGGATCCGGCTAGCACAAATCTAAGGATCCGTGGTACGCTCCTCTTTGCCCATGGGTATTTTTGGTTATGGGTCATGGGTCATGGGTCATGGGTTATGGGTTGATCCATGGTTTTCTTTCTAGATACAATGTATCTTAAGGATACAATGAACTTGGTTAAGTGGTATAAATAAAACCATGGGTTATGGGTCAAAACCATTTGCTAGTTTTACCTATTTAGTATATACTTGTTTTACCCATTTTAGTATATACTTGTTTTACCCATTTTAGTGTATACTTAGTTAAGTATATGTTATCCCAATATGTAAACAATAGTTGTTAACATATGTATATCTAAAGCATAAAATCACTTGTACTTGTTTGATGTTTTATGTGAAAGCGTAAGTGTGTTAGAAAACTATTAGTTCAAACCATTTACGTATTTTATTTGTTTCATTAAAATGATCTTACTTTTGTTATCGACAAAACATTAGAAGATCGTAAAATATAAATAAACGTTTTTACGGCTTATTTGTATTAACAATCTCCCTTTTGTTGATGACAAAACATAAGATTATTTTAAGAAAAGCTAAAATTGTAAGAGTTTGAATTTGTAGTTTTACTTTCTTCTCCACTTTTGTCGAAACAAAAGAGCTTTGAAAGAAAGCAACACTTTGTTTTTAAGAAAAATGTGTGAAAAATAGAAAAGAAATAAGAAATAAAAAGCAAGTAATGGGAAAGGATCTCGTCGTTACTCCCCCTTGACGAGTCCATCCCTAAGTAAGGGCGTCAAGAAAGTAATGCTAATCTAGTTCATTTGCAATTATTTGCAAAAGATTACGTCTATGTGACGGGTGTGCTCCCCCTAGATGATTGCAATTTTGCAACGGGAAGTCATGAGATATAAATCTAAGATTGCAAGTAATTTTGCAATGTATTGTTTTGACACCAAGCTCCCCTTAGCTTTAGGGTGTCAAAATCTTCATGTGTTAATTGAATAACTACAAAACAAAGGTTAGAAAACAAGTAGAATTCACAATTTCTTGTAAATGTGGTCCAAGTTAGTAGGAAAATAGTTTCCTGTATCACGGATCCCACGGTTCCCTCTAGTAGGGATCCGCTCAGGCAATCGAGGATTCGTTTGGTGATGAATAAAATCAGCAAATGGTGGTATAACAAGAAATGTTAATACCAAAATGAAATAAGGACTATATCAAATACTCATATACTCAGAAATATAGCAAGTAGCATGTAATTTCATTTAATAAAACAAGAGTTATGATATACATGACTCTAAAAATAAGAAAATAGACAATACATGACTAGGAATTTCTTAGACCAACTAATGCTTGATGCTAGGACACCACTAAAATTCTTCTAGCTCAAGTTTTGTTTAGGTTTGATCTCGTCGAAACGTTCGAGGAGATGATAGAACATGAAACGTTGGTCTTCTCGTACTTCATGTATCAAACTTTCAACATGTTGACAATGATAGCAATCTTTGTCATGGCTAGGTAGTGGTGGTGGATGAAATGAAATGGCTTGATGCGAAGGATCAAGTGAAGCGGCTTGTGGAGCTTCAAATGATGAAGGATTGGTGGAGGTGCATTTGAGAATGCCTCGACCAAGAATGATGGTGGTGGTAAAGAAGTGTCAACTTCCATATGGTCGGGTGGTTGACTTTGATGATTTCTCATAATCCAAATAGGATTATATGATGGAGGCGGCAAAAGGAAGCCGGAGCAAGTGTTGACTCAACACCTTGATTTTGAACCATTATTCCTCCTAATGAGGAGAATGTTGTCGTGAGCGGATGAGGCGGCCTAGGAGGCAAGTCCTCTAAATTCTAGAGGTGTGGTGATGATAGTGGTGAAGTAAATGAAATAGCTCTAGGAACCAATGGTGATGGTTTAGTGGAGATGATATTGTTTGGCCTAGGAGGTATGGTGGTGTTTGGCATAGGTAGTTTTGTGGGTACTATCCTTTTAGGAATTGGTTTGATTGGATGATGAAGGATTCTATCATTTGTTGGCTTGACCGAAGATGATTCGGTTGAAGAGATTTCGTGTACAACACGAACCTTTTTCATAGGTGGTTCTTTGGTGGATACGTTACTACTTGGGGTTTTCCTCATGATGAGATGATTTCAAGAGGTTGCAAGAGCTGAAAGTTAGGATGAGAGTGATGACTATGGAGGTCCTAAAAAGATGGTTTATAAAGCAAGAGAATTGGCAAGTGCATTCAAGCCTTATGCTACTAGGATTCATTGGAATGTGATGATTAACATGCACAAGAGTCAACTTGATTTTACATCGATCTAGGAACTCATTTAAGATGAGATGGAGTGTTTGAGTTAGGAAGATGAGTTGAAGTGATTGTTTTAGCAAGATTTGACCTAAACTGTCATCCGGATCCCACGGTTCCCTCCATAGAGGATCCGTCTCAGGCTAATCGGGATCGGCTCTCGGTAGCTATGAAAGAGTGGAAATGATGTTTCTAAGATCTAAGACCTATATCATCTTGAGTGTTTCGGTCCTCCTAGGTGTTTTAAATGAAGGGTGCTTAAGTACTTGAAGGTGGTGAGTGATGTAGCTAATGATTATCTTTTATGGAAAGATGGGACTTTCATGAGTACCAATGAATGCGCAAGGATGACATTAAAGATGAGAGTGTCAATTGAAGCTAAATGATCCTAGAGATCAGGTTGTGACTTAGGATTGTGTTTTGGAAAATATCCTAAAGGTTTTGAGATGAGAAAACTAGGATTTGATCAACTTTGATCAATTTTGAGGTGAGGATGATTTATGATCAACTTTGCCATAATCGAAAGATTCCTTAAGACTCGATGTGAGGGATCAAGTAGAAAAATGAAGTGTGAGTTTGGGAGCGGAAGAGTAACGGATTAAAAATGAAACGATAGATCTACAAGCGTCTTAGAGTGTGATCTAGGTGAGTTATGAGTAGGAAGAATCTACCTATCTTGATAAGGACTTAATTTTGCCTTACGATACTATGTTTAACTTAGTGTGAGATGTTCTAAGGATGTGTTTGAAATACAATGCTTGCAATTGCATTTTTGTTCTTTGGATCCCACGGTTCCCTAAAGATAGGGATCCGTCTGGTACAACATTTGGGATCCTTCCATCTGCTAGGCAGAACCTTTACTAAAGGTATGCAATGATCTTGACAATGCATTATATTCCATGATTAGTTAAAGGAGTTCTAAAACTAAGATATCAAATGTAAGATGTTTTATTTCATGAAGGAAATAGGATTACATTGATAAAGCACGAGTAGAGTAGAATTGATCCTATTTGAAATACTACTAAATTCCTTGAGTGTTTTCGCTAGAAGGATCATTATGTGATTGATGAGTGTTGGTGGAGTCAATAATGAAGAAATTCTTCATGAGAGATATGTTTAGTGGTTCCATCATCTTGTTCACAAGTGCATTACAACGGACTTTGAAATTGAGGATAAAGTGCATAACATTATGATAGGCGTGTCAAGAATATTCCATAATGGATGAGTTTATTCTTGGAGCCTTGAAGATTTGCAATCGCCTTATGAAGAAGTAGGCGAGATTGTATGGTTGTTGTGTTAGCAAACAATACAACATGTGAGCATAACAAGCGGGAAGAATTTCTCGATTTCCCTAAGACTCAAACATTTTCACGTGGGATGAGTGCAAGAGGCTTGTACTCTTCTCGGATATCCCTTGTAAAGATAATGTTTGGATCGGAGTAATATGGTCGAGGTTTGCATATTATGCGATTTAAATCTTCGGAGAGGTATGTGTGAACAATATGGACTATTCACTTCATGAGAGTTGAAGAGAGAATCAAGAGACCAATCTTGGTGAAGGCACATTGTCCATGATTTGGAATCCGGAGGATGTGAGCGAAATGCCCAAGGGTTAGAGTGAACTTTTGGTTTTGATATAAAACCAAAGGGATGAAAGCGATCCTCGTTACGAACGAGTTCGACTTGACGGAAGAATTCCATTATGAACCTTGGACATATCTTCTCGTTGATTTCAAGAAGACATTTTAGTCCTATGGCTCGGAAGGAGGTATTGATACCTTCTTGGTGTGAGAGGTGTCTGTCGTCCTTCATGGAAGTAGCGGTTTCGAGATTATTGAACCCACGGACATGATTGCCGGTGTGTTGGGCTCAAGGGAGATGTTCGGGTGTAGACGCTAGTGGTGAAAAATCAAACTCATATTCATGCGTCATAATTGAACCTATAGAAATGATAAGTTAATGAAAGAACATGTTTGTGATCAACCTATGATAATCTAATGTTTTTACTAGATTTTATTAACAATGGTATTTAACACTTTAACTCACTCAATGTTTTGATTTTCTAGTGGATTTTAGTCTTGCATGAAAACTGTTTTCGATGTCTGGATCCCACGGTTCCTTTACAAAGGGATCCGGCTAGTATATCTTCCGGGATCCGTGGATGCAGTAGTAGCAAAATGATTTGATAAAAACAAAGGTTTCTGGTTTTTATACCACGAAATATGTTTTATCTTACATTTTCTTTTAGCATGCATACATGACTTCTAATGTATCACGAAAGAATATAAAACATATAAATCAAAAGAAGTGACAAACACATTATGATAACAATAACCTAGATAAACTAGATCATTAATAATATTGCATTTCAATACTAAGGATGATACAAAGGATTGGGTATATAACCCCAATATAGATTAACAACACAAAGTAAATGTCTCCGTATGTGAACTTCATCATAGGGAACACAAGTGCGATGAGTGTTAGAGCGATGAGCACGAGTGCGATGTAAACCATGTTGATGATGGATCTTCTTGGTTTCGATTGAGATAGAATGAGGAGGAAGATGAAGTTTTTTGAATGAGAGGAAATTTTTGAAATTGGAAGATTTGAAAAAATGAGGGTTTGATGAGATAGTCGACGGTGGGAGTATTTATGGGGAAGGAGGAATTTTGAGATTTGTGTTTTGTTTTATTAGAAGATATGATTTTTGGATTAAGTGAGATAAAACACAATTATTATAAACCATGATTTCTTAGACGGAGGAGTGACACATATGTGAGAAAAAGCTTCCTAATGAAGCTACATGTAAAACATGTGTAAACACGAAATCTACTCAAATAAATGCCTAACAAATAACACTTATTTATTAAACTAATATCATTTAGATATAAGTGGAAAGTCATACCTCGAATGCACTTAGGAATGTCTTTACAAATGACACAACAAATGTCACTTAGGCGATTCCCGCTCCTTTATGCGTTTAAGATACCTTCTTAAGGAAGGTATTCTTGTTACCAAGCGACTCCTAAAGCTTGGTGGGTATGAGCTTTGACTAATCATCATGACAAGGAAGATTAGTATAATTAAATGAAAAAGAAAATAAGAAAAATGTTGTTATCAAGTCAACATCCAAAACATATAGTTTTGAAAAAAAAACATGGTGTTTGTTTTTATGAAAAACCTTCTTTGTAGTTTTCAATTAACTATGGATCGTATCAAGTTTTTAAAGTACAATCTACTTCAAGAAACTTGGTAACGAAGCTCTAATGCCAATTGTGGAAAACTAGAAGGGGTTGAATAGTTTTACCAATTAAAACTTCCTTTTAAACTATTTAGATTGACTTATGTCAATCTATTTGGGTGTGTGTGTTGGATGTTTGATAAACAAGCATATAAAGATAAGTGTTGGAATCACTCCTAAACCTAAATCAAGTGTTAGTAATTCATATGTAATAGTTAGCTTAATTATGGCCTTTATGTTTGTTATTAGCCTTAAGCTTATGTAGAAGGCCCATGAACTTAGGCCCAAGCCCATAGGAGAAAGGAAGGGACTAGGAGTGTTGCCCTAGCTTCCCTCCTATAAATACTCTTGTATAACCCTCACTTGAGGGTTGGTTGTTCAATTTATCCTTTCACTCACATCTTTACGCCTAACCGTCTAAGTCTAACGTGTGTGTGTTTGTTTATTGTTCAACCGGCTCTATCTCTTCTCTATTTCTTTCATTGATGCTTGTGTTGTAAAACTAGTGACCTATCAGTGGTATCAATCGCCTAATAGTTGGGTGAACGCTTGTTTGGTCTACGCGTAGAACATACGCTTCGGCCTTGATACTTTGGTTCGCCTAAAAACACGTTTTTTACACTTTTTAATCCAAGATTCTTGTACTTTCAATGTTTTAAGGTGTTAAAATACTTGTTTTTGGAAAAAGTTTCAAACTTCTGCGTGGATCTCGTTTTTAAGCTAGTTCTTGTACGAGGGTTTCATCCCACGCGTAATGATTTTAGAAGTTTTGGTTCATCAAGATTCACACTTTTGTGTTATTTTGGTGATATTGAAACTATCTCATCACAAAAATCTGGTTTAGAAACATCTTTGGGCAAAATCATTTTTACGAGTAAAGCTACGCGTATCAAAACCCTAGTTCTACGCGTAACTTTATCCGTGGTTTGATCTTCGATTTTGTGGTTTACTCCATGTTTTCTTGCTTGGATAAGCACGAAAATCGTCGACTTTGGATATCTTTTGCCTTTGTGATAGTGTAAAGATCACTGAGATAAAACCCTAAACTTACGCATAAGCATAAAGCTTACGCGTGAAAATCCTACGCATAAGATTCATCTTACGCCTAAGCCTAGTCTTACGCATAAGGTAATCCTACGCCTAAGTTTCTACGCCTAACTTTGTGTCTACGCATAACTTTAGTGTCTTTTCCCTACTTACGTAAACTAAACTAAACCTAAACCTCAGCGTAACTCTTGATTGTTACGCGTAACTTTGGTGTTTTTACGCATAAGTGCTACTTGGCTATTGTGATTTCTCGCCTAAGGATACTTCATCAACAAAGGTTCATTCGACTACATAGATCCATTTTACCAACACAAGTTTTCAACATGTCACAACCACCATACTCTAACTATTTCCTTACACTTATTCTCAACGACAACAACAACTAAGTCCACAAAGATCAACAATGGAATCAACAACAAGCAATTTATCAACAACAATTTAATCAACAACATACTCCACAACTTGGAGCAATTCCTCCACCACAAATGGTTCAAACACCACCAAGTCTTCAAGTTCAACCCTACACAAATGAATTCAATCAACATCCATCACGGAACACTATGAAGGAACCCACTTAGTTTGCAAAGATGTGTGAAGCTTTAGCGACCAACAATCAATTCATGAGGTGGATCACTTGATAGACCTCCAATGCTCACTCCAGAAACTACGATCAATGGGTAATTCGGTTCTTTAGGTTTTGTGATCTAAAGAAGCCACATGGAAAGTTCTTAAAGAAGGTTATCTTGGAAGGTCCATTTTAGATGCCTCTGTCATTGTGCCGGAGATCAAATGCTAATCCTCCAAGAGATGAACAAACGAACATTTCTCTTTGCGCGACTTGAATCCATAAGAACTTCTACACTATGAAGTGATGAGCTTGCAATGCAATATATCCTTTTAGGATTGCCAAACCCAATTCTTCAAGTGTTGATGCTCAAAAGATCGCAAAGAAAATGTGGGAACACATTCATCTACTTATGGAAGGATCTGCACTCAATCGAGAGGATATGGAATCCAAAATTTACTTGGCTTATGAACACTTCATGATTGAACACGGAGAGACACTAGAGTCTTATCATCATCGATTTTCGGACATCATAAATGATTTGGATAAACACAACATCATCATGCCTAGAATTGCGCTTAATACTAAGTTCTGAGTAGTCTTGGTCTGAATGGAGAAGTATGTCATTTTCTCCGTCAAGCGAAGAACATGCATCATTCTACATACGGATTGTTGTATGATTACTTGAAGCCTCATGAAAAGGAAGTTGATAGGAAAGGATTCTCCGTACTCAAATTGCTTCAACAACAACTCCGGAAAATCAACAACTTGCCTTGTATGCTCAAAATGCTTATTCTCCTCAACCAAAGAACTCAACCAATTGCTACAATCACACCATATGATCCTTCACAAGAACAATCTCAACAAAATCAATTGGTTCCATACAACAACAACAATGCTCAAGAACTTGTCGGTGAAGCTAATGAGGAATCGATCCGTTCGAAGCATTGCAACAAGGATTTGTTATGATTGCTAATGCTTTTAGCCGTTATACCAATAAATCCAACAATCGTATTCGTTCCTCATCTAACACACGGAATCAAGCTATTATGAACAATGGAAGAGTTAAAGTTCGAGAATCGTGGTTATGGTCGTAGATGGGCGGTGGTTAAGGGTTTAATGTTGTGGGTAGGAATAACAACAGAGCTCAAGTAGTGGAGCAGGGAAATGCTCGGAATGGGTTGAATGGTCTTGATGCTACAACCGCAATGAGAAGGACACTGGCTAATGCATGCCCAAAGCCGAGGACTAGGGCGGTGCTTATCACAAAGAGGCTCTTCTTTGGCTCTTAAGGATGAAGATGGTGGAACTCTCACGCACAAAGAACATAGTTTTATGGCGATGCGAGACTCGAGATGATGATATGGAGGACTTGCGAGCCAATGCATTTATTATGTTGATGGCTAATATGCATGAGTTACACATGAGTGACACAGGCCCAGAGTATGACAACGATGGCTTGTCTCGGTACCCAACAAACCATATTTATCTACGATCTAATATCTCCGCCAACATCCGAATCCGTGAGGCTCATAATGTTCAAAATGAGTCATCTACATCTCATTCGACGATTTTGAATTAGACCCGTAGTTACATTTGACGATCAAGATAACCTTATGGTTTCCTTTGATAATCAAATTGACTCCGTGGTTATACTTGAGGATCTAAATAATGATCATGTTGTGACTCCGTTGAACAAGCCAAACTTTGCCTCATCGGATCTTGATCTCTTACTTACAGACCGACAATCCCAAATTGAAGAATGTTGTGCATTAAATCGGGACTTAAAAAGTAAAAATGCACTTATTAACCAAGGATTTTGAATGTTTAAAATGCAACTCAACTTTTTCAAAACTCAAGAAACCCGTGAAAAGGTTTTGAAGCCGCATTTGCTAAATCTCATCAAAACGAAAAATATTTAGAGAGACGGATCGTGATCTAGCCGCTTGAAGAATGCTTTGTTTTACGAAATAGAACAATCAAACATGAACATAAAAAGCAAATTAACGTTCTCACCTTGGAAAATCAAAAGCTAAGGTAAGTTGTTAACTTGTCAAAAGCAGTTCTCTGCATACAAAAGCATTCAACGAAGCGAATAGATGATCATCTTGAAGAAATTATCGACTTGCAACGCAAACTTAAAGAGTTTAAAACTGTTGTTTACAAACATGGTGAGTCGATGGCGCTATTGAAAAGTTTACTTTAAAACCCAATCCTAATGGATACGGACCGAATCTTGCGATTACAAACCTAAACTTTCAACCAAAGCATTCAAACCAAATCCAGAAGTTTCGAAAGATGAATATAAAATTGATAATTCTATTATGAGTGTTGTTGAATATCATCGTCAAGAGGAATTAGATGCACGAAGACGAGTCGATCAAAATTAGAAACTGTTGTTTACAACAAACCTTTTAATTACTCAAAACCGGTCACTTTCGTCACACCAACGGATTCTTCTAACACACCAAGGGTTATCATAAAAGCGTCTCGAGTCTTCTAATGTTAATCCCAACAGATTATGCACAAATTTATGGTCCTTTACCTTCCATCAATGAAGTAAACTCAAAACACGAAAATCGCAAAATTGTTAGATATTTTGACATTTTCATGGTCGACCTCAAAACTTTACAACATGAGATAGAATATCATTACGAAATCAAAGTTCAACATTTTCAATCGCCTCTGGCGCGAGAACAAAGAGACATTTTTCGGAAAATCTTTTACCAAATGTTAAAATTTTAAAAATTGTGCATTGTCTTGGGAACAGGACTTTCATAAGGAACTTGGAGTGATGAAGGTCGTTTTCGAGAAAATGTAAACATCTATTTCTAATACTAAGCGTAAAAGAAAATGTTGAGAAAAGATGTTGATCGACTCTTGAATGATGTTATATGTCTTGATATCCATAATGTTGTGTTATTGAATTATGTGTCATATGCATCCGATTATATCTCTCGCCGATATTGTTGACTCTGTGGTAACTGTTGAGAATACTAATAATGTGCTTCAGATCGAGTCTTTAAAAGCTGAAAATGAACGATTGCTTAACGAACTTTCCAATGCAAAACGTCGTCTTAATTGGTGTCAAAAAGATATTCACAATCAACAACTTGTTTTTCAAAACAAAATCGCTCAGTTGCATGCAAAATCTTCTGATCCTAAAATTGAGCAACTGGATGATCAAAATGTGTCTTTAAAATGTAAAATCTCAAAATATGAACAAGAACTTGTAAAAGTTAAACAGGAATATGGTGTCATATATGATTTACTTAAAAAGACTCGTGATGATGCATCAAACGAACTTGATCATTATCTTGCACACACTAGAGAAGTAATGAATTTTTCGGTAATATTCGTTCGAAAATCAAGACTTGATTCACACTATCTTTAAGTTAAGAGAAATGTTAGGAAAGTATGAACTACTTAGCCTACCGTGATTAAGAGAATAGCACCAAGAACACTTAGTAATCGTGAACCTAGAATCCTTACGCCAAATCACAAGTTGCTAACGTGCTTCCTTCTCTCGAAACAGAATAGTTGCATCTTTTCCAAACGTCCGCACTTCACAGCCTAGGAGCACTACATCGAAGAATAGGAACTTGCGACCTAAGAAAAGATCAATAATGAATGCTAAAGTAGAAGAACACCCTAGGACTATGAATAAGACTCACGTTGCTTCCACTATAGATATTACGTATGGAAAATGTAATAGAAATAGTGATGTAATGAATGCTAAACCTTTAAGTACTTTTGATATTCAGTCTGATGCACCTTGTGTTATTTTTCGTAAAAGTATGAATTCTGATTGTCATGACAAATGTGTTGCTAAAGCTATCATCTCTCGTTTATGGAATCCTAAGAATCGGAATACCTCTAGGCCCACTAATCTTTCTAAGTCTGTGCTTGGTAGACCGCCCTCTTTAGATTCTAAGAAACGCATTGATGTCCCTGTAGCTCTAGTTTCACCTCCTAAGAATGTAGTACCACCTAGTGCATTCACTAAGACTAAAGCAAATACTAGTTGGAGATGGCAGAAATGGATATATAACACACTAGGATTTAAATGGATGCCTAAAGTTATTGATGTATGTATGTCTACTATAATCGCTCCGGAACCTCTAACATTTCGGGTTCCACATCTACTTCTATTCCATCTGTGTAAATGCGTGTAATGCAGGTGATCGAGATCATTCTGGATTGTTGATAGCGATGTTCCCGACACATGACAGTGCAATCTTAAATCATATCAAACTTTATTGCAAAGTTCATTGGCACTCGTCAGATTCGGAATGATCACTTCATGACTATCATGGGCTACGGAGACTATATCAATGGGAACATCGAAATTAGCGTGGTTTATTATGTGAAAGGCCTCGGTCATAATTTGTTTTCGTGAGGTCGCCTGTGATGGAGATTCGGAGGTTGCTTTGGGAGAAATCTTGTTTCATTCGTGATCTACAAGGAAACAATCTTATGTCCGCTCACGTAACTCAAGTCTTTACACTATATCTATGCAAGATATGGTCGCTTCATCTCCCATCCGCTACTTTCAAAGACAACATCAACAAAATCCACGGCTATGGCAATCGTCGCCTCTCACATTTAAACTTTCAAACTATAACCAATCTTGCTCGACACAAACTAGTTGAAGGTCTCCCACGATTCCGGTATTCTAAAGATCATCTTTGCTCACCGTGAACAAGGAAAAGCACTTGTGCTCATTTTCCTTCAAAGGTGGAACACGCCTCAAAGATGTGCTTCATCTTCTTCACATGGATTTGTGTGGCCCGATCGCGCGTGCAAACGATCAATGGCAAACGCTACATCTTAGTAATTGTTGATGACTATTCACGATGGACTTGGGTCTACTTTCTTGAAGCAAAGACCAAGCTCCACAAATGATCATCACCTTTCTCACAAAAATACAGGTTCACTCAAACACCGTCGACAAATCGAGCATAAACAAACCGAATTTGTTAACCAAACCCTTCGTGAATTTTATGAGAAAGTGGAATTCAAAGATCGACATCTATTGCACGTACACCGTAACAAAACGGAGTTGTTGAAAGATGAAACCGAACGTTAATGGAAGTCGCAAGAACAATGTTAATCAATGCTAAACTTCCAGTTACTTATGGGCGTGTCGATCCATCGCATGCTATACTCAAAACCGTTCTATGATCACTAAACGCCACAACAAAACACCGTTTAAGCTTCTCCACAACCATAAACCGAATCTCAAACACTTTCATGTATTTGGCTCCTTTGCTATCCGAATAATGATCGTGATGATTTTGGAAAGCTCAAAGCCAAAGTCGACATTGAGTCTTTATTGGATATTGTGAGAATTCTAAAGGTTACCGGATCTGGAATCGTCATGACAAATCGAGGTTATGGAAACGATTCATGCTCATTTGATGAACTTACGGAAATGGCTTTTGAGCATAACACTTGGAACCCGGTCACAACCGCTTAAACTTCCTCAAACCCCATCATCACCGAACAAAGCCCCCACTCACTCGTCAACAAATGGAAAGGTTATTTGCTCCATTGTTCGGTGGCGATATTGATGAACGTGCTCCGTGTATCCATTGCTCCATTGCTCAACCCGATACTACTCTTATACCGATACACTCGCTACAACAACTCTCGTTGAAGAAGCACCACCGATTGACTCCACCACAATAGTTGAACAAACCGCTTCCAACAATGATGAACCGGTGATGATGTTCTTAATGGAGTACCCCACCGCAGATTTTGATCCAAATCGTTCTTTAACCCGTTTGCTAAGGACATCGCGCACTGATGTCGCAGAATCATCAACAAACCATTTGAATCCTCGTAATCGCACAATGTATACCAACATCAACCTCTACACATCGATGGACAAAAGACCATCCTCTGGCAAATATCATTGGCAACCCAATCAACCATCGTTACGAGACAACGTCTTCACACGAGATGGTGAACATTGCATTTATGCACTCACCGTCCGCTAACTGAGCCTAAAAACATTAAAGACGCAATGACAAAAGACAACCTGGATTGAATCCATGCAAGAAGAACTCAACCAATTCAAACGTCTTGAAGTATGGAATCGGTTGAAAGACCAATAGGGTCTACGTCATTGGTCTCAAATGGATTTGGAAAAACAAATTGGATGTCAAGGGAACGTAATCCAAACAAGTCACGTCTAGTTGCTAAGGGTTATCGTCGGGAAGAGGAATAGAGTTTGAAGAATCTTTGCTCGGTTGCTCGCCTTGAGGTCGCTCGGATATTTCTCGTCATGGCTCATATGAATATGACGGTCTTTCGGATGGATGTCAAAGCTGCGTTTCTCAACGGACAACCGAAAGAAGCGGTTTATGTCACCAACCGAAGGATTCGTTGATCCGAATTCCCGAACCATGTCTACAAACCGAACAAAGCTCTTTATGGTCTCAAACAAGCTCCTCGGCATGGTATGATAAGCTATCATCTTTCCTCATTGCTAATAATTTCACCAAAGGTTGATCGACCCTACTCTTTTTATACAATATCACGGGGCACATATCTTAATTGTTCAAATTTACGTGGATGACATCATTTTGGGTCAACACATAAAAAGTACTCAATCGCTTTGCAAAACTAATGAAGAAAAATTTTGAAATGTCCATGATGGGTGAACTTACGCTCTTTCTAGGACTGCAAGTTCATCAATCACCCAATGGTGTTTTCTTGAGTCACCCAAATATCCCTTGAATTGTTAAACAAATTTGGAATGAAAACCGTGACACTTATGCCACACCAATGACTCATACCAAGAAGCTAGACGCGATTTACATGGGAAATTAGTAGACCCTACCAAATAATCAAGTATTATTGGGTCTCGTGTATCTAACAAATAGCGAGACCGACATTGTATTTGTCGCTTATCTATGCTCCGCTATTAGTCGCGACCAACCGAAACCCACTCTCTCGAGGCTAAAAGAATCCTCCGATACATCAAGGAACCATTAACTTGGGGATCCGTATCCGGGATTCGGTTTTGAACTAATCGCTTTTTCAGACGCTGACCACGCAGGATGCTTAGATTCACGAAAAAGTACTTCAGGAGAACTACAATTTCTTGGTGATAAACTGGTGTCCTGGCAATCGAAGAAGCAGGAAAAGCACACTTGTCGTTGTTTCGTCTGAATATGGTCGGTAAATTAGCGACGGAAAACTATCCGTCGGAAAATTTGTCGCTGAAAGTCCACTTTCTAGTAGTCAGGCTGGGCACAGTCACGATTAAAACATCGGTCGGTCACCCAAGTTTTGTGTCGATGACCGATATACACATCGGTCATATCGACTATGGATGTCGGGTCATCAAGTCGGTCATCGAACAAAAATGTGCATATCGGTTGTACTTTCAACCGATTTCAAAAACAATCTTACCACTTTTCATGTTACCGCTTAAAAAAAAAAAAAAAAAAAAAAAAAAAAAAAAAAAAACAACTTTTTAAAACTTTACCACTTTTCACATCCTATAAATACCAACCTCAAACACACTTCTAAACACACAATTTCAAACACAATTCAACCTCAAACTACTTTCAACACAAGATTTATTATGGCTTTCCGCTCCCCATTTGTTGAAGATATGAAATGTACGTTAACAAACAATGCGAAGAAGATGATGTGGCTCGAAAAACGCTATTATAGACGTTATCCATCTGTTTGAGCGTAGGCGGAGAAGCAACGTATGAGAGCAGACTACACGGCTTGCAACGACATTACGCCTGAACGAAAAGTCGTGATCGACAAATTTTTTATGGATGAAGCCCGCAAAGACGACGACATTGCTGACAAGTTGTGGGAGTGTGTTCAACAGATAACGAACAACATCAACACCAAAATCAATTGGAGCTAACGGGAGAACGAAAAAGATGGTGTAGGTGCATCAACTTCGACTGCCAGCTTTGTTGGGGAATCTCTGCTAGACCAGGATGATTTGGCTCGCATAAAGGAATTTGCCGGTTATCGGACTCCCTCGTATGACTCTGCATGCGGGGAGCATTTAGATTAGGATTTATGATTTATGTATTTCGTATCGTTTTTATTTTTAATATATTGTAATGTTTTTATTTTAATAAATTTTAAATTTGTTGTTTAAAATGTTTGAATTTAAAAACCAAAAAAAAAAAAGGTCGGTAAAAAAAAGTCGGTTATCGACTGTGACAACTTGGTCGTGTCTGGTCGTCGGAGAGAGAAAGCTGATGTGACGTTGGTAACCTGGGTCACGACTGTGCCCAGCCTAATATAGGAAAGATAGCCATTTGAATATCTAGTTGTTTAAGGTGCACACGTGGTTTATAGTTGAAGCTATCACCCAAGTAATTAAGAATGAAAAAAATATTATTTAAAATATGTGTTTTCTAACTGTAAAAGTAAAGTAAAGTAACTCTCAATATCGTCTTTCACAGGTTATGGGTTCTAATATCGTCTTTACGGTGTATGGGGGAGGTTAAGACGTAAACAACCATACGCCTATCTAAGGTAGAGAGGCTGCTTCCGGTTCTGCCAGAGATAGAAAGGGACCTCCGGTCTTACAAAGGGTGAGGATCAAACCCTTGACCTCTGTCTCCAAAGGCAAGGGTATTAACCACTTGATCCAACCTAGCTTTTTGTTTTCTAACTGTGAGATCTATATTAATTTCGGTACAATCTATTATTTGTGCCTAGTTAGATTTTGTGAAAGCATACGTCACAATGAATGATCTTGAACGAACTAAATATAGGATAACATTGATTATGATTTTTAATTTTTTTTTTGGTGTTTTTATTTGTTGATAACACTTTATTGGTCCACATGTTCAGTTCTGAGGACAATATATATACGACAACAAGTAATTGGAACCCGTCGTCATGATGCGACGAAGGTGTTTTGATACTGGGTTCAGTGAGGATGATGGTGGATTGTTTGGAAAATACTGTAGTGTTAGTGGTTCTGCAGGGAGGCGTCAGACGGTCGTAGTTTTATCGTATTCTTCTTCGACGCGTGATTGTGTTCGATAGTAAAATCTGGCATAAATCCAATGTTACGGCCAATTTCTTTATATATAATAATTTTTTATAAAGTGAGCGTCTTTGGGCTCTGTAGTTTAAAAAAATTATGAATATTTTAAAGTTATTTGATAGGTTAAGGGTGCGTTTGAAAGTTTTTTTATTTAAAACTATATATAGATATTAAACTTTAACAATTTTTATAAATCGTACATTATGTCAGCGTATCGATATTAGGCTCCGTTTTGTTCATTATTGTGAGACCTTTTTGGCGATATTTTTTTATTCAAGAAATCGTGAGGTATCTATTAGCTACACGATAAATAAAGTTTGTTGTATAATAAAGTCATAAATAAAAAGAAGTTTAGGGGCCGTTTCGTAACTTCCTTTCTTAACTTTATAAAGCCATGAGCCCATGAACTTTCTTTTTCATTATAGATGAATTAAGCACAAAAAATTAATAATATTTAAATATGAGAGAAATAAAATATTAAAATTCTAATGTCTCCCATCTATAATATATATATATATATATATATATATATATATATATATATATATATATATATATATATATATATATAGGTAGGTTTATTATTATGAAAAGTTCTTTATAATGAAAAGAATGAGAAAGGCGTGTGGAGGTGGCGTACATCGCACATCACCATACATCTACACCCCCCCGCCCAAAAAATTTTTTCCGCCAAAAATTTTTTTTAAGCAAAAATTTTTTTTTCCGCCAAAATTTCATGAAATTTTTTTCTCATCATTATGAATTTAGTCATCGAGGTTTATAAATTACTGCATCGCGATCATAATTTTGGTGCATTAACGTTATAACCTGATTTTAGTGCATCATGGTTGATGCACTCTTAACTATGATCGATAATTTATAAAAAGATGCACCAAAACTTATTGGTAAGATTAAGTTATAAATTCTTGCGTCACAATTATGATTTTAGTGCATTAAGGTTATAAATTCTGCATTCTGAGCTTATAAAATTCTCGATCACAATCATGATTTTAGTGCATTTAAGGTTATAACTTGATTTTAGTGCATCATAGTTGATCCGAACTGATTAACTTATGATCACGAAACTCACCGTGGGCGTTAGTCCAATGGTTGGAAGACTTGTGGTCGGTCAATTTGAAGTTCAAGTCCCATCCTGGCGTTTGCTTCGTATAGGTTCCCTCCGCAAAAGCCGTAGGCACCGGAGACTTTGTGGAATAAGAGCTTAGGGTCCTAGTCTTGGCTCGTCTTCACTCAGGTTGGTGCACCATTGGGCCGGGAGAGTTTAGGACGATTCGCGCAAGTGGACAAATGGACGGTGGTGACAAAGCACCGGTCGTGCGTGTTCGCGTCTACACCTTTTGTAGAATGATGCGATAACTTATAATAAAGATGCACCAAAACTTATTAGTGCATTAAGGTTATGAGTTCTTGCGATCATGATATAAATTCTTGCGTCATAATCATGATTTTAGTGCGTTAAGGTTATAAATTCTTGCATCACAATTATGATTGTGATGCGATATTCTCTATGATCGATAATAAATTTTGGCGGGAATTTTGGCGGGATTTTTTTTTTTTTTTGCCCAAAAAAATTTTTTCTTGGGAAAAAATTTTTTGCTTGGGGGGTGGGTGGGTGGGTGGGGTGGGGTGACACGTATCACACGCATCTTCTCATTCTTTCATTATGTTAAACTTCATTTTAACCCTACACCTATATATATATATATATATATAATTGGTTAGAAAATAGTATTTTAAATGCTTTGGAAATCGGTCCATTGTGCTTTGTTATTGTGTGAGGGCGTGGCTGTCGTAGTTTTATCTTTATTGTTAAGCGAAGCATGATTGTGTTCCATAGTAGAAATACACAACCATAAATCTAATCTTCGGGCCAATTTATTTATATATAATTGAAACTTTCATAAAACTGGACGTATTTTGCCTTTATAGTTTAAAAAAATTTATAATAATTTTTAACGTTATTTCAAAGGTTACGGGTGCATTTCGAAAGTTTTTTTTTTTTATTTAGAAACTATATCAAGATATTAAACATCAATATTTTTTATAAAATTATACGTATGTAAAAAGCATATGTATATTGGGCTCGTTTTGTTCGTTATCGAGAGACCATTCGGCGATAATTTTTTATTTAAGAAATCGCGAAGTATCTATTAGCTAAACAATAAATAAAGTTTATTGTATAAAAATTGTAAATAGTTAGAAGTTCGGTGGCTGTTTTGTGATATATATATATATATATATATATATATATATATATATATATATATATATATATATATATATATATATATATATATATATATATCACCCATATTCACCACGTCGACCCTTTATTAATAGCAATATTAAAATGAAGATTTGAGATTTGTCCTATGAAGAACTGTTAGTTGGGCTAAGTAATAAAATACTATCAACAATAAAATACTATAGAATTAAGGTCTTTGTGCTATACTATATATATACTCCCGGTTAATTGAGAGAAGGTTTTATTTTGAGAAGATTGAGAAATCTTCGTTTGAGCAGAATTGATTCACGTTTTTTATTTGATTCACAAGTAAACATTATTTTATGGTGAATCGAATCTATAAATCACAAATTCGATTCACAAATCATTGTTAAAATCGAGTTATGATGATGATTCATTAAATTTGTACAAATGATTCAAGATTCTACATATATCAAAATCGAGAGATTTTAACATTGATTCAAAATTTTTTTACACATTTTGAATTTTAATCACAATAAAATGAGTTTTACGCTTGAAAAACACGAATCAAAGTTAAAAATCTATCATTTTAAAACCTTCTCAATCTTCTCAAAATAAAAACTTTCTCAATCGATCCGGATTATATATATATATATATATATATATATATATATATATATATATATATATATATATATATATCTAGATCAAATAAGATCAAACTTAAAGTTGTTAAAATGATATCCAACTAAAATTTGACAAATGACGCCTCTCGCTACAACAAAAATAAATTTTTATTAACTACAACTAAAATTGTTAAAAGTTTGATATATTTCTTTTTAAATTCTGAAACCTAGGTGATACACTTTGATTAGAAGTGTAATGTGTATCGAGTTTTGTATGTGTATCAGTTTAGAGTATTTATTAGTGTAATGTGTATCGGTGTATCACTAATCCAAACTCATGTATCATTTGGTTATTAGTCGCAAAATGTTAATTTGTATTAAAATATTATTTTTATGTGTATTATTGCCAAAATTATTATTTATTAATGTTTTAGTGGTTTTTAGACTTGATCTTATTTTTACAACTTTAAGGTTGATCTAACGTTAACTCTCCCTATATATATATATATATATATATATATATATATATATATATATATATATTAGGGGTGAGCATGGGGGCGAGGTGGGGCGGTTTTATGAGTAACCAAAAACCGAACCGTATCTTTCGGTTTTGGAAACTACAAACCGTTTGGTTTCGGTTTTTCGGTTTTGACATTGAATCGGTTCGGTTTCGGTTTTATTTGGTTTTTCTTACTTGAAAGCAAGCAAGTTTTAATCCTATATGAGTTTACAATTCTAAGTTTTCAAGCAAAAATACTTAAACAAATATCAATAATAAGATATTATCTAGCTATCTAAAGCGTCGAAAAACGCATCTAAGCAATGAAACATCAATCTAAAATATAAAATGCACGTCTTTGCGGCTTTGCACTTTTCGCTCGCTACTTACGAAATTGTAGGAAATTTTCAAAACACTATTGTTCAAAACAAAGATATAATATCTATAAATAAAACAAATTTTAATGTATAGATAGTAAACAACACATTTTTAATAGATAAAGTTTTATATTTAAAGCTAAAATTAAATAGCAAATCTTTTATATAGATAAAATTATATAAAACATATAAAAGGTGGGCGGGCGGTTTTTGGTTCGGTTTTCTTATGAAACCAAAACCGCCCAAACATTCGGTTTTATAAAATTCAAAACCACCGCCATCGGTTTGTCAAATGGGCGCAGTTTTCGATTCGGCTTTTCGGTTTTGGTTTCGATTCGGTTTTCGGTTTTGTGCTCACCCCTAATATATATATATATATATAATATGTGTCCGTCTATCTGATAAATTCGATAGAAAAAACTCATAAATTTCTTGTTCCGGGAACCAAATAAGCTACTTTTTACTCGTAATTTAGAGAATATGAAAACAATTTATTTCATTAGTAACACTTTGATTGAAGGAGATCTTGTGAGAAAGAAAACTTAAATAAAAAAAATAAGAAATATTTTTAGTAACATATTTAAATTAAAAAAAAAAATGCATCTTGTGAATGCATTTGAAATGTGTGATTGTGATTTCTTTCGCCCTTTCCGATTTAATTTTTGTTCTCCTCACTCATACTTTGATATGTAGTGGAAGTCTCGTAGAAGCATTTTCTCCATGCTTCATGGAAGAATAGTTTTCCACTGAAAATAAAAGAATCAATTCTTATGATATTACATTCAATGACCACCTATTTTCCATGAATTAAACTTGAATTTAATTATTCCGAGGCATATATCTCTTATATAATAAGAAATATTAAAAAAGATGAAAAAAAATCTTCAATATTTGATTTTATAGGCTGATTCAAACACTTTTTCTTAAAAAACTGCTCGATGTTTTGATACAATCGTTCAAACACATCTAAATTTCATCTTGCAAAAATAATATGTATAAAAACACTTGTATTGATTTTGTAAAAAATTTTAACAAAAGTACGCAATAGTTAATTAGAAAATTTTAGTTTTAAAATTTTAAATAAAATTATATGAAGTTAAGTAAACTTATTAGTATCTATTTGTTTTGATAACTTTATAAATTTAATAAACACTCTTATACCCTTGTATCTTAAAAAGAACATACATGTTTATTATTTTCATTAAATATTAAATTAAGGTAAACAATATTATAACTTATAAATATCGAATGAAAACACGAGTTGTTGCGATATTTGAATGAGTAAACAAGATTGTACATATACAAACAACTCATGTTATTCATCTTTATCAAATTAAGTAAGGATATCCCATGAAAAGTAATTGTTTTATTATCTACATTCAATAACAAGTTAACAACTCATGTTATTCATTTTTATAAGTTAAACTTATTTCTAACAGGAATATAAATATACAAATGAAAGCACGATATCATGGGTTACTATGATAAAAGATACACGATATTTTGCATATGGCAACGACTCATGTAATTACTCTTTAAAGTTTGAATAAGTGGATTGGTTGGCTAAAATGTTGGAAATCATGGTTACAAAAGAAAGGAAAAAAAGAAATTTAGAAAAACATGTCTTAAAAGTCATTACGTGCTATTAAAGATGCATAATGCCTATAATTTGATATCAATAATTAAATTTAAATAATGTCAGCTTTAATACCATCCTAGTTAAACAAACTCAAATACTTCGTCCAACCAAAATCTATACAAAATATTAATCGATATTAATCATAATGAAGACTTTAGGTAACAATTTACGTGCGCACGCACAAGTATTAAACTATATAAGTATAAATGATTTTATATAACGCTACAATAAATATTATTTAACAATTTTGTATATATATCCGGACAAACTTTACTATGCTAAAATATAAATTTACAAGATAAAATTTTAAATTTTTAACTAATTGTATTATTAAAATTAAATAATATACAATTTGTATGCACAAATAATTAAAATTTAAATGTATTTGTAACTTATCAAAATAAATTAAGTAAGATTTATGCAAAGCCTTGTGCGTGCATGAGGGTATATAACTACTTTGTTTGATAATAATGTAGCACGTCGAATGAAAAAAGAGACGGGAGTGGTTTGATGCCAAACAAAAAGCAAAAAAGGTAACCTATATATCACGATGAAATGTTTTAAAGGTCGTTTTTAGACCGATAGCTTAAAGGTGAGGTTTTTATCTGCAACTACTATTGAAGAATATCTTGATTGATTTAAGCTTATTGAAACTTGAAAGTAATTGAGTGTCACACTACCTATGGATTTTAGATACATTATGTTTCTTGTGTTCAAGATTACAGAATACCAAAGTGTCTTAATCGCGATTCATCTTAATTAATTTTCTTCAGGTTTGTTAGATTGACTTTTAAGAAAAGAAGGTGGTTTACTACCTTGCTTGTTCATTGGTTTGATCATCGGGTTTATTGGGATTCATATGGTCTGATGTTGCTAGCAAGGGTGAGGCCCTAAAATTTATATCTTTAGTGTAATTTGCTTATTTAGTTAAAGACAACCTTAAAGAGTGTAGAATTTATACAAGTTGATTTTTTAAGATGAAAAGTCGAGATCTTATTAAGATCCTACACTTATAAATGGCTTACATAGTTACATATGATCAAATCATTTTTGCTTTATGGTATCGTAAAATTGTAATCTGTTTACCTAGATATGAGTTTTGATATCTTAAGAATCATGTATAGAAGAGTATTCGCTCTAGATGTGAATATTGGAAAAAGAAATGTCGAGTATATATGATGTCGTGTTTTGCATGTATATCTATCACAATTCGTCCTAAATCACATATTAAAATGATTTTATTTATATATAGCGCACTTTTAGGAGTTGTTATAGTAAGAATCAGCCTGCAAGCAAGAAAATTAGTATAAGAATTGAAGTCGTCAAATGAATCGTCGTTTTTTTTTTTTTTTCTTTTTCTTTTCCTTAAATGTAACTAAATAGTAATCAAGTTTCATCATTGTTCATTAAAGTTTCATCATTTTTTTTTCCACTCATACTTTATTTCAATTATAAAAACACTCAAGTTTCAAAACTGTTTCACTAAAGTCACTCAAACTTTTTTTCAATTACAAAAACCACTCAATTTTTAATATTGTCCAAATTTAGTGACTTTCATAAGGAAATTGGCAATGTTGCAAAAATCGTGAATCGGTGGTGGACGATCTCTACCACCCCGCAATGATAATCGGTCAAGTCGATTAATCGGCGATTAATCGGATTAGCATTTCCAGCAGCTTTTTGGTATTTCGGAGACCAACTAAAATCTTACTTAGATTCCAAGCAGTTATGTTTCCAAACCTCAATAAAAGCTCCAATTCGATTATGATCCTATCACAAGTCGTTATAAGTGAAATATCTGATCCCCAAATTAAGTATAATCCTAAATTATTATTATTTTAAAATGACCGATTTGCCCGATTCGACCGATTTTTTGACCGATTCGGCCTATTTTTGACCGCTTAGTGTCGATTTTTATCCTAGGCGATTTTTCGACCGATTTTCAAAAATCGACAAGGTACTCGGCCGATTAACGATTAATCGGCCGAGTTGACCGATTTTTGCATCATTGGAAATTGGCAAAAAATTATCTTTTAAAGTTGTCTTTAATGTGTTTTGACATACATCAATAACTTATACCTTGACTAATAACCAGCCCTTTGAACCAATGATGCTTTAGTCCACTCGTAAGTGCTCTTGGGCTTGGGTCAATAGACCCGGGTTCAAACCTCTTCCATGGCACTAAAGATCATTTGGTACCATCCTCTCATCGAAAATGCTTAGATTGACTAGTCAACGAGAGCATACATGGAGAAAATAACAGGGTTGTGCCCACCTCCAATAAAGACTGATCATTTGGGATATGTCTTCATTCGGCGGTCGGTCCTGTGGGAGGGTCCGGTTGGCATCAATAGGATGTATGGGAGCATGGTGATCCTACCGATCTTCACCTTTTTGAAAATAACCTGCAATCTGAATTTAACTTCTCACAACTAATTTTATATACTACAAAATAATAGCAAATTTTAAAAGTTTCTAATCCTTTTATTATGTAAATGTTCAAAATTTTCACAATTTTAAAACAATGTTTAAACTTTAAATGACTTTAATAAAACAATATTAAAACTTGATTATTATTTGATAAAATTCAACCTTTTTTTTATTCAAAGATTGCCAATTAATAACTGTTTATGCGGCAAAACACCAGGGTGAGTCATGCCGAGGATGTTGATAATAACAATATTTCAGTCAATCTTGCCATCGACACTTGTAAGACATGTACACACATTAACCATCAAACATATACTTGTATAAGGCTGAGCACGGAAGGTTCAAAACCGAACCGGACCGACGAAACCGATCGAACCGATAAAAACCAAACCGGACCGACAGCCCGTCGGTTCGGTTTCGATTCGAGTCCCATGCTTTGGTTTGGGTCGGTTCGGTCCGGTCCGGTTCGGCCCAAAACCGACAAAAACATGCCAAAATACACATAGACCGATAAAACCGAACCGACGAAACCGAACCGAACCGACAACATTCGGTTCGGTTCCGGTTCACGTTTTTCACGGTTTTCGGTCCTCGGTTTTGTCGGTTCGGGTCGGTTTATGACCGACGCTCAGCCCTATACTTGTAATCAAATTCGTAGTGTCATGTTACTTCAGAAAAGTGATGCACATTCTCACTTAAACGCAAAATATTACTGTATGATATTTATACACATTTAGTTTATACTTCATACTTCATATTTTTATTCGTTTTCATATTAAAATATTCACATTGTTATTTTGAGATGTTTCATAATAATTGTTCATTTTGTATTTCAACCGTTTAAAATAAAATTTAGTGGGTAGATGTGATATTTTTATTGATGTAGTGTGTAGTTAGTGGCATTTTTTAAAATTTTGTGCATTATAAAGTGGACACTTAATATTAGACGGAGTGAGTATAAAGTATTAACACAAACAAGAAAAACATGCTTATTTACAATGGAATTAGTTAAAAGTTGCAGTAAAATCATCTTCGATGCATCAAAATTACAAATTATTTTACTACATAGTAAAAGTCTTCCACCATGCTTGGCCTACAATGCAATAATTTATTTGAGTAGCATTTCAAAATAGTGCCAAGTCTTGCTCAATTTACCATTAGAGTTGCTCTAACGTTTACGGCCGGAGAATGTTAGAATATTCGGCAAAGAGTTATAACATTAAAAGCTGCATATCTGTTACCAGCTTATGGTCGATGATAACCATCTTAAGATGGTTAAAAACTTGAAATGCATTTTTTTTTCATCTCTTAATATCTTAATTAAAGACGCATGAAACAAAGAGTCACGTTAACAAAATTATTTTAATATACATCATTTTAACATATTCTTGATGGAATTATATAAGATGACTGTTTTTCATATCTCGATGTTATCGGTTCCACGTAGGTTTTTGACAACTTTAGAATCTTGGACGTTTTAAGGAAAAACTCGTGCTTATTTTTGACCCAATGATGTCTTGAAAGGCCGCATGTCGTGATAGGTCAAAATAAAAAAATAAGGGAAATGCCTTCTTGAAATTGTGGGAAAATAAAATAACGTGGGAATAAGAAAACACTAATATCGTATTCACTATTGTTAGAGTAAACTACACCGTTCGTTCTTGTGGTTTGCGTTGATCGTGATTTAGATTCTTTGTTAAAAAAATTGACCGCTGGCCGCTTCTGTCGAAACGTTATTTGTCGTTTCGTCCTCCAACTAACGGACCCATTTAACTCTCGTTAAGCATGCTCACGTGATATACACGTGAGGTATTTTGTCCTTTCACACTTCATCACCGTCACCAAATAAAACCCCAATCATCAATTCATCACCATCACCAAATAAAACCACCACCACAAATCATTTTCTTCCTCTTGAATCACTCCTCCCACACCTTCCCACCTCATCTCTTCTTTACCTTAATCTTCACCCACCAGCCACCACTACCACCATCCACCACCAAATCCCGCCAACCCCATTATCACCTTCATACATTTTAACTAATTCATACCTAAATAAAAATAAGTCATCACCACAACAATTAAAAGCCCAACATATCCGCCACCACAACCATTCGGATCCTCAGACACACGGTCGGATCCACCACCATTGCCACAAACACCAACCAGTTGTCTCATTGCGTCAGAACCACCACCAAAAACGGCGAAGATGGGTTCTTATCTTGGTGTTGCTGCTGCTTTTAGTGTGAAAATATTGGACACGGAACAATGCAAAGAGTTGAAGATGGGTTCATATCTTGATGTTGCTGATGCTTCTGCTAATCCTCCCAAGTTTATCCATTTATGTTACAAACCCACCAGTGGGTCCATCAAAAAGAAGCTGGCGTTGGTAGGGAAGGGACTCACTTTTGACAGGTAGTATTTATATTTCTTTTATAAATTAGACATCTTTTTGTTATCTTCTCTAATATAAACTCGTCTTTTGGTGTATCTTTTTCCCTTCCAGTGGTGGCTACAACATTAAAACTGGACCAGGCTGTTTAATAGAGCTTAGAGCTTAGTAATATGTTGGGGTTTTTTGCTGCAAGATTTACTGTTTTTTGACATCAAACTTGTGCCATGAGAAAGAATTAAAGGTGATTTAGATTTAATATGATGGAACATTTTAACTTATACAAAAAGCTAATTGTTTGCTTTAGAAGTTTTATGACTTCGAGTTATACATCTCGTAATTTGAGAGGAAAGATGAATTAGTTATTAGCAAGCATCGATTTGTTATCACCGAGAGAACAAGAAAATGCGAGTGTAAGAAATCCTTCAAGATAGGTATATGAAGAACTTTATATAATTTCTAAAATTACTCCGTGTTTTAGGTAAACAATACCGATGTCAAGGAAGGCTTACACTTGCTGATGCACTGGTGTATGCTTGTAACCTTGGTGTGGACAAGGTATCCTTATTTGTATTGGGTACAGGGTAGTGATGGAAGATGAAGATATATGAAAGAAGATAAAGTTAAAAAAGAATGGTAAAATGACCAAAATACCCTTATGTGGTTGACATATAACGACCGTTAGTGTGGCTCGTTAGGGTGAGGGACCAACGCTGAGTAACGTTTCGCAGTTAAGGACCAACGGTGCAATTTTTTTGGTCAAAGGACGATACTTGATGGTCAACGTATACCATAAGGACGAACGGTGTAGTTTACTCCTATTGTTATATTAGTGTCAATTTACCTTTTTCTTTTTACAACAAATTTCATCACCAACTTATAGCACAAGGTTAATACCGAAGACTCGAGAGAGTCGATCGCGCCAACCGGTAACGCCAACCTATGGCGTGAAAATGACACCAGAGCTGGCGGCATCCGTTCTGGCGTCGTCCTAGCCGGCCCACACAATACATTTATTAATTTTTTTGTTTTAACTGTTTTGTGTAATGGCCTTTATTTTTAGGTCATGAAAGAGAAAGAGAAGGAAAAAAATTATGCATCTTCTTATTCTTTCTTCATTTTTAATCCTCAATAGTTATTCGTTATTAGGTTTGCGTCGTTAGTCCTTTAATTTTTTCTTGCATAATTAGTCTTTAAAAATGTATAAATTTGTTAAGTTATTTTACTTAAATTATGTAATGTTTTAATTTTAACGTGTTGTTTTATTTGAATAAATAAATAATAATAAAAAATTGTAGGGTTCATGGGTGTCCTATAACACCAGTTTTGGAAAAGGGTGTTTTTGTGCTGAGTTAAAGGTTCTAAGTTATAGAGAAAAGTGTTAAGATGGCAACACTTTTCCCCTATAACACGAGCCTATTGTTGTAGGTTGCATATGCTCTTAGGGTAATAAAACAACCAACTTAATTACCAAAATATACCCTACTTAAACACATATATCCCACCAAAAAACACACACATACAAAAATTGATGAGTGTGTAAATACTCATCATTTTTGGTCAAATCCGAATCGCAAAACATTTAAAATGCTCGAAATGCATCAAAATACGAAAATATCTCAAAATTGCATTTTATATGTTTCGGATGCAAAATGTTTAAAATCGGATGAAAAATGAGCTAAGTTTGCATAATTGGCGCTTTAGGTCCCCGAGTTTCAAAAATGGCAACTTTAGTCCTGAGCATTTCAAAGATTGACAGAAAAATACCAAAGGTCATTTTAAATTGGAAAATTTACATTTTAGTCCTTTGGTAATTCTAACTTGTCAAATTTGGTCATTTGATAAATTTTAAAATTACAAGTTTAGTCCTTTGAATTTCAAAATGGCAAGTTTGGTCCTTGATTATTGGAAATGGTCAAGTTTAACCCTTGAGTATAATTTCAGAATGTTCATTATTGGTCCTTGGAAATTCAGTTTTGGCATGTTTAGTCCCTAACTAATCCTAAATCTAAAACCGGATCCCAAACTATCTCAAGCCCATGGTCCAATAACTAAACCCAAGCCCAATATCCACAAACCCGGTCCAATTCCAACCCAAACCCGACTACCCACGGTTTAAAATAAAACCGCCAAACCACCCTCGCTCTCTCCTCTCGCAAACACTCAACACCCACACCTCCAGCCTCACCTTCACACTCACCTTGTTCCCCCCACCTCAACAACACTCCAAGAATGCATTTAATGCTTCTTCACCCCCTCACTCAACCCCAACTGGCTAATATGCGTTTTGGCGCCAAAATCAGATCAAACGGCCAAGATGAATTCAAGTAATCCAATGGCCCTGATTATTAGTGGGATTTGCTCAGAAGTCAATGGGAAGGTCTTTTGCATATAAAAAGAGGAGAAAGAAAGAGAAGGGAGAGTAGCAATTAGTTTAAATTTCCAATGTATGTCATTTTTAAAGTCTTAAGTTTTAAATAGATTCTTAGTTGTTCTTTCAAGTTTCATTGTATCAATTTAAGTTATCTCAGTGTATTACAATTTTTTTTTAAGCATCAATTCAAGTCTGTGTTAATGATTCATGTTTGCATATTCACTGTTTAAAATTTCAGTTTTCAACTACTATATCCAAGCTTCAACTATCTTATTTTTAGACTCAAATAAGCTTGCATAAGCTTATTATAGCTTTTATAAGCTCACATTTAAGTTTCAAGCGCTTTGGATTTTGGTCAAAGAAAGTCAAACTGGGGCAAAAATGGAGATGGAAATGGATATGGGTTGATGCGTAAATGGATTTGGGTTGATAATGAGCTAGGTTAGGGTTTGGGATAGGTTAGTTGTTCTCGTGTTCGGTGGCAAGCCATTGTGGCTAAGGACCAATTGTGAGTAATTTTCAAGTTCCATTGCATAATCTTTAATTGCGCTTACAAATAGTTTTAATCTGCTTATTAAGTTGTAATTAGGTTAGGTAAACTTAGTTTGATCATTAAAACAAGTTGGTTCGGTGTTTGCTCATTTAAAGTTCAAATCAGTAGGATAAAGTGTTGTTTGGATCTGTTGGTTTAACTGTAATTGAGGCTTGATCAGTGATTGAAACTTGTTGCTTTAGGTTTGTTAAGCTCATATGTACTCATATCTGCCTTAAAGCTGCACCTGCAAACACTCAAAGTCAAATCTCATTTCATCTGTCTAATATGCATATCTGTTGAGATTTTGTTAAAGCAAAATCTTGTTTTGTGTTTAGAATCCTTAGAAATAGATTGCAGAAGCTTCATTTCATCATTTAACATTAACATCAGTCCTCAAATTGGATTCAAAGTTCAAATAAGTCAACTTTTCAAATCTGTCAAAAAAGTCAAAAACATGAAAAACCAGTTTTGAGTCCAACTGAGAGGATTTTTCATTGACTCATTTCTGAGCCAAATCAAGTGAAACTTGGTGTTTTTAAAACTTCTGTTGGTCTATTTTGTTATTATCATTTTTGAAGAATTTTGTCAATTTTTATAAGCCCCTAATTAGCTTGTCAAGATGGGCTTATATGCCTGTGCACAGAGCACTGAACTGCACAGGTGTTGTGCAGTTCTTGCAGATCTTGTCACAAGCTCTCAAGAGCTTGTCTAGGTCTAAATTTTGGTTTACAAGGTCCCACCTGGTCTAGTGTAAGCTCCCACTTTTGGTTTTCATTTTCACTTATAGAGTAGCTTGTGCTTCCAAATTTCAAAAGTAGAGCCCCTAAACTCAGTTTTGGCACTTGAATTCAAATCAATCAAATCTTTGTAATTTGCAATTCAAAGGTTTAGGCTAGTTGTTTTAGTTCATTTTGAGTACTTTTAGCTTATTATAGCTTCAGTTTAGTTTGGTGCTTATTTGTGGCTTTGCTTATTTCAAAGTCTTTATTCATAAGCACTTTGCTTAGCTTCATTTTCTTGCACACAACCCACTGTTTTTATATTTTCCTAGATTCTTAATATTATTTTAGACTTATCTTGAATTTTCAGATTTTTCTAGGTCAGTTTGGTATTTTTCTCCATTTTAAATAGTTTTAAGCCTTTTTAATTAGCATTTAATACAATTAATTAAGAAAAGTTTCAAAAATAATTTTCATTTTCTTAAGTTAAGATAAATAAAAAGTCAAAAAATATTTTTCAGATTTTTCTTAGTTAAATTTGTATTTTTAAGCAATTTAAGTAGTTTTAAATAGTTTTTAATTAATAGAAAATACAAAATAATCGAAAAATACAAAATAGTTTTGAAAATTCTCTTTGTTATTTTAGATTTTCTAAGTCATAATTTTATTTTTCTAGCTTTATTTCATATTTTCTTGTATTTTAGGCTATTATTAAATAGTTAAAATAGTTTTAATTAATAATAATTAATTAAATAGTTATAAAAATAATTTTCTTTTCTAAAAATTTTCTTTTATCATTAGGTTTGTAAAATGTCATTTTCATATTTTTAGGATTTATATTGCTTTAGTTTCACATTTTCTTTAAGACGTCACGTAGTTTTAAATTCAAGTTTTATAAAACATAAAATCAAAAACATCATTTTGCAAATAGTGATAGCGTTTATTTAATATTTTTTATCTTTTAATTTCCTTTAATTTGCATTTAAGCCTTTGTAATTATAGGCTATTTCGTAGTTATAATAATTCAAAAACTCTTTCCGCTCAAATCTCTCGATCACTATTCGTTTGGTGATTCATCGCATAGCTCATTGGGACATAACGACCGGGAAACACTATACTCTCCTCGATCTTCATTGCATTGGTTTCGAACTGCTTTAAGTTTCTTACGGTTGGTCATTCACAAGTGGTTAACTTGTGTGATAAAACTTGACCGTTTGAGCTCGAATCAAATTTTAGCGCCACGGGGAGTCAGGTGCTAATTATCTTACGCTTAGCAGTTAGTGATTTGAATATTCACTCTTTGTTCATACCATCCATCTACATATATTTATATTTTCTTATAAAATCCAAAATACTCATCTTTATCCTCACGACCATTTGATTCTCTTCTTAACCTCTATATGTTTAATTCTAATGACGACGATCATCTTCGATTGTATGGAAAAGGATCAACATCATTGTCACAAGTACGTGTGTGAGCGGTGTGGAAGGCCTAGTTCAAGCGAATTTTGCGATTTGTGCGAATTATCCATCAAAAAGTCTTTTCAAAGTTATTTCGACCCCACGCCACATCCCGAAATACGTTCTAATGTTGACGAACCCGTTCGAATGTTAGTGTTACCTCAAGCACCCACCGAGGGTTACGAGGACAATCTCTTTGAATTTAGAGCCCGTAATCTAATTGAACAAATTCAAGCCGATGAAAAAAGATCGAGAATCGAATTGATTACGATGAACCCGTTCAAACACCGGAGACCATAACGAAGTAGTGGAAATTGCTAGCTCTCGAGCACACCACTTGTCCCACCTCCGGATTTTCAAAATGCTCTTCGAGACTTGATAGTCATTCGGATCACCATGTTGGTTTTGTTGATTCTTTGAATGAACCGATTCTTTCTCATTACTCTCAAATGAAATCGTTTATTCCTTGCGTCGGTTGTGGTGAGCCTCTTTTGGTTCACCACGTCGTTGGTGTGCGTGTGTACAATGTGGTAATGATATTCATAACGGAGTTGTTTGTTTTGTGGTTCGAGGAATTCATTTGATTATGATCCTAATCCGAACTCATTTAACGACCCTCAAACTTTTCCAATTACCCACCACAACCCGACTTATCTTCATATAATCAACATAATCTTTGTGAATTTTGTGGAGGTCCTCACCAAGGATTTGAGTGTCAATCCGAAACACGTTTGTCTATGAGCAGTTTTCGGTGATGCTCGAACTTTGGTTATGACCAATATCCATATAATTCACGGTCCTGCACTCAACAGTTTCTTGTTGTGAGAACTGTGGAGGTCCCACTTCACTCGATTGTCAAATAGAAATCCATTTCCTTGTAACAATCATGACTCTCACAGTTTGACAATTTCCAACCTCCACAAAGACCATACGGTTCAAACTCCACCGAGCCGTTGTCTCAAGAAATTTCCCAAAATTTTGAAACCGCAATGAAAACACTTGATGATATGATTCAAAACTTTAAGAATCAAGTGAGTGGTGAAAAGACCATGGGAGAATTGCTAGTCGAAGAACGAGGCCCGTAAATCTAGGGAAGAATTATTAGTCCTAGAGCATGCGGCTCTAAGGCGTTCCCAATTTCTTAAGGCGCTCTATATGATGATGACGAGGAGAGTTTTATCCTTTTAATATTATTTCTCAACTCCCTCGACCGGTTGATATCCCAGTGATGAGATTCCATCTCAAACAACCGCTATCACACCAAGCTCCCACTCACTCTCGAACATGGGGACGAGCATCTCGACACTGTTCACGAAAAGGAATCGGACGAATTCATAAAGTCTAGTGTTGAGAACCTTGTCCCAATCCCAAGAGAGTCACGGAAATTCTCGAGCATTTGTGTGATATCCCTACCCTCTTGTCTTCCCAAAGATCATGTTGAGATGTTCTCCGATTCGATGATGATGATTGTTATCTTGTGGAGACATCGTTTATGTGGAAGATTTACCTTAACGAGCTTGTTAGCTTAGAAGAAGAGAATGATGAAGTTACTGACATCAAATCAAAGATGAAGCTCTTCGTCTTACATTATTGAATGTCGATCTTCTCATTTCTAAAATCGAGGCTTTCAAAGAGAAACCAATTTCATCTCCTATCCCCATTAAGGGTAGTGACATTCTTTCCGATGATTCTAATCCGAAATGAAAGCCTTCTTTTGATAATATGGGAGAGAAGATTAGTGACGTTGAATTCACTTTTCATTCTCATAATTCTCTCCCGATTATGAATCATTTACATTGGAGGAGTTCACCAATGGAACCCACTCATATCAATTCAATATGATTCATTCACCTTCATGGAGTTCTCGGATGAACTCACTCATATCATATCTCCTCCGGAATATGATAATTTCTACTTTGATCTAGACACTCCCATAATATGTCTTGATCAAGCAAGCTTATTGATGAGATTCATGAAACTATGAATTCTCCTATTGAGGATGAAGAGTTAGTCATGATTTCTATCATGATTTTCTTTCTTTTCTTCATATATTTGTCACTTCTCCTTCATCTTCACTCCTTCGGAATGAAGACACTATCTTGACCCCGCATTTTCATTTATCATTTTGAGCCGGATTCTATGTATATCTCGTCGGTGTGGAACTTTCACGTGCTTCAAATGTTTATCCAAACATCTTGAATGAAAGTCCGATGGAGATTGTCTCTTCCACTTACTTCCCATGAACAAATTAATTCGGGTCGAGTCAAGCTAGCGACTCGGTAATCAAAAACAATAGTTAAACATGGGTTTTCACCGTTGTGTACCACCACTAGTGTGGGGAGATGCCCGCATGTTATATATAAGTATTCTAAAAAAAAAAAAAAAAAAAAAAAAAAAAAAAATTCAAATAATGGCCGTAGTATTTCCCTTTTACGTTCTATGTTTCGCATAACATTTGGTACTTTGAATATTGAGGGCAATATTCATTTCTAGTGTGGGGAATTCTCACGAATTTTATCATGTAATTATACCACCAATTCCCCATTTTGGCCAAAATTTTTTTGGAGTAAGTGTTTTACACTTACTCATTTGGTTATCGATCCGCCATGTCTAATAAACAAAAGGATTGGCTAATCCGAGAGCAAACGGCTCTTGGTAAAGATATCTCAAATCCGTTGACGACTTGCAATTTGCCCAAAATTGTATGGTATTCACCACCATATCTTTAATTAGTGAAGAGTTGGCTAGCCCGCAAGTTTATGGCTTGTGGTAAAGGCGATGGAAAAACCATAATTGGTAATCGACTCACCAAAGATAATATTGATAATTTATCTAAGAGTTGGCTAGTCCGAGAGCAAACGGCTTCGGTAAAGACAAATCAAATCCGTTGAAAGTCGGTGGTTTGCTCAAAATCACATGGTTATCGGTGTACCATGGTTCTTACTTGAACTAAAACATTTGGCTACTCCGAGTAATGGCTTTTGGTAAAGAGATTCAAATCCATTAAGTTTTTCTCAAAAGATTGCTAGGGACTAGCAATAGTTTAGTGTGGGGATTGATGAGTGTGTAAATACTCATCATTTTTGGTCAATCGAATCGCAAAACATTTAAAATGCTCGAAATGCATCAAAATATTGAAAATATCCAAAATTGCATTTTATATGTTTCGGATGCAAAATGTTTAAAATCGGATGAAAAATGAGCTAAGTTTGCATAATTGGCGCTTTCAGTCCCCAGTTTCAAAAGTTGTCGAAATTAGTCCTGAGCACTTCAATTTGAAAGAAAAATCACCAAAGGTTCTTTTAAATTCATAAGTTGTCAAAATTAGTCCTTTGGTGAAAAATATCTAACTTTTGAGAAATTACAAATTTGGTAAATTTTAAAATTGGCAAAATGGTCCTTGGAATTTCAAAATGTCAAGTTTGGTCCTTGTACTATTGGAGCTTGTCACTTTAGTCCCTTGGAGCATAATTTCAAATGTTCATTATTGGTCCTTGTAAATTCGAAATTGGCATGTTTAGTCCCTAACTAATCCTTTATCTAAGCCTTCCCAAACTATCTCAAGCCCATGGTCCAACCCCTAAACCCATGCCCACCCCCACATTAACCGGTCCAATTCCAACCCAAAATCAACTACACGGTTTAAAATAAACCCAGCCAAACCTTCTCCTTCACCAAACCTCGCAACACTCAATCACCCATCCTCCTCACCTCCCCACTCACCTTGTTCCCCCACCTCAACAACACCCAAGAATGCATTTAATGCTTCTTCACCCCTCACTCAACCCCAACTGGCTAATATGCGTTTGCGCCAAATCGATCAAACGGCCAAGATGAATTCAAGTAATCCAATGGCCCCGATTATTAGTGGGATTTGCTCGGTCAATGGGAAGGTCTTTTGCATATAAAAGAGGAAAAGAAAGAGAAGAAAGCAGTAGCAATTAGTTTAAATTTCCAATGTATGTCGCTTTTAAAGTCTTAAGTTTTAAATAGATTCTTAGTTGTTCTTTCAAGTTTCATTGTATCAATTTAAGTTATCTCGATGTATTACAACTTTTTTAAGCATCAATTCAAGTCTGTGTTAATGATTCATGTTTGCATATTCACTGTTTAAAATTTCAGTTTTCAACTACTATATCCAAGCTTCAACTATCTTATTTTTAGACTCAAATAAGCTTGCATAAGCTTATTATAGCTTTATAAGCTCACATTTAAGTTTCAAGCGCTTTTGGATTTTGGTCAAAGAAAGTCAAACTGGGGCAAAATGGAGATGGAAATGGATATGGGTTGATGCGAAATGGATTGGGTTGATAATGAGCTAGGTTAGGGTTTGGGATAGGTTAGTTGTTCACGTGTTCGATGGCAAGCCATTGTGGCTAAGGACCAATTGTGAGTAATTTTCAAGTTCCATTGCATAATCTTTAATTGCAGTTACAAATAGTTTTAATCTGTTTATTAAGTTGTAATTAGGTTAGGTAAACTTAGTTTGATCATTAAAACAAGTTGGTTCAGTGTTTGGCTCATTTAAAGTTCAAATCAGTAGGATAAAGTGTTGTTTGGATCTGTTGGTTTAACTGTAATTGAGGCTTGATCAGTGATTGAAACTTGTTGCTTTAGGTTTGTTAAGCTCATATGTACTCATATTTGCCTTAAAGCTGCACCTGCAAACACTCAAAGTCAAATCTCATTTCATCTGTCTAATATGCATATCTGTTGAGATTTTGTTAAAGCAAAATCTTGTTTTGTGTTTAGAATCCTTAGAAATAGATTGCGAAGCTTCATTTCATCATTTAACATTAACATCACCTCAAATTGGATTCAAAGTTCAAATAAGTCAACTTTTCAAATCATCAAAAAGTCAAAACATGAAAACCGGTTTGAGTCCAACCGAGGATTTTTCATTGACTCATTTCGAGCCAAATCAAGTGAAACTTGGTGTTTTAAAACTTCGTTGGTCTATTTTGTTATTATCATTTTGAAGAATTTTGTCAATTTTTATAAGCCCTAATTAGCTTGTCAAGATGGGCTTATATGCCTGCAAGACTGAGCTTAATATGTGTTGTGCGTTCTTGCAGATCTTGTCACAAGCTCTCAAGAGCTTGTCTAGGTCAAATTTTGGTTTACAAGGTCCCACCCAGGTCTAGTGTAGGCTCCCACTTTTGGTTTTCATTTCGACACTATAGAGTAGCTTGTGCTTCCATTTCAGTAGGCCCTAAACTCATGTTTGGCACTTGAATTCAAATCAATCAAATCTTTGTAATTTGCAATTCAGAGGTTTAGGCTAGTTGTTTTAGTTTCATTTTGAGTACTTGTAGCTTATTATAGCTTACATTTCGGTTTGGTGCTTATTTGTGGCTTTTTGCTTATTTCAAAGTCTTTATTCATAAGCACTTTGCTTTGCAATTTCATTTTCTTGCACACAACCATCTGTTTTTATATTTTTCCTAGATTCATAATATTATTTTAGACTTATCTTGAATTTTTCAGATGTTTCTAGGTCAGTTTGGTATTTTTCTCCATTTTAAATAGTTTTAAGCCTTTTTAATTAGCATTTAATACAATTAATTAAGAAAAGTTTCAAAAAATAATTTTTCATTTTCTTAAGTTAAGATAAATATAAAAAGTCAAAAAATATTTTTCAGATTTTTCTTAGTTAAATTTGTATTTTTAAGCAATTTAAGTAGTTTTAAATAGTTTTTAATTAATAGAAAATACAAAATAATCGAAAAAATACAAAAATAGTTTTGAAAATTCTCTTTGTTATTTTAGATTTTCCAAGTCATAATTTCAATTTTCTAGCTTTATTTCATATTTTCTTGTATTTTAGGCTATTATTAAATAGTCAAAATAGTTTTAATTAATAATAATTAATTAAATAGTTATAAAATAATTTTCTTTTCTAAAATTTTCTTTTATCATTAGGTTTGTAAAATGTCATTTTCATATTTTTAGGATTTATATTGCTTTAGTTTCACATTTTCTTTAAGCGTCGTAGTTTTAAATTCAAGTTTTATAAAAACATAAAATCAAAAACATCATTTTGCAAATAGTGATAGCGTTTATTTAATATTTTTATCTTTTAATTTCCTTTAATTTGCATTTAAGCCTTTGTAATTATAGGCTATTTCGTAGTTATAATAATCCAAAACTCTTTTCCGCTCAAATCTCTCGATCACTATTCGTTTGGTGATTCATCGCATAGCTCATTGGGACATAACGACCGGGAAACACTATACTCTCCTGATCTTCATTGCATTCTGTGTCTGAACTGTTTTAAGTTTCTTACGGTCGGCCATTCACAAGTGGCCGGCTTGTGTGAGAAAACTTGACGGTTTAGCACGAACCAATCAATATATCCCATGAGTATCTGCAACATATCATTTGTTTGTTTTCACGAAGTAACCTAATATATTGGCCGGCACACTTACAAAAGAATATTATCAAACAAATATCGAGTAGGGTTTACAACAACTATTTGTTTATACTTGATAACTAAGAAGGCAATGAGGTATGTGATATAGTCTGTATTAGAAATTAGTAAAGAAATGAAATATAGTCGCCAAGTAGTTAGGTAAATTGGAAGAAGAAGAAAAATTTAGGAAAGTAGCTTAATATCAATGGTGATATATACAGTGATGAGTTACAAGAGGAAGGAGAAAAGATTACAATTACAAATCAAAGCTACTTTACAAGTGAAACAGTGTTTGCTATTTGAACAGGGGAATTGGCGCCAAAAACTGTTAAGCAGTTGTGGAGTGTATGTGTGCACCTCACGCGTGGTGTTTAAAATGCCACACATGCCCCTCACGTGCGAACAACAACTCAAAAATTCTGAATTGTAACAATCCATTCCCCTTAGATTCTTTTTCCTCAAAGATGTTTATAAAACAAGGGAAACCTTTGAATCAAATCACTATAGATTTCCCAAGTTGTATCTTCCTTACTTTGGTTACTCCACTTAATGAGGACATACATGACTTGTTTCTTGTTTAACAGTCCCAATCTTCTTTCCAAAATGGCCACTGCGCACTATATCAGCAATCACACCATCATTGCTACATTGAGGTAGAACACCAATGCCTTGAACTTAACCTTTGCATTGCTTGAGTTAGAACACATGGAACACAGGATGAATCATACTTCCACTAGGCAGTTTAAGCTTGTAGGCCACTTCTCCAATCCTTTCCAACACTTAAAAAGGTCCAAAATACTTTGAAGATAGCTTGTTTTGTTGACCTTTCCTATTGTCACTTGCCTATGAGGTTGCAATTTCAGATACACCATCATGCCCACCTCAAACCTTCTATATGTTCTGTGGCCATATACTTTACTTTTCATCCTATCCTGAGCTCTGTTGAGATGAAATTTCAACAATTCAATAACTTGTTCTCTGGCTTGAAGAGTTCTGTCCACCAATTCAACAACATAAGGTAAATGAATTTGTAGTGTTTGGCCATAAACCACTTCAAAAGTTGTAGTCCTTATTGAAGAGTGGTAATTTGTGTTATTCCAGAACTCAACTAAAGATAACCACCTAGTCCATTCCTTAGGCCTTTCACTTGTCATACATCTAAGATAGCACTCAAGGCATTTGTTCACCACCTCAGTCTGCCCATTCGTTTGAGGATGTATGTAGTGGATAATTGTAGCTCAACTCTTAACATTTTGAACAGAGATTGTCATAAATGACTTATAAACACCTTGTCTCTATCACTTATGATTGTTTCAGGTAATCCATGAAACTTGTACATATGATCCAAGAACACTTGTGCCACTGTACTAGCTGTTAATGGATACATCATGGCCATGAAGAGAGCATATTTTCTCAGTCTATCCACAATCACAAAGATGACTGTCTTGCCATAATATTTTTCTCAGCCTATCCACAATCCATTGAGATTGAAGACCAAATATTTGATGGTATTGAGAGTGGTTGTAGCAATCCTGGGTATGCACTCAGATAAGACTTATTCCTATGGCAAACATCACATTCCTGTACCCATTTTTTGACTAGTTTCCTCATAATCTTCCAATACATCATTGCACTTAACTTTTTTAGAGTATTGATGTCCACCTATTGCATAATCATGGAAAGATGCAATCAACTGATTCTTTAGCTGCTCATCATTACCAATAATCAATTTTCGTTTTGTTCTTAATTGACTCATTGACCAACTGTATTTCTCACCACTGTTTGGATCATGTTGCAATTTCTTGATTACAGCCTGCAACTTGTCATCAACAGTCCAACTAGCTTTGATTTTTTCCAACATAACTCCATCAATACTAGAATATACCATAGTACACAAATCTGAACTAGTTTGACACCTAAACAATGTATCAGCAGCTATATTCTCACTTTCATTTTTGTAACTAAATTCATAATCAAAACCTAGTAATTTTGGTAACCATTTAGCTTGAAAGGGAGTAGTTAACATCTGATCAAGCAACTATTTCAAACTAAAATGGTCTGTTTTGATTTTAAAATGCCTGTCTAACAAATAACCCCTCCATTCTCTAAAGACATTAACATAACTAAAAACTCTTTTTCATAAGTAGATAAGGCATGATTTTAAAGGATAGAGTCTTACTAAGATAAGAAATAGGGTGTCCATCCTGTTGCAATATTGGTCCAATTCCTTCTCTAGAGGCATCTGTTTCCACCACAAACTCTTTTTCAAAATTAGGAAGTGCTAAGACTAGTACATTGATCATAACTTCTTTCAATTTTTCAAAATCCCGTGTAGCATTTTCGTTCTAGTGAAACCCATTTTTCTTCAATAACTGAGTCAGAGGTCTACTTATTAAAGCATAATTATTGATACATTTACTATAATAACCATTGACTCCAAGAAATCCTGTTGATCCCAGTTGAGCAATTGATCAAGTTGATTAAGTTAGATAAATCTAACACAAACAACAATATAGTAAACTGTCTTGAATCTAAGATTAAACAATATGTGAAATCTAATGTTTAACGATTAAGAGAATACTTAAACACAACTTGTTTCTCACAAAACACCATTTACAAATATATTAATACGAATACTCAAAAGTATTAGGGTTACAAGAACCTTGAAGTGATCGACTCTAGAATAACTCGTCCTCTAAATCTAACATAGGACCTCCTTTTATAGGTTAAGGAGTCCTTCTAGGGTTACAATAACTTTCTACACAAGATACATATTGTAGAAACTTTTCTATAATTATCTAACCGACTATACAAATGTAATAAGCAATACTAACTAAATGTACTAGCAGTTTGTACTGCTAGTTATAATCTTCGCAGTCCACATTCAAAGCTAACATTACTAACTATTACGCTTGGCAATAATCTGTCTTTGCTAAATTCCCAATAATCCTCCCCTAAACTTGTGATTTCATTGCAAATCAACAAGTTTCTTGAATACACCTTTTCCTTCATACTGCTGGGGAATTTTGCAAACACTTTACTTTGCTGGCTTGCTTGGTCTTTGTGCTTGAAAGAAGATCTTGTTCACTAAGTTTCTGGCCATCTCATTATCTTCTTCAGTCTTTAATCTTGAAGATAACATTGCAATCAGTGTCTTCATTCCGAGCAGATATTCTTTCTCTACCAGCGTAAACCAGTCATGAATACTTGTGTAGACATGATGTACACCAGATGACCCATACAAAATCCAAGTAGTTTCTGGAACTGCAGAATCTTGACTCCATAATCTGTCATAAGGATCAGGCTCAAATAATCTTTCCAATTCTACCCAAAGCTCCTACTCCTTTTCATTAGGGTCTTCCTTATGATTAAGATTTTGTTATACCAGTTCCCATAATCTCACTAAGTCATCTTTTTCAAACGCTTTGCACATGTCTGCAAATGTCTTGTACATCTCCATTATATTACCAACTCTGATGATTCTCCAAGCTCGTCTATGGTCTTGAAATGATGCAAAGGCCAAGTTCTAAAGTTTACAAGCTACCGGCACACTCATAATTTGGTGGATTTGGGTAAGTGAAATGGATAAGGCTAATCTCACTATGAAATCAAGGGTTATAATGTGCTCGGCTAAGGTCTAATCTAGTTAGGTTAAGAAAAACATGTCAAAATTTTAAAAATGGCATAATTTTTCAAAATAAACTAGAAAAACGAGGGCTATTAAGTTTAAATAATTCTACTCCCGTCCCCCCACTTGAGAAGTACAAAGTCCCTTTTGTACTAAACGTTAAATAAATGTGAAGAGAAAGTAGAATTAGAGCGAGAACTTCCCTGAAATTTGCTCCTAAAAAGAAAGAAGGCCCAAGAAGAGAACCGTGCCTTCGCTTAAGCATCCACGAGTAAACTTCAATCCCTGAAATTACACTAACCAACAAGCATAATTCTAAAAAAGAAAAAGAAAAACAAAAAGAGATCTAACTCACTTTCGTAGGAATCACGGTTGCATTTAGCATATGCAACAAGCTTTTTAAACCACTTGGTGTCCCAAGTGGACGAGTGTAGCCTCGTGAGGAGTTACAAGGAACATACGCACAAAGTTCATTTAAAAACTAATACAAGGTTATTGCGTTAATAAAGGAAAAATTAGAACTGCAGGAGAATTACGACGTAACCATTTAGAGGAGTTACGCCGTAATTGTGGTTAAACCTGGCAATCGGCTACTTGAGAATTGCTACAGCGTAACTATAGAATGGAATTACACCGTAATGGTTTATAACCTGGAGAGAATCGCTACTGAGGATATGTTACGGTAACCATGAGGATGAGTTACGCCGTAACTGTTGGACAGAACAGGTCCCCGTTTTAATCACTTGTGAATTCATCTCCAATTTCTGCAAAAAAAAACGTTAAAAACACAAAACCCAACAAAAAATGAAATAAAAGAAATAAAAGAAATAAAAAGGATAATTCGGGTTTCTCCCAAAATAGCACTTTTCTATATTACCGAGTCTTTAAGTTAGACTCAAAGCCATGGGGCTTTAGGTGTAGGCGACGAAGGTTTGGTTCTACCTTGTGTGAAGAACCCGATATTTAGCTTTGTACTGGATAAAGTGTAAGCAACGTTGTGAAGGCTTCTCCGCCAAGAAAATGAGCTTGTGTTGTGTAGTGATTACAAACTCTCGAGTTGGGTACCCGGAGAGTGAAGTAGGGCAAGGAAGGTGACCTTGTAGCCGAACCACTATAAATGCTTGTGTTGTGGTTGTATCTCTATATCTCTATCTCGTAGTTTAGACTTTATATTTATGTAACTATCAATATCCAACACGTTCAAGCTAGATTGACATAAGTCGATCCAAAATTTTTATAATAAATGTTTTTTAATTGGTAAAACTATTCAACCCCCCCTTTTCTAGTTTTCTACATAATCATTTGGCAATATGTATAGTACTAGTAACTATAGCCATTAACACTAATGATTAATGTGAATGTGATAGATTCGAGGATATATCAATGTATAGTACCAATACCTATAGTCGTTAGCACCAACGATCAATGTGAATGCGATATATTCGAGGATATATGGTACGCTACAAATGGTTTTTGCACCAAACTTACTTCTAAAGGTGTTAGATAAGGCCTTACCAATTAAAGTTTGTATATTTTATCTTTGACTGGTGCCCCTATCTACAATGCTAAGTGCTACTTTTACACTATTCAGTTGCTACTTTTGTGAGAGGAGCCAAACCAAGACAAACCTAGCTATGCAAAAAAAAGGAGCTACGTGTCTCTATCTCCCACCTACTTACTTAGGTTCGTGTCTCTATCTCTTACCCACACATTCTCTCCCACCTACTTCTGGCAGTCTTTCCGAATCTTCCTACCTTATCTCATTCCCAACAAAAATTCATTAGACTATTCCTGATATATTTTAGAAAAAACGGTAAAAAAAAAGTATCCAAAAAGCCGCCGCAAATCGGGGGTTTGTGATTCTTGGGAAAAACCAATTATAGAGTTTTTAAGTATTTGGGTAACTCAAATGTATTAGATTTGAGCACCGGGATCGTTCCTAGCGAGAGATGAATGGAATTTTCAACTCACGTCGCGTTATTCGGGATTTGAATGGGAAAAGGGAATATTTTGATGATTTCTAAACTACGGGGCAAGGGAAAGTAATGGGAAGCAATTAAAGGCACTAAATCTATGATGCGAACAAGAATTTATGACTAATTACGCAAATTATAACTAAAATGCAAATTACGATTTAACTAAAACGTGAATTGAAAGCAAGTTAATCTAATTTAGTACCTAAAAATGATCTAATAAATTTTCTACAGCTAAAAATGCAATTTGAAAATTATCTAAAATTTAAAACTAATTTTTATGATTTTTCTTGATTTTATTTTGAATTAAAAACTAATTTTGTATTTTTTAAAATGGATATAAAATGCTAAAAATTATGAAAACTTTTGAGAAAATTACAAAAATGTTTTTTAAAAATCTAAACTAATTAAAAATAGTTGTCAAAACTGGATTTGAATTTTTCTGACTTTTTTTCTATTTTCTATGAATTTAATACTATTTAAGACTAATTAAATGGCTAAAAATTACTATTTAAACTGGTAAAAATGAGGAAAACTATTTTTTATGTCTTTTTTATTTATCTTAATCTAAGAAAATTGAAATTATATTTTTTTGAGCTTTTTCTGATTTATATATATTAAAAACTATTTAAAAAGTACTAAAAACTGTTTTAAATGCAGAAAAATAGCTAAAAGCTACTGAACACTGATTTGATTGGCTTATAAAATTCAAAAAATGAACCAAAAATACTTTTATATAAATCACCAACCAAAGTTATTAAATCTAGATATGCACTTGAATTGGACCACAAATGAAGATTTTAAAATTGTAGAAAAATCAGTACTCAGAAGAACTCATGAACATTTGAATTTTATGACAGAATTGGTATTTTGACTTTTATGAGATTTGAATCACTAAAACTGAATGTAAATTGTTAGGCTTTAGAAAATACAATCGTTAAAGTGTCGGTCACCTCAAGTATATGTAATCGTTAGAAAGCTCATAGTCGTAGTCATTTAATATTAGTTAGTATTTAGTTATGTAACACCGTGGAGGACGGACGGGTCTTTACCCACTGTATGCCTGATCCACAGCCCGTAGGTGGCGAGTCTTGTATGAAAACTATAAATACCCTCTACCTTGGGAGCTTCAATACCATTTTATTTTGTTTCACATAGTTCCCAACTCTCTTCCCTTTCTCTCTCTAAAACTTTCTCTCTCTAAAACTTTCTCTCTCTAAAACTTGTATACGCCCCATATGATTATGGTTTGATGTGTTTGTGAAATCCTATAAGTTACAATTGGTATCAAGAGCCATGGTTTGATCACTCATCTTTCATGCTCTTTGTGTTGGTGGATTTCATAAGGTTTTTGGGGTTATAAGTGTTTAGAAGAGTTTAAATCATTTGGTCAATTTCTAGTGTTAAAGTTTGAACTTTGATTGTACTTTTGTGTTTAAGATCATCATATGTGTTTAGGTTTTGAATTGGAAGGCTTGAATCATCATGGTTGGGTTGTTTTTGATTGATAAAGTGGTTGTTTTTTAATATTATACGAAGCGAGTTGAGCCTCGATAAAACAGTTCTAGGAAGCGAGTTTTTGTTATTGGAAGCGAGTTGGTTTATGCAACTTGGTTATTAAGCGAGTTGTCTATCTCTGCGAGTTGACACTTAAGCGTGTTGTCTTGGAAGCGAGTTGGGTTATGCGACTTGGCTATTAAGCGAGTTGATTCTTTAAGCGACTTGGGTTTTAAAGCGACTTGTCTATTAAGCGAGTTGTATCTTTATGCGACTTGGGTTTTAAGCGACTTGTCTATTAAGCGAGTTGGTTTATGCGACTTGGTAGTTAAGCGAGTTGTCCATTTATGCGACTTGTCTACTAAGCGAGTTGATCCTTAAGCGAGTTGGTTAGGGTGCGACTTGTCAAGTTTACTACTTGTTTATTGAGACTTGTCACCTCTTCGTGCTACGTTTTACGGTTGTTTTTTTGATTTTGTAAAATCCCGTGAAAGAATATATTTCCCGGTTTAATCAAAGAATAGTAAAATCCCGTAGAATCTGGAATCATTTCTAACAACGTACCTACTATTGTTTCTCAGATGGCGAGGGCGTTCAAGCGGTGGATCGAGATACTCATCCACCCATGCTTGAGGCGATTATGACTCATGGGCTCAATGAATTAGGTTGTCTTGTTTGGGAAAGGAAAATGGGGTTAACATTCTCAAATCAATTGATGAAGGACCTTATCGATTGAGACTACAAGAGACATACTTGAAGCTGCTGCGGATGGTACGGTGATCTTAGGATTGGACATACCAAAGGCGTATGATGAGCTCGGTGATAAGGAGAAAAGAGATATGATGTTGATATCGTGGCTTCAAACATTATACTTGAGGATCTTCCAAAGACATCTACAAGTTAATCAATCACAACACCGAAGCCAAGGCGGTTTGGGACAATGTCAAGATGCTTCTCTCGGTTTTGAATTAACTAAAGAAGACATAGAATCACAACTGTATGATGACTTTGAGCACTTTAAGATGAAACCAGGAAAGTGTCATTGAATATTACGTGAGGTTCCACAAGCTTGTGAATGACATGAGGAATATTAAAATGACTATGCCAAATATTCACTAAACTCAAAGTTTGTGAACAACATGAATCCCGAATGGCACAAATTTGTCACTTTAACTAAGGGTTTGAGGAACACTAACTATGAGCAATTGTATGCATTCACCTTGAATGAGAGACATGCTATGTTTGAGCGAATGATTCTTGAGCAGTTCAAATATAAACAGGGAGAAGCAAGTTAGTCAAATGATTCAATGACCTTTTACACCAATGTAGGAATTACCACCAAAGCTTCTCAAGTCATACCCACGGGTAATGGTAATTACAAGCTCATTCCCGATCCAACATATAAGCCTCCGGACTCAAACACACTCATGGAAAACTTCATCAATCAACTGTCTCTCATGGTTAGTCAAAATCAATTCCACTCCACACACCAACAATAACCTCGAGCGACATCCAATCCACACAATCAAGCTACCGTCGAGATGTTAAGGTAGTGGTGCGAAATGTGCAAGGAAGACGGTATGAACAAGGGATGATTGGGCGGTTATGGTAATACGGGAGCGGTGGAGGGTATGTGGCTAATCGTAATCGTGGTAGGAATGCCAATCAAGGACAAGGAAAGCCAATCAAGTTCTACAACCGTGGTGGTGATGGACACATTGCAAGGAACGCACATCTCAGCGCGCCTCAAAATGCGAGTATTTCGGGGACAAGATCTTTGGTACAAGCTCGGGACAAGGAGCGGTTTGGATGAAGAAGAGTTGTTGTTTCTTGCGGATGGAAATGCCAAAACCTATGATGTTGATGTGGATGAGCGACCAATTAGGAAATAGGTCACAATCATCAAAATGCCTTTCAAGTTGCCGATCGTAATGCATTTGACTCGATGTCGATGATGAACCTCATCGCCTGGACAATCTTCATGGCTAGCATTTCACCAATGGTCTCTCCAAAGGTTTCATCACCATAGCAGGCTGGTCCTTCCAAAGAATAAATCATCTCCGAGGTATTAAAACTATACGATGAAGTTGATGAGCAAGTGATGCATAACAAAGTACAATCACATGTAACCAATGAATCAGATATGGATAGTGTGTGTAATAGTAATATTGTTCCATATGATCAATATGTGATACAAAGTGAAAGTGAGATTGTACCAAGTGATGCATCCATTGCGATCAATGATGACTATGTTTTGATGAATACACTCCATGTGTCCTGATGATTCTCGTTATCTCCGAATCGAATGCCTATAAAGAACAAGTTGCTATTTATGAACAACGTGCTAAGTTTGAGTTAACTACCCGTGAGCGGAAATGGATAACCAAATGCGTACAATTATTATAAAAAGTAATTTTAGAGAAGAAGTGTTAAAACAAGAGTTAAACTCCTTACAAGAAAATCTTTCTAAAATTGTTAAGCAAAAACAAGAACTCCAAGATAATGTTAGAGTGCTTAAACAAGAATTTAATGCTAAGGAATCAAAACTTTTGAATGACTTTTCCAATCTAAAAGCTTTGAAAAACAAGCTTGAAAATAAGTTGTACGTCAAAGGGAATACCATTGATCGCTCACATGATCACTAAGCATAGAGTTTTCGGTGATAAGCATAGCATTCCCTCGTAAAGAACCCAACTCGAATATGGTAAAGTGGCTAGAAAGCTCGAAGGTAATATATGATGGTAATGAAATCCTTAAGCCTAGGCGAAAACCTAGTTCTACCGAGTGCCTTGAGGAAGATAGGCAATTAGATGAAGTCACTAGGAAGAAAATGAATATGAAGCTAAAAGATCCCGAGTGTAAAAGCAAAACATAACGTTCAAACCCCATAATTACACTAAAGAAAATTGGATTTCCACGAGCAGGTTTAAGCCTCAAACTCTATTAACCCCGAAACAAGTTTTTGGAAAAAGGACATAGATATGCAAAAGCTAATGCACTTGTTAAAACAAACACTCCCTTAGGAAAATGCCTCCGACAATCGTGTATCCTCCGAATACACCAATGCATTTAGTTCCTAGATCTATTCCACTAAGAGCAAGACCTTAATCACTGTATGTTGTTTATCAACTATTTGTTGATTTTGAGAAGACATGTAAGAAAAGGATCACACCTCTTGGGATAATCGAAGGGAGAGGGTTTTAGCAAACTAAAGAATGCTATTTAACGAGGTCATGCCTTTCTTTAAACAATTAAAAGGTCAATTTGAGAGTCTTCAAAAGGGATAGACTTAGATATTAAAGAAATGGAAAAGGAATTTGATGCAATGATAGTTGAGGTCAATGATTATGAACGGGAACTCAAATATAATGAAATTGAAAGGAAGAATATGCATATCTTAAATGAGAACTTAGTATTGAGTTGTGTGGCTCAAGATGTTTTTATCTTTATTACTAAGCATTCTATTCGCTTCTCAATTTCATGAATTAACTTGTTGCTTTGAAAGTTTCCCATGATCGTGTCATTGAGCTTGAAAACAAAACTCGAGAACTAAATGAGAAAATTGATCGGGATGATCACGATAATTTAGTAAAACATCTTTCTAAGCTAGAAGTTGAACATTTTGATTTGCAACTAAAATATCAACATCTCAAAGAAAATGTCAAAACCTCAAACATAAAGACATCCTCAAATGTTCCGAGTTTGATGCACTTTTGAAATAAACAAGCGTGTGAACATATTCAAGCTCATTGTAACACGATCGAAATTTGAAAGCCCAAATTTCACAATTAAAGGGTGAAAAGAACAATGTGGTGGCTCCCAAATGCCTCCTTCTTTAGATTCTCGGTGTTCTCAAACTTTTCATCTTGAACTTAATGTTTTACAAAAGGAAAATGAGAGTTTTCTAGAAGAAAATGAAAAGTTAAATGAAACTTTAAAGAGTTATATGATTCAATGAAAGTCACTCGTGACAAGAACAACGAAAAATAACGTCTTTACAAAAGGAAATTGAGAATCGAGGAGTCGTGTAAAGGGAAAATGCCACTTGTCTTTAATGAGAATGTTGCATCAAAGTCATCTGCAGACTCTAAATATATTGTGACTGTTAAATACATTCCTCCTCATCTTAGAAATAACGAACTTGTGTTTCATAACTATTTCGCTCACCTTAAGGATAGTCTAGAATGTCTCCGTGAGATTGTAGAAGAGGATTTCATAAATAAGCCATTTGATAGTGAAATTAGGTTTGCTTGCATTTAGGCCAAACGATCTCAGGAGCTGTTACAATGTTTAAGAGCAACATGTCCTAAATCCTTATGTGAGAAAGATAAAGCTGTGATGCCTTGTTCTATGCCTAGTGCTAAGTATGCAACCCATTCCATGCCCAGTGTTAAGAAAGTGAACTCTAAAGTGCCTTCAAATAGTTCAGATCCCTGCACTTCTAGTTCAGGAATGCAAAAGGTAGCCCAACCAACTAATGTTCCCATAATTCCCTCTACAGGAGTAATCAGTGACACAAAAGCAAGCGGTCAAAGCCTCCGGGCAATACAAAGCAAGATAGGACCTCGCAAGCTAAGAATGTGCAATGGCGGTAGAGTAGAAGACCACCCTAGGAACATTAAGTTTGAGTTGAATAAAGCGAATCGTGTTGATTCTAGTATTAGCTATAAGCGTCTTTGTAATTAATTCAATTACGCTACTTTTGGTAAAACATGTAATGATGATTGCTTGGTTTCATTACTAATCATGTATGTGGTGTGAATGATTTGATTAATCTTTGTTAAATACCCGGTTGAAACTGTTAATGCCAAAAATCGAGCTAAGAAGGCTAGAAAACAAAGGCGGAAGAAGATTAGAAAACATTGGAAACCCACAGGAAGAAAATTTAGTAATGTAGGTTATCAGTGGATACCTACTGGACACAAATTTAGTCTTAATGTATTGTGCCCTAAATTATCCAGATCAATGCCCATTAGGAAATGGATGCCTACTGGTAGAACTATTCCTTTAAAAGTGAACATACTTTGAATAGGTCTAATGCATACACTAGCACCGCATCAATCACGATGATTCCTCTGTTTCTACTTCCAATGTGGGTGTTCCAATCATTGTTACTAACCAAATGGAACATATTCTTGCATGGGGATCCCAATTATCTAGTTATCCATTCTTGTGCGTGTTTAACTACGGATCGTTCAAATCGTTATGTGGTACACGGACTCAGTTTGTTCCAAGCATATATTTGGAGACCGGTCACGCTCATGAACCGTGAGTAAATTCATCGGATCATTAAATTCGGGAGCGATCATTTCGGTGCAATTATGGGTTATGGAGATTATGTTGTTGGTGATAGTGTAATCTCCGGGGTATATTACGTTGAAGGTCTTGGTCATAACTTATTTTACATACATCGATTACGTGATTACGATCTAGAAGTGGCCTTGAAAAACATACTTGTTTCGTTAAAGAACTTGATGGTGCGAGAACTTTTAAGAGGAACACGTGGTTCAAACCTATACACCATCGATGAGTGTCTAAATACTCATCATTTTGTACTATCTAGATCGCAAAAACATCTGAAAACACTCTGAAATGCATCAAAATGATGAAAATATCACAAACAAGTGTTTTATGTGTTTTAAATGCAAAAATATCAAAATCAGATGAAAAACGTATCAAGTTTGCATAATTGGCAGTTTTAGTCCCTCAAGTTTCAAAAGTTGTCAAAACTAGTCCCTGGTAATTCAAAAACTTGTAAAATGTCATTTAAGGTCCATGGGATTCAAAAGTTGTCAAAATAAACCCTTTAAAGTTTAAAATTTACAAAATGACAACTTTAGTCCCTAAAGTTTGAAAATTGTCAAATATAGTCCTTGGTTAATTTAAAAAGTGAAAATTATCAAATTTTAACCTTGTACTATTCAATTGTGGCATAATTGGTCCTTTATGATAAGTTTTGAGAAAATTACAAGTTTGGTCCCTGGAGTTTGAAAATTGTCAAAAATAGTCCTTGGGTTTATAAAAATGGAATTTTATGCAACATTGGCCCTTGTACTATTCACATGTTACAATTTAAGCCCTTGGAATAACTTTGGAATAAGTGCAGGATCAGTCCCTTCATTTTCAGAAATTACAACATTAGTCCTTGTGCTTAATACAAACCAAATGGACCATTTATGTTATTAAAGCCAAATCCAACCCAGCTGGCCCAAATATCCAACCCGGCCCATTTTTTTAAAAACAGAATACCGCCTACACTGTTCCTCCTTCTCCTTCTCACCTGCTATCCCAAAACCAGAAACCACCATGGTTTCTCCACCTCACCTCCACCTTTACACATGCTCCCCAGCTGTATACCAACTCCCCTCCACCTCTACATACAACCAAACCCCATTAAATGCATAAAACCAACTCTATGACTTTTCCGCCAAAAATAACAAATGGATGCTTCGATTAATTTGAAGAAACCAATGGATGGATTGAAGTGGGAAATACCCAGTCGACAAGAGACTAAAAAGTCAATAAATAAGGTTGAGAAGCGGAGGAGAGATCCAAGTAGTGTAATTTTATTTTTACTTATGTCGTTTTAAGCTTTTAAGTTCTCCGATGTATGTTTAAGTTTTAAAGACTTTTAATCATTTCTCGGTGTAATAAAACTCTACTTACAGTTTCAATTTCGCTTTTAGATACAAATCCGGTTTATGAATATTTCATTGTCTAAATTCTCAAAATACTTAAGTCTTTGTTATTATTTGTTACTAAGTCTTGAAAAAGATCAAATAAGCTCTTATTAAGCTTTTCTAAGCTATTAGAACCTTAATAACTTAGTGTAGACTCAAAACTAAAAATTTCCAAAATTCCAATAAATTAGTGAAAAATTAAAAATCAAAGGAAAATGGTGAATGAAGCTAAAGCAGGGTAAGATATGGATTGCTTTTGGGTATAGAGCTTTGTGGAAAGCTATAGGAAGTAGTATTGATCATCATTTCTCTGTTTTGTGCCTAAACTCAATTTGTAAGCCATTTATTTACAGTTTGCATTTTCTAGAATATGTGTTTAATTCCTGTTAATTCTAGCTTAATCCTGTTTAAATATAGTCATTTTAAGTTATTAAATAGCTTTCTTGTTTTAAAAACTTGTTTTAAAGTTATAAGCTTCAAAACTGCCTTATAAAGGGGCGTTTGGAATTGCTTTGTAAACTGTAATAGAGTTTGGTCCAACTATTGCTTTTACTTGTTTCATGTCACATGAGTATCTAATGACTCATTTCTACCATAAAAACATGTGCTTATTAGTTAAAAAGTCAAAAGTAGATTTAATATTATACTACTTGTTCACTGTGATAAATTTATGTTTCATAATCATGCATATTAGTTTAAAAGTTGTTTATTTAGCCTAAATAAGTCTTAAAGTAGCTTAATACATCATATTCAAATATTAGAATCAATCCTAAGTTCATAAAAGTCAACGTAGTTCATAATATAAAAGTCAAAATTTCACTTGGTGGGTTTTGAATAAACTTTAGAATTTTAGTGTGTGCTCATTATTAAGATTTTGCTTAAATGCTTTTGGGATATTAATATTTAGTCGCTAAACAAAATTAGAAAAATACTAGCTTGTATCTTATTAGCTTATAAGCCGCTTATCTACTTGTCTCTTTTGAACCCTTGTCCAAAGAATCATCACGTAAAAGATAGCTTGTTATTATTTGAAGCTTGTTTCAGTGCTTATTTCTAGGTAAATTGCTTTTTCAGTTGTAATGTTAGCTTATTATAACTCTCTGAGCTTAATTTCATTTTACCTTTGCTTATTTCTAGCTTATTAGCTTATTTAGCCAAGTCTTGTGCTTATTTCCATTTTCTCATAACTGTTAATAAACATAAGCTTATTTTCAGCTTATTAGAAGTTTTCATAAAAAGTTTTAGTTATAAAAGTTGCTTAAAATCATTTACTTAATAAGTTTCAAAAAAAAATAAAAAAAAATAAAATGTTTTGCAAAAAGGTGGGGAGGCAGGCTCGAACCTGAGACCTCCCACCTTTGAGAGTGTTAAGAGTGTACCTGGATACCAGTTGCCCTTGGGACTTGTCTCGTTCATTTTATGCACAATCTAATACTTAACCCATCTTTGGCATTTAAGCTTATACGAGTATTTAAGCTTATTTCTAGCTTATTTGAAATAGCTTTTTCAACTTTTGTATTTTTTATATAATTGTATTAGTATAAAGTATTTTATAAAAAGTTTGGATTTTCTCAATAGTTTTAGTATTTTAAACATTTAATTAGTGTAAAATCTTATTTAATTCATAATAAAAATATAAAAGTCTAAAAATATAAATCTTTTTCTAAAATTTTCTTTTGTCATATAGTATGTAAAAAAATGTTTTTACACTTGTAGGTCTTTTATTTCATAAATTTTACGTTTTTGCTTGCACTCGCGTAATTTTATAAATAACTTACGTTTTCATTTTAAATCACGTTTTAGATAATTTAAGTTTACGTTTTAGTTAAAATAGTTTATTTAAGATATTTTGTTTTATAAAATCACAAAACATCATTGTAAAAATAGTGATAGCGTTTATTTAATATATTTTAACTTTTTAATTTCCTTTAATTTGCATTTAAGTCATTGTAATTTATTTATCTTTTCTTTAGGTATAATTTTCCATCAATATCCTTATTGATCACTATCCTAGTGATTATTCGACATCCGAAGTTGTTTAACACCAATTCATCCTCCGTGGGACTTAACGACCCGGAATCCCTATATTCCTCGATCTTAAATTGCATTTGGTGTCCGAGTGTTTCGAGTTTGTTACGGTTAGCCATTCACAAGTGGTTAGCTTGAGTGATTAAACTTGACGGTTCGGGACCAATCAAATTTTGGCGCCGCTGCCGGGGAGGCTGTAAGCGTGTTTTAAGCATTTCCAGATCCATTCTTGCACATATATCATCGTTTGTAAACAGTTTTTTGTAAAGTTAATCAAAATCAAAAAGTTCAACACTTTTTCTAAAGTGTTAACAACACCAAAAATATTTTCATTCTTTGTTTTTTCAAAATGTTTATCCAAAAAATCCAAAAATATTCATCTTTACCCTCTTACCCTTTTTGATTATTTATTCCTTTACCCTCATCCATTTGATTCTAACTTCTTCTATTCTCATGGAATCTCTCGACTGACGAATTCGAACGGTTGAAAACTTCCTACTTTATCACAAATGTCAAGAATTCGTGTTGTTCGTAATGATCCATTAATTATGCGTAGGAAATGGAGCGAGAAACCGGGTGACAAAGGACCGGTACTTCCATCGATAATGGAGGTGCTAATCGTCCAACCTACGGTTATCAAAGATCTAACCTCGATTGCTCCTAAGCCGTCTAGAATTGATCCTACACTTTCACAATTTACGGTTAGAAGATCATGCGAAATTTAGACCGGTGACTAGCAAGAATGACTTGCCCAATCTTCACGTTTCTCAAGAACCGAATCGGAGACCATAACGGAAGTGGTGGAAATTGCTAGCTCTCGAGCACACCACTTGTCCCACCTCCGGATTTTCAAAATGTTCTTGAATCTTAATAGTCATTCGGATCACCATGTTGGTTTTGTTGATTCTTTGAATGAACCGATTCCTTCTCATAACTCTCAAATAGAATCGTTTATTCCTTGTGTCGGTTGTGGTGAGCCTCTTTTGGTTCACCATGTCACCGTGTATGCGTGTACGGTGTGGTAATGATATTCGAACAGGGAGTTGTTTGTTTTGTGGTTCGAGGAATTCATTTGATTATGATCTAATCCAAACTCATTTAACGACCCTCAAATTTTCCAATTACCCACCACAGCCGACTTATCTTCATATAATCAACATAATCTTCTTGTGAATTTTGTGGAGGTCCTCACCTAGGATTTGAATGTCAATGGAAACACGTTTGTCTATGAGCAGTTTTCGGTGATGCTCGAAACTTTGGTTATGACCAATATCCATATGATTTACCAATCCGGGCTCAACAGTTTCTTGTTGTGAGAGCTGTGGAGGTCCCATTTCACTCGATTGTCAAACATGAAATCCATTTCCTTGTAACAATTACGATTATCCATATCACGACCAACCTCCAAGGTGCCAAATGACTCAAACTCCTCAAAGAAACCCAACAAGACACTTATCTAGAGCTTGGAGTCGGTGAAAAGAGCGAGGAGTTGAGTATAACACATTTCATAATGTTCCAGTTTTCTTGTGTATATTGTGGGGTCCTCATGATGATTATCAATGTCAACCTTCCGGTTTGACAAATCTCCACTCCCACAATGTCCCGTCATTCAAAATTCACATGAAATCCATGGAAGAATTGCTAGTGAAGAAGCGGTGCTAAAATAAATTCCCAATTGCTTTTGAAAAATCTATTAGAGAATCAATTACAAAAGAAAAGCGCACCTGATCTAGCTCTCAATTTCGTTTTATTCACGATGATAGTGATGATGATGATACACTTGATTCATCAAATTCATCGATGGATATCCCAATAGTTGAGATTCATTCTCAAACAAGCGCTATCACACCCGATATTCCCACTCACTCTCTGCGAACATGGGGACGAGCATCTTAACACTATTCACGAAAAGGAATCGGACGAATTCATAAAGTCTAGTGTTGAGGACCTTGTCCCAATCCGAGAGAGTCACGGGGAACTTTGACCATGTGTGTGATATCCTCCTCCTCTTGTCTTCCAAAATGATCATATTGAGATGTTCTCACGATTCGATGAGGACTATTCTTTATCTTGTGGAGACATAAGTTATGTGGGAATTACCTTCGAGCTTGTCGACAGGAGAAGAGAATGATGAAGAAATAATCCAAGACGAAGCTCTTCGTCTTACATTATTGAATGTTAATCTTCTCATTTCTAGAATCGAGGCTTTTAATGAAAAGCCTACTTCATATCCTATCCCTTTTAAGGATAGTGAACTTTTGTTCAATGATTCTATTCCCGAATTGCAAACGTTCCATTTTGATCATATGGGAGAGAAGATTAGTGGTATTACCACTTCTCATTCTCATAATTCTCTCCCCGATTATGAATCATTCACTTTTGAGGAGTTCCCCAGTGAACTCAGCCAAATCAATCCTGAATATGAATCATTTTCCTTTGAGGAGTTCTCCTTTGAACTCACTCATATCATATCTCTACCGGAGTATGATAACTTCTACTTTGATCTAGACACACTCGGGATATGTCTAGACCAATTGAGCTTAAAAGATGAAATTCATGCTATCATGAATTCCCTTACGATGATGATGAGTTAGTCAAGATTATTATCATGACTTTCTTTCTCTTCTTCACCTATCCGTGGCTTCTCCCTGTTCTTCACTCCTTCGGGAATGAAGACATTATCTTTGCCCGGCATTTTCATTTTATCATTTTTGAGCGGTTCTATGTATATCTCATCGGTGTGGAACTTTCACGTACTTCAATGTTTATACAAACATCTTGAATGAAAGTCCGATGGAGATTGTCTCTTCCACTCACTTCCCCATGAACAAATTAATTCGGGTCGAGTCAAGCTAGCGACTTCGGTAATCAAAAACAATAGTTAAACATGGGTTTTCACCCATGTGTACCACACTAGTGTGGGGAGATGCCCCACATGTTGTATATAGATCTTAAAAATAATGAAAATTGTAAATATTAAAAAGAGAATAATTGTTGTGTTTCTACACTTAGCTAGTAATGTTATCTTTTACGTTCTAAGTTTCGCATAACGGTAGGTACTTTGAATATTGAGGACAATATTCATTTCTAAGTGTGGGGAAATTAAAGCGAATTTGATCATAAATGTACCCTTTTAGTCCCTTTTTCCCCAAAATGGCCAAATTTTAAATTTTTTTAGTGGAAGTACTATGTACTAAACACAACAAATGGTAATCAGTCCACCATGTCTAACCCACATAAGGATTGGCTAATCCGAGAGCAAGCGGCTCTTGGTAAAGATATCTCAATCAGTTAACGACACAATTTGCCCAAAATTGTATGGTGTTCAACTCACCATATCTTTAACTAGTGAAAAGTTGGCTAGCCCGCAAGTTTATGGCTTGTGGTAAAGACAGTTGGAAATCCATAATTGGTAATCGGCTCACCAAAGATATTTTATATAAAGAGTTGGCTAGTCCAGAAGCAAACGGCTTCTGGTAAAGACAAATCAAATCCGTTTACAGCTGGTGATTTGCTCAAAATCATTTGGTTATCATTGTACCAAGGTTCTTACTTGAACTGAAACAATTGGCTACTCCAGAAGTAATGGCTTTTGGTAAAGAGATAAAATCCATTAACTTTTCATAAAAATTGCTAGGGACTATCAATATCTTAGTGTGGGGATTGATGAGTGTCTAAATACTCATCATTTTGTACTATCTAGATCGCAAAACATCGAAAACACTGAAATGCATCAAAATGATGAAAATATCACAAACAAGTGTTTTATGTGTTTTAAATGCAAAATATCAAAATCGGATGAAAAGCGTATCAAGTTTGCATAATTGGCGCTTTAGTCCCTCGAGTTTCAAAAGTTGTCAAAACTAGTCCCCAGTAATTCAAAACTTGTAAAATGTCATTTAAGGTCCATGGGACTCAAAAGTTGTCAAAATAAACCCTTTAAAGTTTAAAATTTACAAAATGACAACTTTAGTCCCTAAAGTTTGAAAATTGTCAAATATAGTCCTTGGTTAATTTAAAAGTGAAAATTATCAAATTTTAACCTTGTACTATTCAATTGTGGCATAATTGGTCCTTTATGATAAGTTTTGAGAAAATTACAAGTTTGGTCCCTGGAGTTTGAAAATTGTCAAAAATAGTCCTTGGGTTTATAAAAATGTAATTTTATGCAACATTGGCCCTTGTACTATTCACATGTTACAATTTAAGCCCTTGGAATAACTTTGGAATAAGTGCGGGATCGGTCCTTCATTTTCAGAAATTACAACATTAGTCCTTGTGCTTAATACAAACCAAATGGACCATTTATGTTATTAAAGCCAAATCCAACCCAGCTGGCCCAAATATCCAACCCGACCCATTTTTTTAAAAACAGAATACCGCCTACACTGTTCCTCCTTCTCCTTCTCACCTGCTATCCCAAAACCAGAAACCACCATGGTTTCTCCACCTCACCTCCACCTTTACACCTGCTCCCCAGCTGTATACCAACTCCCCTCCACCTCTACATACAACCAAACCCCATTAAATGCATAAAACCAACTCTATGACTTTTTCCCGCCAAAAATAACAAATGGACAGTTCTGATTAATTTGAAGAAACCAATGGATGGATTGAAGTGGGAAATACCCAGAGGTCGACAAGAGACTAAAAGAAGTCAATAAATAAGGTTGAGAAGCAGAGGAGAGATCCAAGTAGTGTAATTTTATTTTTACTTATGTCGTTTTAAGCTTTTTAAGTTCTCTAGTGTATGTTTAAGTTTTTAAAGACTTTTTAATCATTTCTCAGTGTAATAAAACTCTACTTACAGTTTCAATTTCGGTTTTAGATACAAATCCAGGTTTATGAATATTTCATTGTCTAAATTCTCAAAATACTTAAGTGTTGTTATTATTTGTTACTAAGTCTTGAAAAAGATCAAATAAGCTCTTATTAAGCTTTTCTAAGCTATTAGAACCTTAATAACTTAGTGTAGACTCAAAACTCAAAAATTTCCAAAATTCCAATAAATTAGTGAAAATTAAAATCAAAGGAAAATGGTGAATGAAGTGAAGCGAGGTAAGATATGGATTGCTTTTGGGTATAGAGCTTTGTGGAAAGCTATAGGAAGTAGTATTGATCATCATTTCTCTGTTTTGTGCCTAAACTCAATTTCTAAGCCATTTATTTGCAGTTTGCATTTTCTAGAATATGTGTTTAATTCCTGTTAATTCTAGCTTAATCCTGTTTAAATATAGTCATTTTAAGTTATTAAATAGCTTTCTTGTTTTAAAAACTTGTTTTAAAGTTATAAGCTTCAAAACTGCCTTATAAAGGGGCGTTTGGAATTGCTTTGTAAACTATAATAGAGTTTGGTCCAATATTGCTTTTACTTGTTTCATGTCACATGAGTATCTAATGACTCATTTCTACCATAAAAACATGTGCTTATTAGTTAAAAAGTCAAAAGTAGATTTAATATTATACTACTTGTTCATTTGTGATAAATTTATGTTTCATAATCATGCATATTAGTTTAAAAGTTGTTTATTTAGCCTAAATAAGTCTTAAAGTAGCTTAATACATCATATTCGGTCATTAGAATCAATCCTAAGTTCATAAAAGTCAACGTAGTTCATAATATAAAAAGTCAAAATTTCACTTGGTGGGTTTGAATAAACTTTAGAATTTTAGTGTGTGCTCATTATTAAGATTTAGCTTAAATGCTTTTGGGATATTAATATTTAGTCGCTAAACAAAATTAGAAAAATACTAGCTTGTATCTTATTAGCTTATAAGCCGCTTATCTACTTGTCTCTTTTGAACCCTTGTCCAAAGAATCATCACGTGCAACAAATAAGCTTGTGATTATTTGAAGCTTGTTTCGTTGCTTATTTCTAGGTAAATTGCTTTTTCAGTTGTAATGTTAGCTTATTATAAGTCTCTGAGCTTAATTTCATTTTACCTTTGCTTATTTCTAGCTTATTAGCTTATTTAGCCAAGTCTTGTGCTTATTTCCATTTTCTCATAACTGTTAATAAACATAAGCTTATTTTCAGCTTATTAGAAGTTTTCATAAAAAGTTTTAGTTATAAAAGTTGCTTAAAATCATTTACTTAATAAGTTTCAAAAAGAAAATCAAAAAAAAATAAAATGTTTTGCAAAAAGGTGGGGAGGCAGGCTCGAACCTGAGACCTCCCACCTTTGAGAGTGTTAAGAGTGTACCTGGATACCAGTTGCCCTTGGGACTTGTCTCGTTCATTTTATGCACAATCTAATACTTAACCCATCTTTGGCATTTAAGCTTATCACAGTATTTAAGCTTATTTCTAGCTTATTTGAAACGACTTTTTCAACTTTTGTATTTTTATATAATTGTATTAGTATAAAGTATTTTATAAAAAGTTTGGATTTTTCTCAATAGTTTTAGTATTTTAAACATTTAATTAGTGTAAAATCTTATTTAATTCATAATAAAAATATAAAAGTCTAAAAATATAAATCTTTTTCTAAAATTTTCTTTTGTCATATAGTATGTAAAAAATTGTTTTTACACTTGTAGGTCTTTTATTTCATAAATTTTACGTTTTTGCTTGTATTGTATCGTAATTTTATAAATAACTTACGTTTTCATTTTAAATCACGTTTTTAGATAATTTAAGTTTACGTTTTAGTTAAAATAGTTTATTTAAGATATTTTGTTTTATAAAATCACAAAAACATCATTGTAAAAATAGTGATAGCGTTTATTTAATATATTTTAACTTTTTAATTTCCTTTAATTTGCATTTAAGTCGCTGTAATTTATTTATCTTTTCTTTAGGTATAATTTTCCATCAATATCCTTATTGATCACTATCCTTAGTGATTATTCGACATCCGAAGTTGTTTAACACCAATTCATCCTCCGTGGGACTTAACGACCGAGAATCCCTATATTCCTCGATCTTAAATTGCATTTGGTGTATGAAATGCTTTCGGTTTATTCGGTTAGCCATTCACAAGTGGTTAGCTTGAGTGATTAAACTTGACGGTTCGGGACCAATCACCATCTCTATCAAAGATATGATGAAGTCTTCTCCAATTTGCTTGTTGTCAAAGGCTTCGAAAACAAAGTCATGGTTATGGCATCGTCGTCTCAATCACTTGAACTTCGGCACCATAAATGATCTTTCCAGAAAGGACTTAGTAAGAGGCTTACCTAGACTAAAGTATGAAAAGGATCATCTTTGTTCAGCATGCCAATTGGGAAAAAGCAAGAAGTATGCCCACAAAACCAAACCTACAAACTCAGTTATGGAAGTTCTTCATACCATTCACATGGATTTATGTGGACCCATGAGAGTGCAGATTATTAACGAGAAGAAATATGTGTTAGTTGTGGTTGATGATTACTCTCGATTTACTTGGGTTAAGTTCTTAAGGACAAAGGATGAAACTCCAGATATCATCATTAAACTTATCAAACAAATGCAAGTTCGACTTAACAAAACCGCCGAATCATCCAAATGCACAATGGGCCGAGTTTGTCAATAAAGAACTTAGTGAGTTTTATGAAAGTGTTGGAATCACCATCAAATAAGTGTTCCACGAACTCCTCAATGTAAGCGGTGTAGTTGAAAGACAAATCAAACTCTTGTGGAAGCCGCAAGAACAATGTTGATTTACTCAAAGGTTCCAATGTTTCTCGGGATGAAGCCATTGCACATGCATGCTACACTCAAAATCGATCCCTAATTCACACATCTCATGGAAAACTCCATATGAACTTGTCCACAATCGAAAACATGATCTATCATTCCTTCGTGTGTTTGGTGCATTGTGTTATCCAACTAATGAGGTCAAGATTTAGGTAAACCGAAAGCTAAAGCGGACATTGGAGTGTTTGTAGGATATGCACCAAATGAAAAGGATATCGAATCTACAACAAAAGAACCCGAAATATCATGGAAACAATTCACGTTACGCTCGATGAGTGACCGGTCAAATGGCTCCAGGACAATCCATTACTGGACCCGCATCACAACCTTCATCAAGTAGTCCCATCGGTTCTACTCTTGTACAAAATCCTCACCAAAGAACTCCATATGTACCACCTTCGTAAGATGATTTAAAGAAATTGTTTGATCCAATGTTCGATGAACACTATGAGCCAATTGTTAATGATCATCAAATCCATCAACAAAGGCTGCTCCTATCCCATCCAACGTAGATAACCCTTCGCCTCTATGTCATTGAGTCAAAAAGCACTGCTGCGATCACTCAGATCATCTTCAATTCCTCAATCATCAAGTGTACATCATGGAATTGTTTCGCACCTATGATGGAGATAACCCTTTGCTACTCCCGAAGATGCTCCCTTTGAGAACATGTTTGCTTGAACCATCTTCATCGGGAAAATGACTCGCTACTTGGTTCCTCAACAACAACCACACGAAAACCTTAGAAAATGGACACATGATCATCCATTGGACAACATCATTGAAATCCCTCTCGTCCAAGAGCCACTCGTAAACAACTTGCAACCGATGCCTTATGGTGCTTCTTCAACTCCGTACTATCCAAGGTCGAACCAAAAGACGTTAAAACTACCATGAATGAAGACAATGGTTCAATGCCATGCAAGAAGAAATTCATGAGTTCGATCGACTAGATGTATGAGAATTAGTACCGCCTCCCGATCGTGCTATGATCATTGCTCTAAAGTGGATTTTCAAAGTAAAACTTGATGAGCATGGTGATGTGTTAAAGAACAAAGCTCGATTAGTTGCAAAAGGATATCGTCAAGAGGAGGTATTGACTTTGAAGAATCATTTGCTCGATTGCGTGTCGAGGCAATCGTAATATTCACGCTAATGCCGCAAGTAAGAACATGGTAGTCTATCGATGGATGTAAAGACGGCTTTTCTTAACGGAGATCTTAAATAAGTCGATATCGTCGCCCAACCTGAAGGTTTTGTGAATCGAGCATCCTACTCATGTCTATTGCTTGAAGAAGGCTCTTTACGGTTTGAAGCAAGCTCCAGGGCATGGTATGATACGCTATCAAAGTTTCTTCTATCTACTGGATTCAAAGAAAGGATCGATTGATCCGACATTGTTCACCGTAAAGTCGAGCAAACATTTAATTCACTTTCAAATCTATGTTGATGATATTATTTTGCCTCGACGACCCCAATGAATGTGACCGTTTTTCTAAGGAGATGGGCTCAAAATTTCAAATGTCAATGATGGGACAAATGTCATTTTTCTTGGGATTACAAATTTCACAAAGTCCAGAGCCATTTTATCAATCAATCTAAATATGCTAATATAATTTTAAAGAAATTTGGATTTGACACTTGTGACACCGTTGACACTCCCATGGTGGAGCGTACCAAACCGGATGAGGACCACTCAAGGATCATGGTAGATCAAACGAAATATCAAGTATAATTGGATCCTCGATGTACCTCACGTGAAGAGACCTGATATTTAGTTCGTTGTATGCATGTGTGCTAGATATCGTGCTAAGCCTACCAAAAGCACCTTGAAGCGGTTAAACGGGTCTTCGGTATCTCAAGGAACCATCAACATGGGACTTTGGTGCCAAGGACACCGATATGTCACAAACGACCTATGCAGATGCCGACCATGCAGGATGTCATGATACACGTCAAGTACGTGCGGAGGTGCTCGATTTTGGGTGATAAGCTTGTGAGCTGGTCTTCAAAGAAACAAATGAGTACTTCTATATCCTCTATAGAGGCTAAATACATAGCCATGTCATCTTGTTGTGCTCAAATCCTATGGATGAGATCCCAATTATCTGACTATGGCTTTTGATGCAGGTTTTACTGACCAGGTCTTAATATTTATAGTGTCTCGCTATACCTATGGTCTACCCTAATGCACTAACGAGAAGTGTACCCGGTCGTGTGTAGTGTAGTAAATGGTAAAGCCGAGGCCGTCCCAAGAGCTATGTGTGTCGGATAATTACTAAGTCTAATTGTCACAGAATATTAAAGGTTTGATAGGGTTTTAATTAATTAAACTACTAATGCAGAATATAAAGTAAAGCAACTAAATGTGTGAAGGGAACCCAATAGAGGAATAGTGGTGCTAACCTATTTAATCCTCCTAACTAGTTATGTCTACATCTACCTACTTCCAATTACTTGGTGGGGTCAAATTCGAGAGGACAACATTTGGTCAATTCGCCTAACCTATCGAAAGAAAGATGCCACCACAGAGAAATCAGCGCACCGTCATAAGTCCCGTTGTTTACGGTCCCTAAGCCGAGTCATTAAGTACCGCTACATGCTAGATTCTAAATAGTGAGTGCCGGCCGTTAGGAACTTAGACACTACACCCCAATTCTTAAGTTCATCCAAACGATAGGTGATCGGTTGGTCAAATCGCACAAGTAGAAAGGGTCGTCGGTTGGTCATATCTTCCGCTCACCTAGGGTCAGGTTGGTCATATCTCCTAGGCAATTGGCCTCTATCGCCATTCAAAACTACCGAACCAGGGTGACTACCAAAGAACTCGCATGCATACACTTAGAAATAATTGTGCGGAAGTAAAGGTAAACACAAACAAAACAATTAAGGAATCATAACTAGGCTAGCACCAAAGGGTGCTTAGCAGCTCATATTAATCATGCACATTAATTCAATATTCAAAGGTACGAAATACATGAATTGAAAGTAAAGAAATAATAAACGCTAAAGCTTATCGTAATGGTGAGACTTCTCCTTGAAACACTCCGTATGCTTCCCTAGACCTCCCTTGAGCTTTTTCCCACGCTCTCGAGTGTTGTGTGTGGAATGGGATGCTCAAATCTTTGGAATTCATGGGGTATTTATAGGCGTGTCCGGGTTCTCACGTAACCAATAGATGAGTTACTGTTGTAACGTTCTATTTCTCCGTAAATGCACTAGATCTTCTAGTTACGGCGTAACCTTATAAGTGGTTACGCCGTAGTCTTCAATAAACTCGGTTACGTCGTAAGTGTAGCGAGAGTTACGGTGTAAGTATCGGCGTGGAACCTCTTTTGACCTAATGGAGTTACGTCATTACCTTTGGGAGGAGTTACGTAGAACCTCTTGATAAGTTGGACTTACGGGTCACGCAATAGTTACGGCGTAATGTGAGAGATGAGTTACGCCGTAACTTCTTCAAAATAAGCATCTTGTGATAAATATTTAGTAACGTTTCCATTTCCGCGTCTCTTTAGCTCCAATGCTCGTAATTTACACGAAAGTGTAAAACAATGGAAAACAAGCATAAATCCATATAAATGATATAAATAAAGAGCATTAACGGGGAAATTGACACTTAATATTCGGGACTATTTGATTTTATCAAATATCCCCACTGAACTCTACTTGCCCTCAAGTAGACCTTATTAGATAGATTTCTAAAAGATATCTCCCAAAACCTGGAAAACATGAGTTTACAAATCCCTTATGCTAGAATAAAACAAAGCCGAACACCTCACTAAAGGGAACAAACACTCAAATCTCTCAACTATTCTAAGTGTCAATTTCGGGTGATCACTCAATCGCATATCATAGCATGTATTCTATCATATGCTTGGCGGTTACACAAATCTCCACCACTAGAGTTAAGGGCTAAACAATTCTCGAAGGCAATATGGTAGACACGACAAAGGTTAAGGGGTGACTCGTCATTACTAACATGTCACGGCGAAGTGGACAAAATCAATGATACATGACCAAATCCATGGCCAAGACACCAAAGATTGCTCATTGCATCACCTAGACACGCTTCATGACTAAAGGGTAGGATAAGACATGGGATATATAATTGGTGTAAAATGAAAAACAAGCAGGTAGTCTATATCTATAACTAAGTCATCACCACTTACCGTCTGCCCAAAGTTCAAGCTTAGAAGTCTAGAGACCAAATCATGAAATGCAAGGTAGATGTGTCATTAGAGGACGTCGTGATAGGCACACTACCTTTTCTTCTTCAGTTGGTATAACTCCAACTCCAATATTCCAATGTGACCGAGGTGGCCTCCTCGATACTAAACAATAAAGCTCATACTATAGTGCTTATAACATCGCACTTTACAAAATCATAACTCAATCAACTTTTTTTTTTCGATTTTTTTTTTTTTTGAACATAACATGATAACATAACATCCCCCCACTTGAGATGAACAATGGGAATTCGGGGGGTCTTCAATGATCTTCATAATTGTTGTCGATGAAAGTGTGATTTCCAAACCTTTCCACTCGAACCTTGAACTTAGGCAAATGATGACTTCCCAATTACAAATAAAGACTATAGGGTAGGCTAAGGTGTAAGGGTGTAACGAAACAATATATTGGGGTGACAAAATGAAAGGAATGGCTCAGAAGGGTGTATCTAGGGGTATCTTGCACTAAAGGGGAGTGCAACAAAAGGGTTTTACATGAGGGTCGAAAAGTCGAGGTGACTAATCGATAGACTCACAATGGTAGGCTGTTTGGGTGATAATCCTATAATACTGCCTTCTAAAACTGAAAAGTCCAAATACATCGAGCTAACTCAACATACCTCGTCTATGGTCTCGAAATGATGCAAAGGCCAAGTTCTAAAGTTTACAAGCTACCGGCACACTCATAATTTGGTGGATTTGGGGTAATATATTGGAAACGGATAATGCTAATCTCACCATGTAATATCAAGGGTTGTATGTGCTCGGCTAAGGTCTAATCTAGTTAGGTTCAGAAAAACATGTCAAAATTTTAAAAATGGCATAATTTTTCAAAATAAACTAAAAATGAGGGCTAAATAAAGTTCAAGAGATAATTCTACTCCCGTCCCCCCACTTGAATTGTACAAAGTCCCTTTTGTACTAGGCATTAAAATAAAGGTGAAGAGAAAGGTAGAATTAGAGCGAGAACTTCCCGAATTTGCTCCAAAAGAAGAAGGCCGGGAGAAAGGATCGTGCCTTCGTTTAGCGCCATGAACAAACTTCAATCCCTAAAATCACAATACCGACAAGCATAATTCTAAAAAGAAAAAAAATGAAAACAAACCTAACTCACTTTCGTAGGAATCACGGTTGCATTTAGCGTATGCAACAAGCCTTTTAAACCACATGGTGTCCCAAGTGGACGAGTGAAGTCTCGTGAGGGTTTACAGGAACACACCCACAAAGTTCATTTAAAAATAATACAAGGTTCTTGTGTTTTAAAATGAAAGAATTAAAGTAGAGGAGTTACGTCAGTAACTCCTATGAGAGAGTTACCGTAATCGGCAAAACTGGTATGAGTTTGTGAAGCGAATAGTTATGGCGTAACCACCAAGATGCGTTCGCCGTAACTCGTTCGAGATCAACAGAATCGCAGCAGAATTACTTCATTATCTCTGCAAAAATGGTTAGAAAACACAAAACCCAACAGAAATGAAATAAAAACAAAAGAAAGGGATAATTCGGTTGTCTCCTAAAGAGTACTTTCTTTATTTACGAGTCTTTAAGTTAGACTCGTAGTCGCGGGGCTCTACGGGTTCTTTGAACTTGCCCTACTTCCATTATTCGTTGGTGTTCATTCATCCAATTATCAAGCCCTTTTTTCTTGTAGAATTATTGAGCCCAAATGTTCCCAACTTATGTGAAAGCCATTTATCACATGATTCTCCATGGTCATCATCTTTAATAATAATATTATCGATGTCGATGTTTGATCTTGTTCCGCCTATGATGTCGTTGATATGGTTGCACCCATACTTCTTGATCGATTCTTAATCAATTTCGAGCTTCCAAGCTTTAATTTGTACCAATCTTCCAATGCTAGTTCAACATCATGTTTCTCTCCTTATGAGGGTAAATCCATTCATTAGCTTTTCTTTCACATTTTGAGGACGAGTAAATGGTGGCCATGCCGATTCGCATTCCTTGGTTGACATCGAGTTGCAAAAATGTTTGTTAGGATTCAGAGTTTCCTCAATGCTTTGAACAACTTCATCCTGTTTCTGCTTACAATGATCAACACTTTCTTTACGATTATCAGTAATAGGCTTAGAGTGTAAAGTGGGGTTTAGTGATTGAACATTATTAGAAATTTCAGTTTTTGGTTTTAAATGCTCATTCATACTAAAAGTTATTCGTTCCATTTTGGTTCCCAAGGAAATTTGTTTTTCAAAAACCATAATTTGAGCTCTACAAGTAGCCAGAAAAGGTCTTCCAACATTCAAGTTGTAAGCCTCCCGCTTTCCCATGTCAATAACTACAAAATCGGTGGGGAAGAAAAATTTTCCAATTTTCAAAAGCACATTGTTCACAATCCCCCTCGGTACAGCCTTAGAGGAGTCCGCCATTTCAATCATAATAGTTATTTCTTTTAAATTGGTAAGTTTGATTTTTTTGAATAAAGTAGTTGAGATAAGGTTAACCCCGGCCTCTAAATCAGCTAATGCGGGAATCTTAATGTGACCAATAGTGCAGGGAGAAGAAAACTTTCCTGGCATCGCAGCTTCTCGTGGAAGTTGGCTTGGTAGGAACTCGTCGTCTTGCCTTTATCATCCTCTCTTGGGTAGTTAATCCCGGAGAGATCATTAGTGATAGAGGATGTGCATTGCTCCTTTTTGCTTTATCCTGCGCAAATATGGCTTTGCAGGAAGTGGCTTTAGCATTACTTGTTGCGAGGTTCTTAGCTAATTGCCCAATTTGTGTTTCGAGGTTCTTAATTGCAGCATCTTGGTTACGTAGGTTCATATTGGTGTCCTCCTTTACTTTGATCATCCATTCTTTGAGCCTATCTTCCTTTTTTGTTGATTCTTCAATGTGTCGGTGCATTATTTCTTCAAGGCTAGGTTTAGGAGGATTATTGTTGATTTTTGTGTAGAATCCAGGGGATTTTAAACGGTACCTAGGTCCGTAATTATTGTAGCTTTTGAAAGGGAATTCTTTTCCATAGTTCACTTCAACGATCCTTTTAACTTCTTCATTGGAGGAATATTCTTTAGAAGGACGAGCCCCATCTCGCTCCACTTGAATGGAATGCACATTTTCCTTGAGCTTCTTCATTTCTCTTCCAAGGCTTTCTAATTTGTTGTTTATTGCTGCAAGGCCCTCAATATCATTATTTTTACTACGGTTGCTTCCTCCATTGTGCCATTTGTGAGAGTGGGCTGCCATTTTTTGAATGGTTTCCAAAGCCATGGTGGGTGTCATATTAGGAATTGGCCCTTGAGAATCAATCATTTGTCTTGAAGAGATGTTCAGTCCCTTGTAAAAGACGTTCACTTTTTGTTGGCTGTTAAGATCGTGAATAGGGCCCTTGTAAAACAATTTGTTGTATCTTTCCCAAGCTTGGTATAATGTTTCATCACCCTCTTTCTTGAAGTTATGAATTTATTCCATTTGCTTGGCCGTCTTTGATGGAGGACAATATCTCTGAATGAAATATTTTTTTAAGATAGGCCAAGTGTTGTGATCCCTCGCAGTAATCGATTGGCCCATCTTGTTGCAGCTCCCGTAAGAGAAATAGGAATACTCGTAGCATTATAGCATCGTGTGAGACTCGGGGATTTTGAATAGTCGACAATGTATTCGACGTTGTCTACATGTTCGAGGGCATCATCGGCGATGCTTCGAGAGAAGGGTTTGCACGCAATTCCCTCATGAATTGAGGTTTGATTTGAATTGAGCATCTTACGCAATGGTGACCTTACAATCCTTTGCCCTTGTTCTTCTCTTGTCAATGCCAAATATTCCTCAAGAGTGAGGTTATCGATGTTAATGGCTTCCATGGTACCGAAAACTTGAAATATGATCGTGAGAAAAGTTTAAAATGAAATGAAAGACTTAATATCAATCCTAATATAGCTCCCCAAGTGAGTACGTAAAAACTTGATGCGTGTTTTCTTGACCATGTCTTAATATTTATAGTGTCTCGCTATACCTATGGTCTACCCTAATGCACTAACGGGCGGTGTACCGGTCGTGTGTAGTGTAGTAAATGGTAAAGCCGAGGTCGTCCCAAGAGCTATGTGTGTTGGATAATTACTAAGTCTAATTGTCACGAAATATTAAAGGTTTGATAGGGTTTTAATTAATTAAACTACTAATGCGAGAATATAAAGTAAAGCAAATAAATGTGTGAAGGAAACCAATAGAGGAATAGTGATGCTAACCTAGTTAATCCTCCTAACTAGTTATGTCTCGTCTACCTACTTCCAATTACTTGGTGGGGTCAAAATCGAGAGACAAGATTTGGTCAATTCGCCTAACCTATCAACCAAAGATGCCACCACGGAGAAATCAGCACACCATCATAAGTCCTGTTGTTCCCGGTCCCTAAGTGAGTCATTAAGTACCGCTACATGCTAGATTCTAAATAGTGAGTGCCCGACCGTTAGAACTTAGACATTACACCCCCAATTCTTAAGTTCATCCAAACGATAGGTGATCAGTTTGTCAAATCGCACAAGTAGAAAGGGTCGTCAGTTGGTCATATCTTACCTTTCCCGTCTCAGTCCGCTCACCTAGGGTCAGTTGGTCATATCTCCTAGGCAATTGGACGTCATTGGTGGGTAGCGCCTTCACTTCAACCCATTTGGACAAGTAGTCGACGGCCACGAGGATGTACTTATTACCCTTAGATGACGGAAATGGTCCCATAAAATCGATGCCCCAAACGTCGAAATACTCGCAGACTTGAATTGCATTTTGTGGCATTTCGTCTTTTGCGAGATCTTCCCTTGACGTTGTCATGAGTCACATGACTTAACCAAATCATGGGCGTCTCGATATATGGTAGGCCAATAAAACCCAGAATCAAAAACCTTTTTGGCGGTGTAGCTTGCACCATGATGGCCTCCGGTGGGTCCGTTATGGCAAGCATTAAGAATATCAAGGGCCTCTTGGCCATGAAAACACCGCCGGATTACTTGATCCGCACAAATCTGAAACAAGTAGGGGTCATCCCAGAAATAATGCTTAACAACCTTAAAAAACTTTTTATTTTGTTGGGACGACATCCCTTTCACAATGAAGTTCCCCGCATGGTAATTTGAAAAGTCGGCAATGTAACACCCCCAAAATATCGCAGCAGAAGATTGTGTCATTGGGGTGCTACTTCATAATACAAAGTACAAGTTATAGAAAACGACCACTAAATTAGACGTTTTGAAAAGTTACCATTCGATTAATGAAATCAGAGTTACAAACAATGAGGTCCCAAAGTATAATATATAAATGTTTACAAAATGTTTCGAATGGTAATCTGAATGAATAAAGTCTTCAAAATATGTCGATGCGACTCTATGCTTCAAACTCTAGCTATCGCCTTAAGACACGAGATAAACATGCTAAAAGTGTCAACACAAAGGTTGGTGAGTTCATAGAGTTTGTTTAACATGTAAAGCCTTTAAAGAATGTTCACACAGAAAGGCATTGTAAATCCACTCGGTTCCAAGTTCGCCCATACAAAACTTGCAACTTTGTGTGTTTACAACCTTTGCTAAAATATAGTACATTTTATAGTTAAGCATACATATAGACATAATAGTTCACATTATTGCACTTAGTGTTGCTCTGTCTATATTGGGAGACTTTCATGCGAACGAGGGGACTGCTCCGTGTATGTTGGGAGACTTATCATCGACTTATCATGTGAACGAGGGGACTGCTCCGTGTATGTTGGGAGACTTACCATCGACTTATCATGTGAACGAGGGGATTGCTCCGTGTATGTTGGGAGACTTACCATCGACTTATCAAGTTTACGAGGGGACTGCTCCGTGTATGTTGGGAGACTTATCATCGTCTTAAGTATAACACAATCAAGTATAACGCAATCAAGTATAACTGATGTGGGCCCAAGTGTTGATGAACAGGCCATGATGTTTATGGAGGCCCAAGATCGTGTGACAAAGGGCCTCACTAAAATGGGCATAACTTGGGCTCTGGGGCTCCGTTTTAGGCGACTACAGGTCGAATCGAAGCTTGGCCCGAAACACTCTATTTTATGAGTTATTTGCATTTTAGTGTTTTTCGGGTTTTTGGACTTTGTTTATGTAATAACTTTCAGCCGTTTGTCTTCTAGGGCCCGTTTACTTTTGTAGTCCTATTTAAGACTTCCTTTGTAATGTGGAATAATCGGTTTTATGAAATACCAAAAGTCTATTTTTGGCGACTTTGCTAAGAATTCCCTATAATCGGCATTCGGGTGAATCAACAATTATTGGTAGGATCGTTCCTGGTATTCGTGTGAATCAATAGGTCCGATTTTTGTTATCTCGTTATTTAGTCTACATCAGTTGGTTTCAGAGCTAAAAGTTCCTAATCATTATGCCTCCAAGGAGGAATAGGAATACTAATGACGCGTATGAACAAGAATTTGAGCAGCGTCTTATGGCAAGAATGGAGGAGCGAATGGGTCAGTTTGTTGATCAATTATCTGATCAGATGGCTGACTTAATGAATCAAAGAAGGCCTCGTAATCGTAACCGTCGGGAAAGTGAAGGCGAGCGATGAAAAAATCCGTTCGGTGAGGTGACGGTTCATCTTCGATGAACAACAAGAAAGGCGACCAAGGCAAAATGAAAGGGAGGATAATAGGCGTTGGGAACTGGACCAGGTCAATATTCACGAGTTTGATGGGGATACTTTGAATCCGGGGTTCATTGATTGGCTTGTTGCGGTCGAAGAAGTGTTTGAATTCAAAGAGATTCCTGAAAACAAGAAGGTTTCACTGATCGCTACCAGGCTACGTGGTAGGGCATCTGCATGGTGGCAGCAATTGAAACTGACGCGGGAGAGAGTTGGAAAGCCAAGAGTCACGACTTGGAGGAAGATGAAAAAGTGCATGAGAGCCAACTTTATTCCTCATAATTACCAACGGTTGATGTACCAGCGGTTACAGAATCTGAAACAGGGGGCCAAAACTGTTGAAGATTACACAACCGAATTTTACCAATTAATTGCAAGGAATGATATTCAAGAGACTGATGAACAACTAGTCTCCCGTTACATTGGTGGTTTAAGAGTCCAGATCATGGATTACATTAACATGTTTGATCGGTGACACTTTCGGATGCATATCAACGTGCATTATCTTTTGAAAAACAGAACCGACGTGTGGGAGGTTCCTCTTATCTGCTATAACAGAGGTAGTTCTGGTTCGGGTAACGTAACATCACATTTGTTCCTAATCGCGAGACAGGTGGTAGCAATCTGGACCGGTTTCTAAAGGGTTGGTAGTAGTAGCTTGAAGTGTTTTAAGCGTGGTGAACCCGGTCACCGCAATCGAGAATGTGAAGAAGCGGGGAAAAGGCACCTATTTGCCGATCCCGATGGCAATATGTATACTTGGGAAGTTGATGACGTGGTGATGAGGGTTATGAAGAAGGCCCAACATTTGATGAAGATGTTGAGTATGAAGAGGAAGTTGTGAATGGAGATGTGGGGTAGCTTTGGTGGTAAGGCGCTCTTGCTTAACACCAAAAGTCATTGGCGATGATTGGCTCGGGCACAACATCTTTCACTCGACTGTACTATCTCGGGTAAGATGTGCACCTTTGTGGTTGACCGGGTAGTTATGATAATTTGATATCTGAAGAGGCGCTCGAAGTTGGGATCAAGACAGAGACCGTTCCAAACCTTACAAGTTCTGGTGGCTTAAGAAAGGTGGTGAGGTTATTGTTTCAAACGTGTCCTTGTTCTATTTTCTGCTGGGACAACCTACAAAGATAATGTTTGGTGTGATGTGGTGCCCATGGATGCTTGTCACTTATTCTGGGTAGACCTTGGGAGTATGATCGCAACACAAATCATAATGGGCGAACTAATACTTATAGTTTCCTATTTGATGGTGTGAAGATAACATTGATGCTTAGAATAAGCCCAAAGAACTAGTTAACAAGCCCATGGTACTTTACTAACCCTTTCCCGTTTGAGGGCGAGTTGGAGCGGGGAGATGAAGTCTTTCCGCTAATAGGAAAGAGGTAGTTGAAGATAGCGAAATTCAGAGGCTATGATTCCTTTACTCAAGGAATTTTCGATGTTTTTCCCGATGATTTGCACGACGGTTTGCCCCGTTGCGTGACATACAACATCATATTGATTTAGAGCACGGTTCACAATTGCCTAACAGCCACATTATAGGATGAGTCCCAGAGAGCATGAGGAATTGCGGCGGTGGAGGAACTTGTTTCTAAGGGTCACGTTCGAGAGCATGAGTCCTTGTCTTTCTTCGCCCTATTGACTCAAGAAGGATGGAACATGGCGTATGTGTGTTGATAGTCGAGCCATCAACAAGATTCTTGTGAGTGCATGTGTTTCCTATCCCTCGGCTTGATGATTTGCTTGACCGATCGGTGGTGCCACAATTTTCACAAAGTTGGATTTGAAGAGTGGGTATTACGGATCCGTCTTAGACACGGTGATGAATGGAAGACCGCCTTCAAGACTCGTGAAGGCTTGTATGAATGGTTGGTGATGCCTTTTGGTTTGTCAAACGCACCTAGTACGTTTATGCGTGTGATGAACCAATTGCTCAGGCCTTTTATTGGGAAGTTTGTGGTTGTTTATTTTGATGATATTCTCATTTATGTACTTCTTTCATGAGCATCTCATCCATGTGAAGGTGTCTTGACTTTACTTATAAGGATAGTTTCTATGCACCACAAAGAAATGTGTTTTCATGACCCCTAAGGTTCTGTTCTTGGGGTATGTTATTTACGGTGATGGAATACAAGTGGATGAGTCTAAAGTAGCAATGTTCAAGGGTGGCCAACTCCAACTACCATCACCAAGTTCGTAGTTTTCATGGGCTTGCTTCTTTTTATAGGCGGTTCATCCCAAATTTTAGTTCCATTATGGCTCCATTGATGAGTTGCATGAAGGAAAGTCATTTGTGTGGACGGAGGAGGCGGTCGCTTTTCAGTTATCAAAGAAAAGCTCACTCTGACCAATTACGGTATTGCACGATTTTTCTCAAGTTTTTGAGCTTCATCGATGCCTCAAAGGTTGCAATTGGCGGGTTCTCGGTCAAGGTGGTCGACACATTGCCTACTTTAGTGAGAAATTGACAGAGCCAAAGTCTAGGTACACTACTTATGACTTGGGTTTTATGCTATTGTTCAAGCTATAAAGCATTGGCGCCATTATCTCATTTCATAAGGAGTTTGTTTTGTTCATCGATCATGATTCTTTAAGGCATATTCGCACTCAAGATAAGGTGTCACATAAGCATGGGCGTTGGTGGGCATTTCTTGAAAAGTTTACTTTGTGGTCAAACACAAGACTGGTGTTAGGAATCGGTCGTTTGATGCCTTAAGCGGGAGGAGTAATCTTGTATCTATGAGAGTTGATGTACCAGGATGGATGTCATTCATGACGCGTTAACCCTTGACCCATATTTTTGTTGTTATGCGGGGTGTGCAATCGGCCAAAACCGATTTCCTTCTACATGATGGTTTTCTTTTCAAAGGAATCAACTATGTATTCCTAATTCTAGCCTTCGCTTGAAAATTATTAAGGAATTACATGGCGAGGACATGTTGGTCGTGATCGCACTACGGTTGGTGCAAGCTTCTTATTTCGGCCTACTATGAGGAAAGAAGTGGAACATTACGTCAAGCGGTGTCGATTTGCCAAGTTTCAAAGTACTGACTACTAATGCGGGACTCTATATGCCTTTACCGGTTCCTTTGCAGACCATGGGTTGATATCGGCATGGATTTTGTGTTGGGGTTACCTCGTACTCAAAGGGGTAATGATTCAATATTTGTTGTTGTTGATCGTTTCTCTAAGATGGTACACTTTATTGCATGCAAGAAGACAACGATCGATAAATGTGGCCCAACTTTTCTTTCATGATGTATATCGCTTACATGGTTTGCCTTCATCTATTGTTTCCGATCGTGACACTCGGTTTCTAAGTCATTTTGGCGTGGTTTGTGGAAGATGGTGAATACTCAACTCAATTTTAGTAGTGCTTATCATCCCCAAACCGATGGGCGATGAAGTTGTTAACCGTCTCTTGTAACTGTTGAGGTGTTTAGTAGGTGATCATGTGAAGGCATGGGATCGAAGTTATGTCAGTCGAGTTTGCTCATAATCATCTTTGTTAATCGAGCACTGGGTTTAGTCCGCTCTGGTGGTTTATTCTCGCACAACCACGTGGACCTCTTGATTTAATGTCTCTTCCTATTTCGGTTCTATTCCAAAGAAAGTGCGGGATTTTGTTGAAGGGTTACATGAAGTTCATAAAGCTTTTCATGACAACTTGGTTCGAGCTAACTTAAAGTACAAACAAGATCTTGATCAAAAGCGGAGGCATGTGGATTTTGAAGTAGGTGACTTTGTATGGGTTTGTTTTAACTAAGGATCGTTTCTCGGTTGGTGAGTATAATAAATTGTCCGCTAAGAAAATTGGTCCATTGAAATTGTTGACAAAATTAACTCCAATGCTTACCGTTTGAAGTTACCGAGCCATATCCGATGTTCAGATGTGTTTAATGTGAAACACTTGTTGCCTTACTATGGTGATTCTTCTGATGATGATCATGCTGTGAATTCGAGGACGAATTTATTCTACCCATGGGGGAATGATGTGGGCCCAAGTGTTGATGAACAGGCCATGATGTTTCTGGAGGCCCAAGATCGTGTGACAAAAGGGGCCTCACTAAAATGGGCATAACTTGGGCTACGGGGCTCCGTTTTAGGCGAATTACCAGTCAAATCGAAGCTTGGAACGAGTTATTTGCATTTTAGTGTTTTTTCGGGTTTTTTTGGACTTTGTTTATGTAATAACTTTCAGCCCGTTTGTCTTCTAGGGCCCGTTTACATTTTGTAGTCCTACTTAAGACTTCCTTTGTAATGTGGAATAATCGGTTTATGAAATACCAAAGTCTATTTTGGCGACTTTGTTAAGAATTCCTATAATCGGCATTCGGGTGAATCAACGATTATTGGTAGGATCGTTCCTGGTATTCGTGTGAATCAACAGGTCCGATTTTTGTTATCTCGTTATTTAGTCTACATCAATAACGCAATCAAGTATAATGCTTTGAGTATTTTTAAAAAGTATAAAGCAAATGTTTGAGCATGTATCTCCCCCAAAGAGTTTGTAAAACAATTAAGCGAGTAAAAGTGGGGCTACGAACTCACCTTAATAAATGTGATATCCACTGTATAACGAATCGATGGATAAGCCGAGAAACCTTTAAGCGCAACCTAGAGTATGTTTTGTGTCTTAGGTTCTAAAATAACGATGTGAATGTATAAACATACCTTATATAGTTATTACATCAATTATGCTTGGATACTTAACATTTGTGAAGTTGTTTAAGTGTTTACGTTTCTTATATTTAAATTTTCCCCGTCTTAAATCTACCCGTTACTTCTAAACCGTAAATGATCACGACTCGATTTTTATGTCCTCGGAAAGGTAATTGATAGTACTAATTTGAAATTACCAATTTACCCTTGGATGTACTAGTTATTACAATAAGTAGCAAACTGTCTCACGGTTTTGGTCATAAGTCGAGTTCTACAACTCCGTTTAATGCACGGCCAGCGGCCACGTTCAAGTTAGGGTGTTAGCTACAACTTTTATTCTTTGACCAACAGTTGGTTATATGCAAGTTTTATGAGTTTTACCGTTTGAAATCATTACTCGATTTGGACACGTTTAACCGCTTTGGCTCTAGTTTATTCATCGGGATGAGTTACGGCATGAGCCACCGGAAAATGATCACAAGACATAGATCTATAATACTATGTTATTACCTAAGTTTCTCGATCCACGAAATTTACCCAGTAATTACGTTTACAGCCCCTGTCCAGTTTCTGTTTTGCAAAACTAGTCTTTTGACGATTTCTAGTGGTTTAGTCCATTTATCCAAGCACAATCAACCATAATAAGCATATAAAACTTATTAAATACATGAAATACTAGTATTTACAGTAAGCAAATGATAACATAAGAGTTTGCTTACAATCCTTGTGATGAAACAATTCAAGAACCAAGAACTAGGACACTAAAACCTAAACCCTTCCAATATGAACCCGAGCTTCCAAATCCTTAACACACCATGCTAACCCTTGCTAGGATTGATCTAACCTTGTAAGAAACCTTATGAATTCAGTCCTAGAACCCTTGTGTAGCTCCTAATTCAACCATGGGATCACCAAAAGAACACTAGAACTATGTAGAGAATAACTAAGCCTTGAACTTTGATGTATAACTTGAAGATTGAATTCAAAAGATGGATAACTTATGATGATGATGATGGATCAGTTATGAAGAGATAAAATGATGAGTTTCTAGGTGAATAAATAAGGAGGTGAATGTGTTTTAGAGAGTTGTGATCAAATTGGCTAGTTATACTATATAAGACTTAAGGATTAAGTTACTTAGCACATGTATAAAGCTTCCTATGTAAGATTTACCAAGAAAAACACCTCATGTGGTCAAGAATTTCGTTCAATGCCTATCTTGGATGACTAGATATAAGTTTTGATAATATCTTGCTTTTACGGAGTGAGTTTTGGTCCCGTTAATCGCTAACTGTAAGTCGTAAAGTCACGAAACTTAAAACCGGGAATCCTAAAAATATGAAACTTATAAAAATGTTAAAACTTATTAATATAACCTATCTTAGCATATTAGATTAGTGATACGTTCTATCGGGTTGCTTAAACGCTGCTAAAACTGAAAACGTAGGCTTAAAACGCGTAAAATGCAATTTATCAGAAAAGAACGAGATTTCAGGGAAATGACCGTGAATATATTTAAAGTAGACTAAAATTAGTCTAAAAGTGATATGAGATGTCAAAATGTGGTTTTCGTCATACGTGGGATAACTTAACAGTTATACGTTAAGTCTAAAAGTTACGCGATTTAATCAAAATGTAGAACGTACAAGGTTAATTTCTTTATGGTCAAAAGAGGAGGAAATATGTTTGACTTTTCCAAAATATAAAAGTTTCTATTCATCTTAGGAAATACGGTCAGAGAATCATTAAGTCGGATGTAAGTAGGATCGTTTAAAACGTAAGTTTAGTTTCGTCTTCTATTTGGGCTTATTTGGTAACATAAAATAAATCTTAAAAATTCTCAAATTAATCATGAGTGATCTAAAATTAATCGATGCGAGGAAAATTGTCGGGGTCAATTTCGTTATCGCGTGATGTTTAAATGGTGTACCGTCAAAAACGAAACTTTAAAGCGATGTTTTCTTAATAACTTTTGCGAAAATGATCTAACGATTGTCGAACTCTCGGTCATTACTAAAATAATTTATCTTACGAGAATGTGAAATAAAAATTTCGGGAGTGAATAGTAAAAAGTGAATAGTAAAGTGAATAGTAAAAGTGAATAGTGACCCGAAAATGCGAATTGTTACAGGCAAACCATGGGGTATTAGGGTCTTTCTTAGCAATCATCCCAAGTGTCTCGAGAGGAAATGTTTCCATGATCCCCTTGTTCTCGAGCACACTTTGATGGGGATTCTCAAGTCTAGATAAGTGGTCGGCAACAAGGTTCTCCGCTCCTTTTTTGTCAAGAATGGTGACATCAAATTCCTAAAGGAGAAGAACCCACCGAAGTAATCGGGGCTTAGCATCTTGCTTTGCCAAAAGGTACTTAAGGTCAGAATGGTCGGTATACACTATGGTCTTCGATAAGACAAGGTAGGGTCTAAATTTCTCGAAAGCATAAACGACGGCCAATAATTCCTTTTTAGTAGTTGCGTAATTATGTTGGGCCTCAGACAATGTCTTACTCGCATAGTGTATGGGCTGAAAATGTTTCGATTTACGTTGCCCCAAGACTGCCCCAATTGCGTAATCACTTGCATCACACATAAGCTCAAAGGGCAAATCCCAGTCGGGGGCAACTAAAATCGGAGCCTCGGTTAATTTCTTTTTGAGGATCTTAAAGGCTTCAATGCGTTCAGTAGTGAAGATAAACGGAGCATACAAGATCATGGGAACAAATTTGAACTTCTCTACGAGTTTTCATCCCCAAACGAACGGGCAAACAAATAGGGTGAACGCACTATTGGAGCTCTATCTTCAGCACTATGTGAGTGCCAACCAACATGATTAGGCTAAACTCTTTGACGTTACTCAATTCTCGTACAACATGCAACGGAGTGAAGCCATGGGAAAGAGTCCTTTTGAGTTGGTCACGGGGCGCCAACCATTAACTCCGAATGCATTAGCCGCATCATAAATGGGGAGTAGCCCGGCAGCTTATAAGAAGATGAAGGAATGGCACGAGCAAGCGGACTTGGTCCGGGCTTCGTTGGACAAAGCGGCTAAGAGGATGAAGAAGTGGGCGGATGGGAAAAGGAGACACGTCGAGTTCGAGGTCGGAGGTCAAGCGATGGTGAAGCTCTTGCCTCAACAATTCAAATCACTAAGGAAGGGGCACAAAGGTTTAATACAGAGGTATGAAGGCCCTTTCTCGGTGATAAGACGTGTTGAAAAAGTATCTTATCGACTTCAACTACCGCCCAAGTTGAAGATTCATCCGGTCTTCCACGTTAGCCTTTTCAAGCCTTATCATGAGGACGAGGAAGACTCGAAACGAGGGGTGTCCAAGCGGGCACCAACAATGGTTGTTACTTCGCAACGATTAAGAGGTTGAGAAGATTTTGTCGGATCGTATGATACGAAGGCGAGGAGTGCCGAGCTATAAGGAGTACTTGATCAAGTGGCGTAATTTGCCCGATAGTGAAGCAACTTGGGAAGCCGAAGACTTATTATGCCAATTTTCGGACAAGATCAAGAAGTATCATGATGATGGAACGACGAGGATGTCGCGAGCTTAGGTGGGGGAGGATGTCACGACCCGCCTACTCGAAGAGATCATTTTCAAGTATATTCGGGATTCCAGATTATGCTACACTTCTCATGTAAGGCCTTGGATAAGCTTGGAAGAGTTTAGAAGCTCATGGAAGATGATGAATAATCTTGGAAACTTTTGGAATATGTTAGAATAAGTTGGAAGCTTTAGAAGCTTATGGAAATCCTAGAAGCTAGAAACTTCCATGAATCTTGTAGAATGATGTACATAGTAGTATAAATAGGTGTAGCCATATTTGTAGAAGACATCCAAGAAGTTCTCTTGTAAGCAATCTTGTAAAGCTCTCTAGTAATACAAAGTGTTCTTTATATTCCATTTGTTCATTTCTTTGAAGCTTTCTTTAGTTGCATACATAGTTGAGTATTCGAGTAAGGCTGAGCTTAGTCGAGACTAAGTGCCGCACGGAAGAGATTGTAGAGATAAGTCCGTGACATTTGGCTATTTGATAAGGGAAATGATTGTCATGCTAATAATATTTATCGGACACTTCACTGTACAAGCAGTTAAGGCATGTCATACTTAAAGTACAGCTGACTAGTGCATACTGTGGAGTGTCTGAATAAAAATTGAGAGTGTGTCAATCAATTCTCATTTGATAAACATACTAGTCATTTGACTCATTAACGATAGAATATAACTCGAAGTAGCATGTTTTATTTATGTTTAATGGGCACTTAGGGAATTAGGGAAGTAGTTTACCTTTGTCCGTGACCCAATATTAATTCGCAAAGTATGTACTTGTAAACTAGTTGACAATATTTCTAAGCGTTTCTTGTCGTTGGGATCAAACATGTATTAGCCAAACCACATATCACTATATGCATTGACTGTTACTATTATAATGGGCCATGGGCGGAATCATATAAAGCTAAACCGGCAGCCTGGTGAAATATTAATACTACTGTTGAAGGGGATGTTTGGCATTGCTTAACGATTACATGATTCATATAATTAACTATTACAAAATGGTAGGGGTGGCAATTTTCGACACGACACGATAAACGACACGAACCCGACACAAATTTAAACAGGTTTGGGTTGAGGATAAATAAGTTTGGGTAAAAAACGGGTCAACTCGTCTAACCCGTTAAATAAACGGGTTGTGTTTGGGTTGAGTAAGTATTAAACAGGTCAACCCGTGAACCCGTTTAAGTATATAAGATCTTAAAAATAAAATATATAACCTAGTTTTTATGTTGGATGTGGATTAAATGTATTTTGTTATTTATTTAGTATGAGTGAATTATAATTTTATACCTTAGATATCATGAAAATTGACGCTTGTAATTAAGAAAATTGTCGTATAGTTATTTGTATGGTATTCTTATCATATTTTAGATCCTTATATCGTTTTTTGCGTTTGAACTAGTTAAATCGACAAACCAAACTTTATTCATTGCTTGACCTATTTACTTAAATGGGTTAAGCGGGTCACATATGGGTTACACGTATTATGCAGGTCTGGGTTAGGGTTGAGTTTCTTGACACGATTAATAAATGGGTCGTGTTTGGGTAATGACAATATTAACCCGCGAACACGCGAACCCGAATAGGTTAACACGAACACGACTCGATTGCCACCCCTACAAAATGGGCTGCACATTATACTTTGTGGATGTTATCTTGTCATAATCATATAGCTAGTTGAAATGTCTTTAAAAATTGTGTCATGTTACATGTAAATGAGATCTGAATAGTAAGAGAATCGTGTGATACCCAACTGACATATATAACTTAAAACACAAATACACAATACTCCAAGCAATATATAAACGCCCCGTATCCGTCACTTATAACTTAAAACACAATAATCATGACTAATGCTTCTTAAGAAAAACAATTTTAAGTTAATGCATACCCTACAAATTCATCACATGAACTTGAAAAAGTGTATGTTAAATAAATCAGATCGACTTTAACAATATGAAAAATGAGAGCAATTTATACATAGAAAATGTTAAGGGAAAATTATAAGTTTTATTACTGTACATTCATTAGTATCCAAAACATCTACTTAACTACGAGTAATTGAAACTAAAAAATGGAAAACAAAGAAGACAAAGTAGTACTAAAAATAAGTAATATAACTTAAAATTCTACAAAAATATATAACTCTGATACAGAGACTTAATTTACTTATTCTGAGTCGGGTTCGGGCCACTGCGTGGCTTTCTCCTTGCACTATTTTTGAAACGAGTAGAACTGGTAGCGCCGTTGACGGGCTTTCGCAATGAATATTGATCTTCAGAGAACGATTTCAAAAGCAGCTTCCTTGAATATAACTTTGTATCTTCATTTGGTAGCGCACTAATGTCACCGCTCTTAGTACTTTCGCGATTACATTGGTGAAGATAGATATGAAAGAGAAGTAAACAAGCGAAAATCGCCAAAACCTTAGCATGGATCTTCATCACTGTTGATGACACTTTATGGAACTAAAATGGATCTCAATATGGGAAAGTATAATAACAATTGATACAATCTTTAAATAGGTAGAGTGGGGGTCATGTGCATGTGCATGTGCATGTGCATCATTTTATATACGCACAATAGTACGTATACATAATACTGAGTACAGGCAAACATACACATAGTCACCTTCTAATTTAACTTAAAATGGCTTCTGAAGTACTTTTTGCTTTTGAAAAAAGTGTTAGCTAATCTAGTTTACGTATTTACAGCGGTATAAAAAAATTACCATTATGATAATGAGAAATGGGAAAAATTCCATTGTTTGGTATGTGGTTTTGACAGATCTTGTGTAAGTTGTGAAAGCAATGGTCGGTTTTTTTACCTGTTTATATGTTGTACCGGGTGGTTATGCGTTTTCTTAGGTTTGGTTAGTGTTTTATGTAATTGTTGGTTTTTAAGGTTATTACATTTAGGGTCCTTGTAACTCTCGTGCCATTTTTTATTTGATCAAATTTATTCTTTGGTACCTATGTAATTTCATAGTTTTTGGAAGCGTTTCGGAGTGACTATTTGCTTGTTTACTTCAACTGCTCTAATCTTAAATGCTTCCTGAAGAAGCGTTAAGTATTTGTTTGGTTTAAACTTTATAATTACAGTTGCAGCTACGATACAAAACACGTTTTCTAAACAAACAGCTATTAGCTATTAGCTACTGCTTATTGCTATTCTGCTACTGCTTATTACTAATGTTACGTGTCGTCAAGTCAAACATAGCCATTAAGTAACACAATTTCCTTCTATTTTATCGCTCTTTGCTCGCAGATTATTGGAATACCAAAAAAATGATGTACGGAGACTGGCCCCTCTTACCTTATGCTTGGTGGCTCTATTGGGTTTGTGTTGGGTTACCCCTTTAAGTGTGGTTTTTGCCTTGTCTTCTCTTTTAGCTTACTTTTCTCGTCTGCAATTGTTTGTCTACTTATTTTGGTATCCACAATCATATACATATACTTTCTAATAATAGAAAGCATAGATCTAAAATAAGTTGGCTACAACTAGTTACATTGGTGGCCGTTTAACGAAGCACCGACTTTAAACTGTCTTTCTAAAGGATGGAGTCTGATGTTAGCGTACTTGCACAGTTGCACTATGGTGCAAGGAAAAATCTCAACAAGCATGTACGTGACAGGGGTCAAAAAGTAGGATTCATATGTTTGAAGGTGATTATAGAAAATCTACATAATAAAAGGGATTTTATTCGGTGCAGATCATATTTCCAAAGGGCTAAACTAAAATTTATTCTAATTCAGCGAATTGTTTAAGGGATTAGAAGGACGTTGGGATTTGCAAATACCAGATAATCATGTGACTTTTATTTGACTAATATAATTTTCTGACATACTATTTTCCAAAGTAAAAATGAATAAATTCAAAAGTATTACTAGTATATAATATTTCTTCCTTCCTAATTTATTTGTTCATTTTCAATTTATTGAATTTATTTTTTTAACTTTAACCTTAACTATTTTCTTATATGATGTGTAATACTTGATAAAAATTATAATAATAAAAGTAGATTTATAACTCAATTCATTAATATTTTGCATTAATTATTATATAACACATAAGAAAATAGTTAAAGTCAAATTGAAAAAGAAAAACTTCAAAAAATCAAATTTGGACAAATAAATTAGGATAGATGGAGCAACAATCAAGAAAAGCTTGGAATATCAGTAATTGTAAAAGCTTGAAAAGAGCCGAGCTTAAATGAGCCAGAGCTCGAGCCTAAGCTTGTCTTTTTAATAACCGAACTCGAGCCTAAGCTTTATACAAAAGATCTACTATGCTTGCGCGGAGGGTGATTTCTCAGCCTATCTCAGTATATGTTACCGAAATACGCGGCCTTAAAATATCTATGTGTATGTACGTATGACTATTTATAAATGATCTCAAAATAAACGAGGTCGAATCGAGTGTAATTAATGAGTCAAGTTTAATTCGAGATTCATTTCGTTTAACTCGTCATAAAATTGAGTCGAGCTTGAGCTAAAAATATAGAGCTCAAAGCTCAAGCTTTATAATTCCAAATGAACTGAGCTTGGGCTCTGACAGGCTTGGCTTGTTTCCACGCCACCGCTAACAATGATACAAGTAAATACATCCTACCGATTGACATTCTACTGTTACTAATTTGTATTTTGATTTGTACGGTAAAAGATAACCATATTCAGAAAATCATGTGTATAATCGTAAAGTTGTCTCTATTGCGAGTATAATAACATCGAGTGTGGTGTTTTCGCATAAAATGTCGGGATAATTTGTTTAAAACGTATCTAAACTGTAACAAAAGTATTTAGTGCGTAGAGCATTGTTAAAGCCTCCTACAATATCCTTCTATTAATCCTCCTACATACACATCAATATTAAATATTTTTTTCGACTCATTTTTTATCTACAACCAGACCGTTAGTTCTAACACTTATTAGAATTTTGTAAGTAAGAACAATTTGTAGGAGAAAATAGCATTTTCCAAATGTATATGACACCATTTTTTTGTAATAAATACACAAACAGACTAATTATCCCTTTTGTGTGTACTTAAAACCATACTGATCAAATGATTATCGATGCTTTTAATAAGGGAGTTGATTTGAATACTCTTATAATTGATTAGCACACTTAAATTCTAATGTTTTGACATTTATATTTTTACAGATTGAAAATGAATAAAAGTGATTTGAGGATATAAATATCAACCTTAAAATTTGAGTCTGCTAATCAATTATAGAAGTGTGCAAATCATCTCTTTTTTAATACTTTTCTGTCTCAAATTTTATGTCCATTTTGACTAGTTGTTTGTAATAATTGTTTGACATGGACAAATATCTGTTTAGGTGTTAGTTAAGCGAGTGAAAATTACATATATGGCCTTCATATTAAGCTTTGTTTTTGCGGCATTGTTGATGCCTTTCACTCAGAGTAAGAGCTACATAGAGCTCAGTATGCGCAAGTGAACATACTAATAAGAGCATGGAGTGTCATGGCATCACTACTCCTTTTCATTTGGGCTTCACATATGTCACATCACTTTCACATTACTCCAACACAACTAGGGGTGCTATTCGGGTCGGGTTGGTCGGGTTCGGGTCAAACGGGTCGGGTCCAAGTCGGGTCGAGGTAAAATAATATCGAACCCGACCCTATTTGAACTTCGGGTTAGTCGGGTTCGGGTCAAGTCGGGTCGGGTCCAAGTCGGGTCGGGTCAAGTCGGGTCGGGTTCGACCCTATTTGAAAATGAGTAATTGCATAAAAGCGAGTGATTTTGCGTTTGTTAAGGACTGTTTAAAATAAAATTAAATAGGGGTGTTTGGAAATTCATTATACATGTTAGCTCCATTGTTTGCTTGATTCTTGCAGACGTGCATGGTTTTTTTGGATGAAGTTTAACTGTTAATTGAATTTGAATTGGCCATGGATCTAAGGTAACTAAGCTAATTGGATTTGAATTGGCCATGAATCCAAATGAAGAGATTTCCGATCTTGTTCGTTTTTTGCTCGAATAAAGCAGTAACACATCACCCCCGTTAACGTTCTCATATGGGGCATAATATAAACCCAAATACCTTTATACGTGTTCTTTGGCCAATCTTTGGTCCAATAGTGCGTCTTGGGTTCATTGATCCTCCGATATTGGCCTAAATATTCATTTACAAGTTATATGTTTTAATGCTAGAACAATATTTATTTACTTGGAAAAATATAATTATATGATCAAAGCTTTACCTCCGCTAAGATGGAATTAATCATCATCTTTGATCCGACTGCTATATATAACTAACTCTCCTACACGCAACATATTACATAAAACAACATTAATTTGACTTTTAAAGAATACATTCAACAATTAAAATTAAATAAAGATTTAAAAAAAAAAAAAAAAAAAAAAAAAAAATCTAACTCGGGTTAGTCGGGTTGACCCGAACCCGACGAAGCAAAGTATTTAAACCCGATACCCGACCCTAATTCGTACTCGGGTTAAGCGGGTTGACCCGATTGACCGAGTTAGATTTTGGACCAGTAACCCGACCCGAATTGACTCGGGTCGGGTTCGGGTCGGGTCGGGTCGGCCCGAATGACACCCCTAAACACAACCACTTAAAAATACCCCCAATCACAACTAATTCAAACCTTTTCATTTAGGCACCACCCACCCTCATTTTATTTCTTTTCTATATTTTTCTAACATAATAAAATTCATTTCATTCATTTAAATAAAAATACAACATACAATAGTAAAAATAAAAAACATCTGAAATTTAAAATACATTATGAAATAAAAACATCTGAAATTTAAATTAATCTTGTTGTTGCTGATGTAGTTGCCAAACATGCTCAATAATATTTCGTTGAAGTCTTGCGTGTGTTGCTTTATCACGGAGTTCTTTGGCATTCTTCCGTTGTAAATCACATCGCTCAACCCATGTCCGTTGTATATTTGCTCGCGGACAAACATAAATATCGTTCATTTCGGATATCGCAAACTTTTGTCTTTCAAAATCATGTTATGCAATATGATGCACGTGTACATGACTCTTCGTAACTTGTTGATAGTCCAAGCACGCGCCAGTTGGCTTATAATATGCCAACGTCCTTGGAAGACCCTGAAAGCTCTTTCAACGTCTTTGCGAGCACTTTCTTGTTTTTGTTTAAACAAGGCATTTTTGTCCGAATATGCGATCGAGAATGATTTGACAAAAGATGACCAAGCGGGTAAATCCGTCGACTAGGTAATACCGTTTTCAAATGTTACACCGTTTACTTGAAATGTAACCTTGGGGGCGATGTCATCAAGAAGGTCGTCGAATAACGGTGAATTATTCAAAACAGTTATATCATTATTCAACCCGCCACCCCAAAATGCATGCCAAATCCATAAATCGTGATGCAATGGCGAAGCATAATAGTTGGATATATTTTATCACCTCTATGAAATTGCCCTTGCCACTCAGCGGGACGGTTTTCCATTCCCGGTCATACAATCAATGCTTCCAAGCATTCACGGAAACCCGTGGACCGTGTTATGTGCGTTATATAAATTTTGAATGTCATTCAAATTAGGCTTTCTTAAAAACTCGGGCATAAACAATTCAATTACACACATAGTAAAAAAATCTAAACAATCGCGTACCGCATGTGACCCCATTTGCAAATATTCATCAAATGCATCAGGTGCGGTGTCGTAGGCCAATTGGCGTACGGCGGATGTGCATTTCATAATAACACTCATACTCATTGCACCCGTAGCATCGGGTCGAATTCTAAAGAAATCAAAATGCGGTGTAAAAGGATCAACAATTTGCATATGATTTTCAATACCTTGTACTATTTCTAAGAATAGTTCTACTACCATACGAAATCGACGCTAAAATAGTACTCCGGATATTTTAGATAATCACCAAAATAGTCGGACATCGATCGTTCTTCAAGAACGTCCACGGTCACGGTAGATGTAATTACGGTGCGTGAACTTTTAGCTTCTTGTTCGCAACGATTGCCCATAACCCGCAACTTTCGAATCATCTTGATATCTTGTAAATCTTCAATATCGAATCGAATTTGAATCACTCATTTTTATTGCTTAAAATGTAAAGATTTGAAAGAAAAGTGTGTGAATGATTTTATAAAAATGGGGTATTTTTTATAAGAGAGTAAAGTTTTAATTTAAAAAAAATATATATATATACTTTTTTTTTAAATTGAACCGTTTTACAACGGTTAGATCTCTTTTGCATTTGTCGTCTTGTTCGTCGTTGAAACGTTGAAAACCAAACCGGCGAAGGTTCATGGTGTGGTGGCGAGGCGTGGCTAAGGATGGCGAGCCATCCACGTTGGAGTGGCGAGGAGTAAACGTCATGATACTCCATGCTCTAATGATTTCTTTTTAAAAAATTTAGTTCATTTGTAATAGTATTTTAGTACAATAATTTTACTTTTGAAGACACCAAATTCACATACAACTATACAAGCGTTACTATATTTATTTTTGAATAAACTACGTTACTCAGTACTTAATAAAAGTTATCGTTCCCGGTCTGCTTTTACCAGCTACTCTTATGTAATTTTTTCAATGACCACCGTAATTTCAACAAGTATACTCGTATACTCCCTACTAATTTAAAAAGCAGGTAGTTCAGACTTCAGATATTTCCTTTAATAAAACAAAAAGTTGATGCAAGGCAATGGCATAGAACATGATCATTGATAAATTAATAAAAGTTTGTAGTTTTGGGCGGTTTAAAAAGTGAGTGTTCGATATATTATGAAGAAATATTAATTAACATATACGAACATGTGACTAATCACGTGATTCATCTTTGTGAAAGCACCATGTAAAGACTTGGATAGATTCAAAGATGGCGAGTACACACAATTGGGCTGAAATCTCTTACACACTTAGCTGGATTTTAATTATATTGATTAATCAAAAACTTCTACATTTGATCCCATCCATTGTTTGTCTTGTATAATTTTGATAAATAAATTGTATTTGCTTCTTTATAGACACGCCACGTCTGCCATTTATACCTAGAATGTAGATGTGCAAGTGTGTCATATGTCATAGGAAAAAATAACAATACTCAAGCTCATATGAAGCGGGATACTAGAGAGATAAGACATAGACAAATAACAATCATACGTCTACTCGAGAGTACAATAACAGCTTCCAGAAAAATCGCCGTTGTGTGATTACATAATTGTTATGAGTGACTCTACTCGAGAGTACAATAACTGCTACCAGAAAAATCTATTGATCTCTGATTCTTAATAGTATGATCACTGAACATCTGTTTTCACATGACTTGCAATAAAATAAAATAAAATAAAACCTTTTAAAGGCTTGAATTCAGGCCTCAGAATGCAGACTATGGGCCGGTCGTGGGGCTCTACTAGACCATTATCTACTGTTGGGCTGTTCGCTATGACATTTTAACCCACATGTTTAAATGATTAATTGCAACAAAAGTTATATGGAAATGTATCGAGTAACTTGCTATGTTGCATGATTTTTAGATGTATGTAATTCTAGTCATTGTCAGAACTTTTTTGTTAGCCCTGTGCCCCTATGACTTGCAATATAAAAATAATAATTACTTTAATGTTTGCGCATTATTGCAGATAGTTCATGAATCATGATATGCAATCAAAGTCATTCAGTGTTTTAGCCCTTCAAGCTATAAACGAGTAGCAGGCGGGTCTCAGAGTTAGTATACTGTTTAATAGAATGTTATTGCTGCACTTGAACCACTAACAACTAAAAATCGTTCAAAAACATGTCATTCAGTGTTTTGAACACCAGTTTTACGTTTGTGTGAGCCGCTTTTGGGTTATTTACACGGATTCATTGTAATTTTGAAACACTCAAATGGTTCCTCTAATGAAATAAGAGAGAAAGAATATGCCATGAAATATTTCTTTCTTTTAAAGGAAGCGTGGATGTTGTGTTTGAGAGAGAGAGGGAAGATTTGAATTTGAAATTCAAATTGTGAAAGAGAGAAAGATCTTAACCATGGTTAGGTTAGATGGGTTGACATGGTTAGAAGAAAAAAGAATATGTCAAGGGAATATTCTTTCCTTGGTGAGAAAGGGTGGGTGTTTGAATATCAAATTTGAATTAAACACATGTAGGATAAGGTTCTGTGATGGAAGTGAGTTGGCATGGATGTGATGGGGAGTAGGAGCCTTAGGTTTGGAATTCAAATTCAAATTTGAAATGTGAGAGGAGAGAATATATAAGGAAGGTTGTATAGATGTGAGAGTATTGTGATGGAGAGCCTTTGGCTAGAATTCAACATGATGTACATGATGAATCATTAAGTCAAACTTAAGATCTCATTCATGTCCTATCTTATCAAAAAACATGTATCCATTGAGACTATATGAATGGTATGTCATGTTCTATTAGACTTATTTACCACACATGTCTATAATAATAAACATATATTCCAAGGTTATATGTTTTACTTCTTAAATCTTTCAAGTGAAGTTTTATTCCAAGCTAAAAGTTAACATTTAACTTAGATGAAATGTCACTTCTCATATGTTATACAACATATACGATTTAATAAAATAAACATAATTCTCCCACTAGCATTTAGTAATACTCAGGAGTTATCTTAGTTTCAATTAAAAACAAAACATTGATTTAATAATTAAACATAAGATTCATCTCATAGATGCATGTATTGACCGATACTTAGATTCTTGCAGTTACACTTTCAAAGATTATATGAATTCAAAGACCTCCTTTGATTACTTACCGTCCTCGCAAAAGTAATCACTTATGAAAAAGTTTTTGATATTCCATTGTCATATTCAATAATAATAAAAATAAGCATGACAATTAATCATCTTTATAAAATTAATGTGCATAGGAAAGAGTATTCAATCAAAATCAATTACTTGAGTACAATTAATAATATTGTCACAAGACATGCATTAAATATGTGTACAATATTGTCCATATGAGCTCGTCATAAGAATCAAACCACTTGAATTTTTATTCTCATTGAAGAAACTCACATTCACTCTATAGTCTAACTATTTAGTTTAAGATAAATCAAGTTTCTAAAAATTGAATATCTTATGAACAACATCTTAACATTCACAGTATGAGTAATTTACCGAATTCAAGATTCGGTAATGCATCTTTATGATTAATAGGTTCATCATGATCTTATAACTCATATTTCTCAGCATTGATATAAAACATATCAGTCAGTTGATTAAGGTATCCTTGCGGATCTATGAACGAGAATTCCATCATCCTGAGGTTTAACATTTACATGTTTAGCCTTATTATGATATTCACTAGTGTGTTTTAGAAGGTTATTTATTTTGTAATTGTATCTCTCCAAGATCTAAAAAAAACTCCCACTTGCTTTTAGTAAGTAGAGACTATCTATAATTACTTAGCACACAGAGTTACAATAAATTGTTCTCTTTTAGGATACTACAAAATACATTAACAGTTCTTGATTCTTGTTTGTTAACAATCATTCTTCATAAGAAGTTTAACAAAATTTAGAACTTTATTTTTAAGACTTAATGCGATTCATCACCTTACATAACTTAATGGTGTCTTATTACCTTCTAGGTTGGAGTCTTATTGAGTATATACAAGCTACACTCAATTTTCTAACCTTGATGACTTTTGGAAGAAAAAAAGTTATAGTTATCTTGAATCAAACGATGTTGTAGAAAACTAGAAGGGGGGTTGAATAGTTTACCAATTAAAAACTTTGTTTTGAAACTTATTGAAAAGATCAATTGATATTGATCTTGGATATGTTAATGAAATATGCAAGTAATATGTAAAGAGTAAATAAGGAAAGAAATGATCAAACCACAACAAGTTCCCCCTAAATTGGGTGCTTAATGGGAAGATACATGGATTGTGAAAATAAAGCTACAAAAAAAATGTTAGTAATAATGATCATTCACAAGCATCTCCAAACACTATGGAATGGCACCAACAATATAATAAACATCATTCATTAGTTAAAATTTTTCATGAATAAAGATCATGAAAAGAGAACACAATGATGTGTTTTTAGTACAAGAAAATAAAGATAATCCTAAGAAAAGAAAAACTAGAAGTGCTAGTCTATGACTATCCTAATGAGATGGTGGATCAGAAAGAGCGTTGAGGCGCTCAAGGATGTGATTGAGGATGAACCTCATTTCTTCTTGAAAGTCATGGACCATAACACGTGTCCTTTCAACGGTTTGGGCCGTTTGCTCACAAATTGAGCAACCATGCCTAGGAGGATAGTATGTTTGGGAAGGTTGTGGTGGTGGAATGGTAGATGTGTTGGTGGTGTTGGGGATTTTTGGGGTGGTCATGATGGAGGCTAGCAAAGCATTTTGCATTTGCATAGTCTCACTAAGGTGAGAATCCACCATGCCTTTGAATTGGTGGAGGTTGTGGAGTTCCGCTTGAATCTCCTCTCTAGTGGGATTGGCATCCCATGCACTTCTCAATGTCCTCGATGAGGGACATTGATGTGGGGAGTGGATGGTCCCCATACAAAGGGCCATGAATGTCTTTGTGAATGGGGTGGAAGAGAAGAGGTTTTGGCCCTAATGGGGCGTTTGGGTCAAAAGATGACCGAGGTGACTCATGAGCAATCCGCTCAATTGTGCCAAAGGATGGCAATGGTGGTGGATGATTTGGCCTAGGAGGCAAGTCATCCAAGTCCTCCAAGAAAGGATTTGGTGAAGTTGGTGGAGTGGAAAATAACTCCATAGGCATGAGAGTAGGAGACCTTGGTGGTGAAGGTGGTGAGGGTGTCTTGGATGTTTGGATGGGTGCCGGTGGAGGTGAAGTTGGTGTTTTTGTAGGTGGTGGAGTGGTGATCACAATGTGTGATTGAGTAGGTGTAGCCAAGGTAAGGTTTGTATCATCTCGGATTGGAGATGAGATTGTGAGTGGAGAAGACTCGGATGAGGAGCTAAGGTTAACGAAGCAACAAGGCCTCACACTCATTCTAGCGGTTTTCTTACAATGTTTAGGAGAGGATTTTGTCATTTTTGACTTGGGTTTTTCTTTGCTAGATAATGGTAAGAATGAAGAAGGTGTGAGGATGATCATGGTAAAACCTCTCAATTTATAGAAGTGAAAAATTATGGAGAAATGTGTTTGATTTGATGTTAAACCATTGAAGAGATGAGGTTCTAATGATTTGGAAGTGGGTTGAATGCTAGTCATATCACCCAAGTCAATCCATACAAGAGATGGAGTGAAGAAGAAAAGATTTGCAATAAATGTGTTCTAATGAGTGGAATTTTCTAGCAATCGGATCACCACGGTTGAAGGTACCAAAATTTGGTTCCTTCCTTTATGCAAAAGGGTTCCTTGGGTGGATTTTTCAAATTTTGAATTTTGGTGGAAATGGATTTCTTATATACCTAAGTGAATTATACTAGTTCTAATAAGAGTATAAACAAGTTAGGATTGACTTATAAGCAATGGATGGTAATTTGGAATCACGAAATAGTCGAAATTGAGAAAGTTACCGAAGGATCCACGGCACCAAAATTTACACGGACGGAACCCTTAAAGGGTGTCGTCTGGTCCGCTGTCTGCAGTGCAGGAGGTACCAATTTTCATAACAGACGGTACCAAATCGTTGGTGCCGTCAGTCCGTCGATCTGAAAAACAAGACAGAGTGTGTTTTAGGTGTCGGGACCTTTCCGAAACACGAAATTTTTCTCAAAACATGTGACACTAAACATTTCTAGTTAGGAAAAGCAAATAACACATATATAAACATAGTGAAGCATGTATTTTGAGCAAGGCCTAGTGATTTTCACATTATGGTGAAAATGGGTAAAATTTGATAGCATACTTGTGCTATCCCCATGCATGAGATTGTTAGCATACACCATTGTTTCAAGTTATATTATCATCCTACACAATAAAACAACCAAATTGTATCAAACATTAATGATAATGTATTGTTCCAAACACTCCTTAATGGATCCTCATTTGTCCAACTTCTTGTAGATCTTGCTCATCATCCTACCAAGGCACTTGAACATTCCATTAGTTTGCTTGAATTCATTGATTCATTCTCTATCTTGGGAAGAGACGATAATACTCATGAGGCGGAAGACGAGAGCTTGGAAGACCATCCTCGGAGCTATTTGATGATGATGATGATGGAGTTGGAGGTTTTGCTCTCTTGCCTTTCGTCTTAGCAACTCGTGCATCACTCAAAGGTACAAAGATGTGAGGGATGAGCTCATAGTGAAGGTGCATCCCTTTTGGTGTTGGTGGAATTGGTGCAAAGTTTCTATAGAGACGGGTGAGAAGCATCCCGTATGGAAGAGCCACCGATCCTTGAGTTGGAATATCAATCATTCTCCTAGCGATGTAGTAAGCTAAATTGAATGGTTGAAGGGTGGACAAGTTGTAGAGCATGTGAAAAAGGCAAGCGTTAATGTGATCCCTATTTCCTATGGTGCTAATGACGTTGGCTCTAAGTAGCTCCTCCCATTTCTTAAATTGGCTTAAGTTCATTTAGCTCCATTCCATATGGATCTCGGTTTACCTCCTTTCCTTTCGGGTAACTCGGGTTGTATCACCCTTGGATTAAATAGGTGTTCACGGATAACATCCTTATCGGCTAAACGGGTTTGGTAGGAAGAGTGCGGTCATTGATAGCATCAAGAACGGTGAGTGACCATTTATCCGAGTAGAGACAAGTCCTCGGTTGGGAATTCCTAGCACTTGAGCAAAGTTGGCTAAGGTGATGGTGTAGTCGTTTTGATTGATTCTAAACCTAAGACAAAATTCATCATCGTCTTCATCACTAAAGTCGGTCACACTAGCATAGAATTCTAACACAAACACAGGACAATTGGTTCATCGATGTCAAGAAGACAATCGAATTGAATGGCGGCTAGTTCTTCACGGAGATTAGTGTTTTCAAGGAAGGATGAGTGAATGGTTCTACCCTCATGGAAATACCTTGATTCTAGACCCCTAAATATTTCTACTTATTCCTTGGAGAGTCCTTTGGTTTTGTGATGTTTGGGAATATAGCCAAGGGTGTCTTTGTGATCATAGAATTTTACGGCTACCATGGTTATTCCTAAGAACAAGAACTAATATGTTAAAAAGGAAAAATGAGACTACTCATTAGCGTTTTGGTTCTAGTGTGTGCCTACATGAAAACAATTTGGAGTTGCGGTTATCTCGACTCATTTTATGCATAAAGATGGTTTTAGTGGGTGTTTGGCAAATACCATGAGATAACCCAAATGCTCCTAATTCAATGTGGCTTCATTTGAATATACCCGGAATGCATATTAGTTATGCAATACCTTTAGTATTCAAGAGCATGCAAGTGATGAAAATATAACGTTTCTATTTGTATTAATAATGAAAAAAAAATTGTTTTCCTACAAGTGAGAAGTTTTTCAAAAATTTTGACATGGGGTGTTTGGTTATTTGAATAAGGCCTTATATTCATTATCTATCAATTAGTGGGAAGCATGATTTGTTTATGTAATATGATAATGTAGTACCTAATTTCAATGACTAGTTATGCCTTTTGCCAATTGAATTCATATTTGGTATAACAACATACATAAAACCCCATGTAATGATTTGTGATAGTTTTGTGCATAAATAAGAATCCTAGACTTAGAATTAAGAGATAAAATGTAGTTGGGAAGGTATCAATAATGAGCTTGGTTTAATGTTTACACGTTTTGGTAAAGTGGGTTTTGAGGAAGAGGATGTTTTGTATATAGCGCTTTTGTACAGAGACACCACGGACCGCACGGTACCAAAATTTTGGTTCCGTCGTGTTGTCGTTGGTGCCGTGGCTACGATGTGGTACAAGACAAAATTGTTTTGTTTTGACTATTCTAATGTTTTGGGCTATGTTTATCCTACATGTTTGGTTCCATTAACCCTAAACCAAGTCTAAGAAGATTAAAATGTTCTCGTTTAAGAGGATTAGTTAAGATGTCGGCAATGTTGTCTTGGAGGATACTTTCTCGATTGAGATGTTTCCTTTTGAACATTGTCGCGAAGAAAGTGATGATGATTTCAATATGCTTTATGCGAGCATGTTGAGCAGATTCTTCTTGAGATCGATGGCTCCTTTGTTGTCGCAGTATCACAATATCGTTGAGATGAATTCGTAATCTCGAGAGCTTGCTTCATCCAAAGAGCTTGTTGACATGCTTTTCCGGTGAGACGTGCTCGGCTTGATGGTTGAGATGGCTAAGGTCGTTTGCTTCTTTTCAAACCATGAGGTGAGACAATGTCCAACAAAAGTGCAAATACCACTTGTACTTTTTCTATCGACATAATCACCGGCATGATCCGGTCGGCATACACTATGGTTTCTACACCGTTCCTTTGGGATACCATAATCCTAAACACGTTGTTCCCTTAATGTATCTAAAATCCTTTTAAGGCTTCTAAGTGTGATGCCTTTGGGTTTTCTTGAAAGCGAGCACATAGACAAACACTAAACATAATGTCGGGTCTACTAGCCTTAAGATAGAGTAGGCTACCAATCATTCCTATATATTTAGTGTTATCTACGGATTCACCTTCTTCGTCCTTGGTGAGTTTGGTATCCGAGGACATGGGTGTTTTAGTTGGTTTGGAATCTTCAAGACCAAATTTCTTGAGCATGTCTTTTATATATTTAGATTGGTTAAAAATATGCCATCTTCTAGTTGTTTAATTTGAAGTCCTAGAAAGAAATTTAACTCACCCATCATACTCATTTCAAACTCGTGCGTGCATGATTTTAGAGAAATCATCACATAGCTCTTGACAAGTTGATCCGAATATAATGTCATCAACGATATTTGAACAATGATAATATGTGATTCCTTTTCTTGGTAAAAGAGTATTATCAACTAATCCCATAGAGTATTTGTTATCAATAAGAAAAGTATTAAGTCGGTCATACCAAGCTTTTGGTGCTTGCTTAAGACCATACAATGCTTTCTTGAGTTTGAAGACATGATGTGGTTTCTCAAAGTCGGTGAAACCGGAGGTTGAGCAACATACACTTCTTCGTTAATAAACCCATTAAGAAAAGCACTTTTAACATCCATTTGAAATAATTTAAAGTCATAAGCACATGCATAGGCAAGTAATATTCTAATAGATTCGAGTCTAGCTACCGGAGCATAAGTTTCATCATAATCAATACCTTCTTGTTGATTATAGCCTTGTGCAACAAGCCTAGCTATGTTTCTAGATACTATACCATTTTCATCCATTTTATTTCGAAAAACCCATTTCGTTCCAATTATGGTTTGATCTTTAGGTTTTGGAACTAATTTCCAAACATCATTTTTAACGAATTGGTTTAATTCTTCTTGCATGGCAATTACCCATGATTCATCTTTTATTGCTTCATTTATGTTTTTCGGTTCTATGGTGGATACAAAGCAAAAATAATTACTTTGATTTTGGGCTTGTGACCTTAAGGTTCTTTGATTAAGTTGTCTATGACTTTTCTAAAGGATGACTTTTAGATTCTTTGATGTTGACAATCTCCTTATTTAATGGTTCATCTTCCTTGTTATTATTAATTATTTCTTGACTTTCTATCATTTGACTTTCAACTAAGTCATCATCTACCAAAGGTGATGTCTTAGAGGGAGGTGGACTTTCGTCGAATGTTATGTTCAACGATTCCTCGACTATCATTGTTTCTTGTTTAGGACAATATAAGCTTTACTAGTTTGAGAATAACCAAGAAATACACCTTCATAAGACTTTGGGTCAAACTTGGTGAGATAATCCTTAGTATTAAGAATAAAGCATTTACAACCAAAGACTCTAAAATATCCTAACGTTGGCTTTTTACCTTTATAAAGTTCATATGGTGTTTTGTTTAAGAAAGGACGTATTAAGACTCAATTCAAAATATATGTAGAAGTGTCAATCGTTGCACCAAAACTTTTGAGGAATGTTTTGTTCATTAAGCATTGTTCTACTCATTTCTTGAATTGTTCTATTTTACGTTCTACTACTCCATTTGATTGAGGTGTTCGTGGGCGGAAAAGTTATGTGTTATATCATTTGTATTACAAAAGTTTCCAAATTGAGTTTCGTTGTCAAATTCACGACCATGATCCGTTCGGATCGACACAATTTTAACACCTAGTAGATTTTGAATTTTCTTGCTAAGAATTTCAAATTTATCAAAAGCTTCATTTTAGTTTTCAAAAACAACGTCCAAGTAAACCTTGAGTAATCATCTACTATGACCAAAGTGTATAAGTTGCCTCCGTAGCTTCTTATAGCGGATGGTCCAAACAAGTCCATATGTAATAATTCTAAACACTTAGATGTGGACACCATATTTTTAGATTTGTGACTACTATGGGTTTGTTTACCAATTTTGCAAGCGTCATAAAAGTGTTGGTCATATTTTAGTTTTGGTAAATTCTAACTAGCTCTTTTGAAGATAGGTTTTGTATAAGTCTCATATTAGCGTGACCTAAGTGTCTATGCCAAAGAGATGAGCTATCGTCTAACGTTGTTAGGCAAAGTTTGTCATTAGATGTTTTATCTATTTTCATGACGTATATGTTATTTTTCCTAACTCCTTTAGCTATGGTGATACCATCTTTTAATATTTTACTACCATTTTCATCAAATAGTACTTTATACTTTTTATCACATAATTGGCTAATACTAAGTAGATTAAATCCTAACCTATCTACATGAGCAACATTTTCAATAGTTAGGGAGTTATGAGCAATCGTACCTTTGCCAATGATTTTGCTTTTGAGATTGCTACCAAAGTGACATTACCTCCGTCATACTCTTGGTATGATGAGAAGAGACTTTGTTGCCCGTCATATGCCGTGAGCATCCACTATCTTTTATCCATTCATCGGTTCCAATCCAACTTTCAAGCATACCTAAGAAGTAAATAACTCAAGCATTTGGTCCCCAATATCTCATGGGTCCGTTTGGGTTAAACATACCATTTATTTGATTCATGTATGGAAATGATGGGAAAGAGTTCCATGACATGTAGTCTGGAGTTTGATATGGTCTACGGAAGTTTTGATTCCAACCATTTTGTTGGTAGTTGGGTTGAACGTTGTGGTTGCTCTTAGAAAAGGGCGTTTGGCAAAGGTGCTTTATATCGTTGTTGAGTAGTTTTTATCTAAATTCATTTTAGCAAGTCCTACTCGATGTAACGGTGGTTTTAGTTTAACACTATCCTTGGTTTTCTTTGTTACTTTGACAAATTCGATGCGGTCAGTATTACGAACATTACATCTGTTTCAAGTACCCACGGCACCATTTGTTTCAACGGACGGAACCCTTATTTTGGTTCCGTGCGGTCCGTCTTATCTTCGCAGCGGCTTTAACAATTGTTCGTCCTTTCACTGTTTTGTTTTGACTCTTTGGAATTAATACTTCATTAAATCCTAGCCCATTCATGTCTCCCGGTGTTTTATGGATTTTAACTATTTCATCGGCAAGAGCGATGTTTTGTTAAACCTTTTAAATTTAGAATTATTTTCGATTAAGACATCTTGTGTGAGCTTTAGTTTTTCTATTTCAAGATTAAGCTATTGACATGATTTACAACCATCGTCATTTGCCTTTCCTTTTCAAGTCGTTTTGCTTTTCTTTTAACTCATAAACTTCATTTTCCAAAATTCCTTTTGGTTTTAAAATTTATTTTTAGTTATGATTTTTAGACTTAGCTCACACAATTGATTATATTGTTTTGCAAAGTGTCATCATCAATAGAAGAGTAAGAAGAGTCGGAAAGTACCTCATTTGACTCATGTGATTTTTAGATTTTAGACTTAGCTCACACAATTGATTATATCTTCCTTGCTTGATTCTTCATCGTCTTCACTATCACTCCAAGCACCACTTACAAAAGCTCGTTGAGTTTTGCTTTTAGGTGGCTTGTGACATTCTCCTATGAGATGATTTGCATCACCACATCTAAAACATTTTCTTTCACCTTTACCCTTTTTGTCATCCCGATCTTTTCGAATGGCTTCTTTTCTTCTCGAGGTTGTCTTACGAACTTTCCTCTTCTTCTAAGGAACTTCTTAAAATCTCTAACGGCCATGGCATATTCCTCATCTTCACTACCGGAGCAAGATTCGTCATCATCACTTTATTCCGCCTTTGCTTTTAGAGCAACGGATTTGATCTTCTCCCTTCTTCCTTTGATGATCTCCGAATCTTTCTCCATCACCATTTCGTGTACTTTGAGGTTACCGATTAGCTCGTCTAGTGACATTTTTGAGAGATCTTTTGATTCTTCAATAACGGTCACTTTAGCTCTCCATTTGGGATGGAGTGCTCTAAGAAATTTCCTGACAAAGTTCTTACTACGAAAAGATTCATCAAGTGCTTTAAGTGATGTAATAATAGTATTAAAGCGAGCAAAGCCACAATCAATGGTTTCATCTTCAGGGATAACAAATTGTTCATAATGTTGAACAAGAAGATCAATTTTGTTATCCTTGACTTGTGAATTACCTTGATGTGTAACAATCAAAGATTCCCAATTATCTTTGGCGGTTTCACACATAAAAATTATTTCATATTCTTTTCTAGGTAAAGCATTGTAAAGCATCATTTTAGCTTCATTATTTTTAGCAACTAATTTATTTTGTTCATCAACAGAAATGTCCTTTGTTGTAGAACTAAAATCCTTTAACAATAATAAACCAAAGATCTATATCATTTGACTTTACATATGTTTCAAAACGGTTTTCCAATAGATAAATCCATTGGTTTCAAAGAGTGGTGGTCTTTGCATAGGTTGCCCTTCTTTAAAGTTTTCGAATCCATGGATCGTTTCAAGTTTATAAAATAAAAATTATTTTAGAAATTCTTGAGCAACGAGGCTCGGTACCAATTGTAGAAAACTAGAAGGGGTTGAATAGTTTACCAATTAAAACTTTGTTTTGAAACTTATTGAAAAGATCAATTGATATTGATCTTAGATATGTTAATGAAATATGCAAGTAATATGTAAAGAGTAAATAAGGAAAGAAATGATCAAACCACAACAAGTTGTTTATAGTGGTTCGGTCTACAAGGACTCTTTTCCTTGCCTACTCCACTCCCAGAGTCTCACACTCGAGAGTTTAACTTCACTAGTCAACAAGCTCCTTTCACCGTGGAGAAAACATTTACACTTCGCTACACTATTTCCGACATTAAGCTAGATGTCGAGTTCTTTCCAAGGGTACAACTACTCCCACACACAATGTATTTTGAGGACTAAAATACTAACCACTCACACTCACAAGATTATGATGGTTTAATACAAAAATGAAGTATGAATCAACACTAGATCATACAACACTAAACAAACAAGACTTCCAACTTCTCGTTTGAAGCTTGAATGTGACTTGATCTTCTTTACTACAAAAGAGATCACTAATATGATATGAAACTGAGTTAGAAGGTTAGAGAGAAGATATGTATGAGAGTATGATAGAAAGGGATGAAAAAACTACTTGGTTTGGCATTGCTATTTATAGCCAAATGGATGAGCGTCCGACGGACCACGGAACCCTTAAAGGGTTCCGCCTGTCATTTTGGTACCGTGGAGTCGAGCGACAAGATTACCAAAATCTTACCAAAGTCAACCATATCTATGTAAGATTGTGCAAGATATGAAGAGTACAAATCCACACAAAATATCTAATGAAATCTTCCAATGATTTCCATGATGCATCACATGATGTCATATGTTGTATTTCTATTTTTAGAAATATGCAAGTACTTAAGTAGTGTTTGGTTTTAAGAACCTAACACATTCTAAAAACTACTATCATACATAATGATTAGAGTCATATAAAGATATCACTAATCATAAATGTAAATGCTTGAATGATGAATATATTGTTTGAAAAAGCTTGTTTTAATATCTATTAAACTTGACAAGCTTTAAGCTTTTATACAAATTAAATTTACTTTTGTCGTTAACAAAACTTAGGTAAAGATCAAAAATATAAATAACGTTTAATGACGATATTTGTATTAACATATGCCAATAGAGTTTGATTCTCCTAATTGAACATACCATAAAATTGCGGTATTCCATTAAGGATTGATATTGTGAGACAATCTAACAATATGTAAGATCAACTTATACTCTTTGGCTTTTTTGTTTTGCCATCTAAGGCAAACTGAATAGTATAATAGATTTTACAATCCAATTGCACGCTTTATAACACAAGTCCTTGACCAAGTTAACGACTTCATGTTCTTGTCTCAATAAGAAGACATAAACATTTATAATCCCACTATACGTTATAAGTCTTTGATCAACTCAATAACTTCATGTATATGTCTTAATAAGAAAACATAACAAGTTAACGCGTTACTTTATATTATAAGTCTTGTAACAATTAAAAGACTTCATGTTTGTGACTTTACAAAAGACATAAACATATTTAACTAAAGTAATCATGAACACCAAGTCTTGGTTTCAATACTAATTTCAAGTTAATCAATTACTCCATTTATTTATGACATTCAAGAAATACATAAATATTTAAGTTGAAGCAGTCTTTATTATTATCTTGACACATGTTTTTAAATAGGGCAATCTTACATTTTATGTGTATAAGTCCTATTAGAACATTAGTCTCTTACCTCATGTCAAGAGAATCCTTTAAATCATATTGCTATGTGTTGTAACTTGCACACAATAAAGATTTCTCCAACGTGTGCATGGAACAACATCATGTAGCATATAAACAATACGACATGCGCTTGTTTATGTGAACAATATGATAGTGTTATAGATATTAGTATTGCAAGTAGATGCGAACCACTTATTTAGCAAGGAATCGCATGACTATCCTTGAAAATATGAGTGTCTACAATTGAAAAATAATGTATTATCTCGAGACAATCTAGAAATAATTTGGGTTAGTAACAAGACAATAAAGCTTGTAGCTCCCACTGAATTTGACAACATTACAATAAATTCAATAATAAAACACAATGCTCTCATTGAATTTGACAACATTGTAAGTGTTTTATAATTAGTGAAAATAAATAACGTTCTATTTACTTTCCTTACACTTTTGAGAGCCTACAAGTAATGATTACTTGATGAGGGACTATCCATCAATACTATTAACTTGAAAAATTGGGCATGCAATTTTCTTCCTTAATATGCCTACCATTCCACAAGGATATGTAATACCTTTATAGGGTTAAAGCACAACAACTAGATAAAACATGCTAGTGTGCTTTTACCACTTTTGTGATAATTCATCCAGTTTCTAATTTAATAACTCATAAAATATCATATCAAGATGTGGTTTAACTATAGGAACATATTCTCCTATTAACCAAATGTATAATATGTTTCAAAAGAATTCAACATCGAAAAGGGTAATGAAATGTCTATGAAAAATAAAATGTGCAACCCATTTAACTATTTAAGTTTGCTATGAGTCATATTAGAATTAGGACAATTCTAATATTCCTATTATTCCTTTCACGGACATGGAAAAAGATAGGAATGTGTCTCTCTTTCTTTATGGAAAGGAGACTCGGTTTGTCTTTTAGTAAAATCGATTCAAGCAAAAACCCTTATGGTTGTGGACCGATTTACCAATAAAAGAACAAAACCACGATTACTGGTTTTAATGTTGCATTAATATTATGAAAAAAATGCAAAATTTAATTTTAGTATTTTCGATAATTAAACCCTTAAAGAAAATTAAATACTCATGTTCAAACAAACAATTAATTTCTTTAAGGCTAGGACCCCAGTTGACATACCACCATCACATTAGTTGATCTGCTAGTAATGGTGTATTAAAAAAGGTAAGTGTCGAACAATAATTGCAAACTTTGTGCAATTCCTATATCATTACGGGACTTACTAAGACATTAGTGACTATCATGTAATGTTATCTAATCATGTTTCATCCCATATTATGTTTCAAGATCAAAAATGTCATCGTCGTCTCACGATGAGTGGATTGCTTAACTTGATTAAGTCATCCAATAAAGAACTCTAGATAACCCACCATCGTCTCACGATGAGTGGTAATCTACCTTGGGTTGCAATTCACCTACGTCTCACGCAGAGCAAAAAGCAATTGCAAGTGTTTTTACAATTGGATAACATAGACTTAAATTTTATAAAGGGTATAGTTTATTTGATACATAACTATTATATCAAATATGTACGAAGAAGCATGCATACAACTTCGTATCGTCGATTATAATAAATAACAAACTTTATTCAATTAAGTTTATTTATTATGGTGTATGTCCTTTAAATTTATATGCAAATCATGTGAATATAAAGATAATGACAAGATACCTTAAAATCGATGATTCAACATGTTTTAAAAGTTAAAGTAATATACTTTTTATCGCGGTATTGATAAAACAATTAAAGAAAGACAAACCATTATATTGTACTACTACATGAGTCATAAAGAATCAAGTTTTTCGATAATTCCTACATATGCCTAAGCATATAGTAGGGCATGGAACCATTACAGTCAATCATCCTGAAGACTAATTTACAACAACCATTCACTATAAAAGCCTTTGGTTGATTGTAAAGATAGTCATAGACAAAAATTATAAGACTTTAATTAGAAAACATATTACAAACTATTAATCTTGCTAGTCTTGTCTGGGAGCAAATTACCATGCGAAGCGAACCACTTTCGACACATAAGACTTTGCAAGATAAAAGTTTATAATAAATCTTTATTTCATAATTTTTAGTCATGTTTATTTTTATTTTTCCAAAAACCCTTTGCTTTTAACACGCATACTATACTACATATAATAAACAACAACTAAACAACTAAAACAAATAATAAACAACAACTAAACAACTAAAACAAATATAACAATTATCAATTACAATTAACCATTAACCATTAATTCATAATATGCAAAATATTAGCAATCAATTAATATATATATCTCAATAAGGCTCTCATTGGTTTTCCGAAAGAAGGTACCGCGGATCACATTCACCGATAAAATCGGTGGCGTAAGCCTCATAAAAATATATATTAACACATATTGTTGATTACAATAATTCAAGGTTAAGTCTTCCCCAACCTAAGAATTAATTATGTATTTAAAGAAACCGGGTGTCATACAAACCGTATTATACAATCTATAAATTAAATCAACTAGTTTGCTTATAAAATCACTTAACAATTTAACCAAGAATACACGTATATCAAATATCAAGATTCAAGATTCCTGATGAAAACATGCACGTTTTCACCACGATAATTCAATTAACTCATGGCAACAATAAACGTCACAAATCATACGTTAAATATCCATATAAAATTGCATGCAACTTAAAGTTACGCATACTTATTTTTATCACCCTTAAAGCACGAAATTTTACATTAAAAATCGCCCAAAGAGCTTAATAAAATTCAAGAACGACTAATAACCCTAAATTCATCCAATTTTATGTCTATGTAATTACAAGTATAATACTTAGGCTCGTGGTGCCACTATTAGAATTATAAAACTATTAACACGTTAATATATGTAACACATAATCACGAGAACGCAACGGATGACATAAAAATCAAGTAAAATAAATCGTAATCAACATAGTTCAAGAACGTGTACCTTTTAGCAAGCTAACGATCACAATCTTGAATATACGCGTGTGTATAAAACTAAACTCGCAAACCACGTAAAGATCAACGTAGATCTTCTCACGTAAACACACACAACACGTTCTTAGCAAACGATTACGTATGCTAGTACTAGTAGTGAAAAGCAACTTGTTTCTTGAACGAACAAAAACCTTAAAACACTTCTTGTTGTTGTTGAATGTCGATCAAACCAAAACCAATAAACCCTTGTGGGTTTATAACCGATCGACCAAAAAGGACAAACAAACAAATCCTTTTGTTGTTTCTTGATGTTTGATCAACCACAAAACCAAAAGAAATACCCTTCATGGGTTTATTATCCGATCGACCCAAAACAAAACCAATGAAACTTTTTTGTAGTTCGAGCATCGATCGACAAGGGCAAAGACCAAAAACCGAATCCCTTATGTTGTTTGGGGTGCTTGGTCGATTAGCACAAGGAGAAGAAAAGAAAACGTTTAGGTTTATTGATTAATAATGAAGTGTGTGTAAACAATAACACAAGACATTCATTATATAGGCTAGACTTGCTTGGCTTGCAAGTCAAGCAATCCTAAACCCCCTACTACTCCACTACCGATCGGTCTACACCAAAGGAGGTGATTTGTAGTTTTCTTTTCTTTGTATTGCATTTAAGCCCTTTAACATATCTTTAACTATATCGTTTAATGACTGTTATGTTTAATATAATATTAAGCAACTATTAGTTAACATTAAATATAGCTTTTCACTAGATAATCGGTTTCTGTATTCATGCTTGTGTCCTGATAGGCTTACATATTTTCTAAACATACAGTATTTGTAAAGTGTACATCCCAAGACTACAACTATTTCTTTATAAACAATTCGTGACACAAAGACACAACGAAGAGTCCAAAGAGTTTTGTACTTTGTAGACCAATAACGATAACTCAAAATGATAAGTTTTATCATTTATCAAAGTCATTGATTAGTTACCCAAAAAGGGTACAAATTTAGAAGCAAAAGTTGCTAAGTTTCTCAAGTATCATCTACCAAAACAAGCAACACTCGACAAAACAATAAAACCAAACTGGGTTAGACTAAGTTCCAAATCATAACTGAAACAAGAAAACATATACTAGTATCACTACATCAAACATCACCTCTTTGATCTTTTCTTAGTTTGTTTCGTCACCAATGTCTCAGAATCTGTCGATTCACGATTCCGTTTACCCAAAACCGCCGCCATTGGAGATGGTGCAGCCCTCTCTTTGGTGGTCGGCCGACACTTCTTTCGCAGGACTGCCTTGTTCTTTCCCTTGGCGTCCACTCGAGCTTTTCTTAGACGCATGTTCTTTTTTCGCTTCACTATTACCGGCCTTGTTACTACTACCACCGCCTCTTTTCTGCTCTCCTCCGCCCTTACTGTTGTTCTCAGAGTTACCACCACGATCTGACGAGCTTTTCAACGAGTCTAGCAATGACTCGTTGTTGGAACGTTTCATTCGGTTCAAGAACTTGGCTGCACTTTGCTTCTTTTCTTCTGCTTCAGTTAGCTTCTTCTTCTTGTCGGTTTTCGTGTCTGAAGTAGTCTCATTAGTAGGTGTTTTTTCTTGACTCTTTTCAATGTTCTTCCCCTTCTTCTTTGTAATCATAGGAAATGAATCTCGTGATCGCTTTGGTGTTTCCTCAAGCAACTTGTCGGGATTCTTTAAATCTGTTGGCTCTTTTCTCCTATCAGCCCCAGAAGAAGATCCTGCAGCTTTAGCTGTTATTGAGCTTCTTTTTCGACACACAACTATCGGCCCGGCTAACTTGGGTTTGAGAAGCAATGAATCTGCTGGCTCTGAGGCTCGTTTCGAAGGCAAATTCAGGGATTTCAATGATGTTTGTTTTTCAGATTTTGAATCAGTTTTTGGTTTTCTCTTGGACATCATCTCTTTTAGAATAAGCTGTCTAAGCTCAACTGCAGCAGCGGATTCCGGGGATTCTTTTGGGAAGAATATACGAGTGTTGCTAACGAGAAGGAGAAGATCTCGGAAGAACTTGTCATTGCCATCTGAATACCAGCCTTCTTTAAGTCTTGTTTGTAGTATCTCGTAATCAATGTGTTGCCTGATCAAGTTCTTGTACCTCACCTTTTCCTAAAAAAACAAAATCAATGAACACAATCAAGAAACCATTTATGGAAGATACAACACTTTTAAAAGTAAAAATATACATGGATTCAATGATGAAAGTTATGTGATATTAAAATTATAAGAAAACGGATATGTAACACGATGTATGATTTATAGAAAAAAATTAGTTGATCCAACCCTATACGATGTCATATATCAATAACCTGATGACTGTTCATGACGCTATGCACAAGTATTCATTCAATAATTATAAAAACAATAACAAACATCACATGATTACAAAAATTTGCACACCAAACTTTTTGATAAAAACACTATTTTGTGTACAAGCTGTATAACACACCGTGAAACACGAACAAGGTGTGGTAAAAGAATTAAAAATTGTGGTGTGCAAATCAATCCACATATTGATAACATGACCAATTGTGTATCAAAAACAAGCTGAAGTGCCATTTTTGCTATTCACTTATAACTAAAGGACCACTTTTGCCATCCATTTAAGAATAGAAAAAAATAAGATAACAATAACCTACTTTGCACATTATAGGCCCTGTTATCTGTTGTGGTACAATTTTTTATTATTGTTGTACATTTATGATGTGCCAAGTAATTTTAATGTCCAAATAACCATAAAGTATCTACTTTCATGATTACAAAAATGAATTTTGATTTTGTGACGTACCAACGTCTTCTAACTTCAAAGACATAATTAGTTAAGTGCAAAAGTTTATAGGCTAAAAACATTTGAGGATTAAAATGTAAATTAGACACCAGAAAAAAATAAAAAATATACTACTCACATATATTTGACCTATGATTATAGAGGCTTCATAAATAAACCGCTCTAATTTAGAAGTTAATATATAATGTGTTTTATATGTTTGAAAAGCCATGAATATTTGATTTGCATCGCAAAAAACAAAGAAACTTTTAATTTATACATAATAATTAAATCAATTTTAATACAGTTGTTTAGTGTTCTATACTATATGAATTTTGATACTAAAAAAACGTGAAAACAAAATATGGAAAAAAAAGAAAAAAAAAATTTGATTTCGTCGAAGTATATAAAATTGCCCGTATATACAGAAAATTTTTGGTTCGTAAATAATCTCTCTTTATACATTAAATGCATGTATTTTCATAGATAAGTATCTTTTCTTTGATTGGTCAAAAAAATGTTATAAATATATAAGAGGGATGATAACACGGCTTTGGATGGTGGTAAAATATGACACCATTTTTATAATAAAAAAAATCGCATGTGATAATGTGATATCGCTAAATGTTCCACGCTTTTACAAAGAAAAAAAATTCCTATGCCGAATATGAATTCATTATTTTGGTACATGGAAATAATGTACGGAGGTGATTAATTCATTAGCAAATTTATTTTCAGAACAATTTCAGTCGGTTTGTATATGTAATCAACAAGATATAGAAAATATAAAATATATATTAAAAAAAGCAAAAATAGAAAAATATATTTTTGTTTACAAAAATGTTGGGAAGGTCATAGAGCCACCCGTCCACCAACCTTACCCCACCACCATATAATTCCAATCCAAAATATAAATTCAAACATATATATAAAATAAAATAAAAATAATAAAAACGATTAGATGGGAATTACCTATTTTGATTTTCTACTATTGTTCCCATGCAAGAAGACTTCTTTTTTGTTTCAAATTTAGCAACTAAGACATTGATACTTGTTTACTTTCACTTTGGGCTAAAAGGACTTCATGTAGCTAATTAAGTAGTTAGCATTTGACCGATTTTCAATTACGTTTTTCAACCCTATGATATTAAGTTAACCTTTACTACGAGATATTACTAGCTATTCATACTTCATATTTGTGTAAGTACGTGGTTTCTACGCAATAGACACGCAAATTTTATTTCTTTTTCTAGTAGCATAATGATAGAGAGAGTCATGAAAAACATAGAAGTATGCTTAGATTAGAATATTCAAAATCTTAAAAAGGAAACCTAATTCTTTATTTATTACATATTTTTCTTTTACTTCGACGTTATTTATTACTATACGGAATACGGAGTCTCATATACGAGTATTATTTTATAAAAAATATATTTAAAAACGCAAATATCTTTAAATTACCTTTTGTCCATCCTGGCCTCACCCCTTTCACTTTTCAAAATTCACCTCACACAAAAAAACAAGAGTAAAAAAAAAATTATTTTTACCTGTCGATCAAGCCGTCGATCAAAAACAGTCGAACCCACTTTATTGACCTTATGTAAAAAATCAACCAACGGTAAAGACCTAACTGGAATACTATCCGTCGATTGATCTTCATCTGCCACACCTTTCATAACTACTACAGTGGACCCGCGTCTCACCCTATCCCTCCTCACCGAACTTTGCACGTCTGAATTCTTACCCCCTTCTTCATCTTCATCCCCCTCACTTTCATTCCCACCCGGTTCACTTTTCACCGGTTCACTCCCAACCGGTTTTTCCTCCCCGGTTCGAACCGGACTTTTCTCCGGTTCATTTGTTTCCACGTTACCGTTAGATCCGTTCACTGACCGGTCCGATTCATCTTCTCCGGTTCCTGAAGACACAACCGCCACCGGTTCAGCTTTCTCAGCCGGTTTCTCTCTTTCTTCTTTTAATTTCTTGACCGTCAGTTGGAGCGACCTGAAATAAAATTAGTTAATCGTTTAAACATATTTTATTATTCCAGATCTAGGTTTTAATGATTAATTAATCTTATTACGAGATGCGAGGATCGAGGTTCTGGAGATGATTCTGTAACCAAACAATACGTTGTTTTTTCAAATCATCAAGCCAAGGAATACTGATGACGTCATCAGTGACGTCATCATCGTTATCGTCGTTAAAACGTCGTTTAAGTTCTTTATATTTTTGTTGACAATGAAAAGGAGTGAAATAGATCTGATTAGAAGCAGTCCTTATTTTAATCTCTGAGGCAATCAAGTCCCAGTTTTTGGTTCCGTAACGGTTGACGGCGGAGGCTAATAGAAGCTCCTCCGACGTGCCCCACGCGTCAGGTGGCGGCGCGTGGTGGTGGTGGTGGTCTGATTTGGCTGTAGAGGAAGGTGTGTTGTCTACAGCCATAAGAAGGGGTGGGTTGGGTTTTTGTATTTGTGTTTGGATTATATAACAAGGCACCGGTTTTTGTTTTTGTTTTTGGGATGAAGGGAAAAGAAAACCTGCTGGTGTTTTTGTGTTAACCTTGCTTTTATTGTGATTTACGGTTTTGCCCTTTAGGGGATGAAGGATTTTCTTAAGTGGCCATTGTTTTTGTTTCTATTTAAATACTAGTACGGAGTAACAAAAACCAATAAACAAATCTAAAGAATATAATCAAAAATATTGACTCATTTATTGTTAATAAAATAAAAATATATAAAAATATTAATCTTTTTATCTATCAAGAGGTTTTTATATGCTCGGCTAGCATTTAGTTAGCAATTTATCATTTTCGTTATAAAAAATATATGTAAAATTGTATATGTATCTAACGCACTATGATCTTGGTATTAAAAACTTGTACAATTATTGTATGTATCAAATATTATATGTATATGTAAGATATAACTTTTCACATACACATCAAACCATAATAATAAAGAGATAGATGGATTAATTCTAGAGAGAAAGTTAGAGGCTTAGGGACTTGGTGAGAGAAAGTGAAAGATATTATTATGAATTCAACTCTACCCTATAGAGGTAGAGTATTTATAATCTTACATAAATCGCCACACCGGGCCTGTGGATCGGCATACAAAGGGTAAAGACCGTCCGTCCTCCACGTGTTACTTAACTAAATACTACCTAACTTAAGAATTACTACGACTACGAGCTTTTCTAACGATTACATATCTTGGCGTGACCGACTCTTTAATAACCGGAATTTCTAATTCCTAACAATCTCCCCGTAGCGGAGGTCACCAATCATGTACCAAACTTACATTGAATACAAAAGATATCACATTAACAATTGATCTTGCATTCTTGATGTAGTCCTCGCTCCTAAGCTCGTAGACATTGATTCTTCACATTGCATGTTTGGTTACTTCAGTGGAGGTCTTTTCTCGATCCACGTGATAATAAATTGAGCCATCATTTGAGATCATCACCATCAAAATCTCGACACATCCTTTGTGGTGTTGGTATTTTGTGATGTTGTGACTTTAGGACCAACATGCTCACATTACGGATCATGATATCTTCTCATCGAGTAATGGAAGCATTTGTTGAATCATGATATTGGCGGCGGCGTAGCGAAGCATGGAGTGAAAATATCGAGTCTTTGATGCACTTATCATGATTTCTTTTGAGATGAATGTGTAGTGTGAGCATGCGGCTATGGATCGACCGCTTCATTACGATCACCGAAACGTCGGGTGTACCAAGCATACAACGCTTAGCAATAAATCGCGAAGTGTCTTTGATCACTTTCGTTGAATCGAGGTACACGCCCACGGTTCCCGTTGATCGATACAAGTCTTGCCAGTGATCGGTAGGATTCCTAAGAATCTCCTCGACGTGGTTTCGCAATGTTCTAGCCGTTCTCAAACCGGAACATCTCAAAGAAGACAACACGGAGTGAGTGAACCAAATAATTTTAAGTCCATCGATTGATGAAAAGAGATTTGAAAACAATCGTGTATTGTTTCGATAGAAATTGTTTTTGCAATACAACGAAGGTTTTATTGAAAATCAATTATCAATCATAAAAACACCTTTGGTTTGAAAATAGTACACGGTCGATGTGCTAAAGAAAAGAGTTTGTAAGCACAATGACCGGTTTTCAAAGGTATCCGTCAATCCATAACCTTGAACTGTGATTGATTCAAGAGATTGAATCGCCCATTGTTTCATTCGGTTGTCACATGGTTAATCTATAAGATAGATCTCACATGCCACCTACCGAGAGCTTGTTTGATGTTGGCTCGAAGGCTTTCCATTTTCATTGTGAATATGTATACACATCACTCGATGTTCCGGCAATACCACAAGGATAATGCGTAGGACTCAAGATATAATCTCTCTTCCACATTGTGTGAAACAGAGAGTCTTCATTGAAAGTGTCCTAATGAGATTTATTGATGATCTCGTGGCTCTAGACTCAATTTGTGCATATTTGGATCCTATAGCGGAGACTAGGGAGAGGTCTCCTCTTCAATATCAACCATCTCTAAGAAAGTCGATAGATAATGTCGGTTCCCGTGAGAATGAAACAAGTCCTTTTAAGAGGAACTTGAGTGGTTTGGAAAGTTGAAGTGCGGTCACACTTTGGGTCCATGACGCCTTGTCTTCAATCCGATGTTACCATCGGTAGCATATGAATTGAACCGGTTTACGCCCTAAGGTTGAATAAATGGAGGGCTATTTGTTTTCACCTTTTCTCATTCAATTCTTTTTAATTCTTCAACCCCTTCAAGGCTTAATGAGACTTCATAGCTAGAACCTTGTTGGGTTTATTCCAAGACTAGCTCGATCTTAGTCCGCACTCTTCCCATATCTCATTTTCTCCTTTTGTCATCATACCTAAGGACTTCTACACTAACTAGTGGATTGTCCTCGGTAGATCCCTCCGGCTCAGCGGATCATGGGAACCAATACCTAACCTTATCATCCTTATATCACCGTACATAACGTAAAGTTGGTCGGTCTATTTGGTATTGTTCATCCGCCATTGGATCCAATTGAAAACCATTTGAAAATTAATTCGGATACTTGTGATATATTATCAAAGCATTTTGTACCGAATTGTTTTTGATATTTTTGAACGAGAACTCCCCTCTACATGTGCATCAAGTATGAAAATGTTTTGCACACGGAGGCAAAAGAAAGAATTAACTTCTTTGATTACTATTTTCTAAAGATATCAACATCACTTCCACATCAAATCAAGTAGATATAGTATTTCCGGAAGGATGAGGTTTCCATAAATTTGCTCCCCTCAATATGTGCCTCGAGGTTTGAAAAGAGTTTTGCACATACTAGAGGAACCGCACATTGGGATGAATGATCACGTTTCAAATCAAAGGTTTAAGATAGATGCTCCCCTCAACATGTGCATTGAAAATTTGAAATCGTTTGTCACATGTGGGAAGGACAAGATGTACATTCTTATGAGACCATTTACCGAATTATCGCTTTAAATCCAATTTAAATCACATTCTCCCCGATCACAATTATCAAAACATTTGAGATTTGTGATCTCGTATAGATTTAAATTGATTTTGAAAGCTTTTAAGGAGAATTGTGACTTGATTGTGAAAGCGTTTGAATTGATAAGGATCGGATTTTAAGACTTTAAACTCCATTGATAAAACATGCATGTAAATCTTTTGAAAACAATTTAATGCCAAATAACTTTTTAATTTAATTGAAATCATTCTCCCCCTCAATCAATGACATAGGTTGTTGATTGAGAGATAAAGATTTTGACATATAAGTCCTGATGATTATCAAAAATAGAGATCGAGTTATTTTTCAAAGCATTTAGTTTTCAAGAGATAAATGTTTATAGAATCGAGCATGGAATTTTGAAAACATGATAATCATGGCTCGTTCTTTCTTTAAAAACCGGGTTATTGCACGAAAAATGACAATAAACCATTTCTTTCTCCCAAAAATATATATATATATATATATATATATATATATATATATATATATATATATATATATATATATATATATATATATATATATATATATATTTTTTTTAAGAATTGAACAACATCTAAAGTCCCGTGTCATTCTTTGAATGACAGCACAAAGACCGTAGATATTATCGAACCGGGAAAAAAAAACATGACAAATTGACAATTTATTTTTTTTTTTATTTATTTTTTTTTTTTTTTCGAATTTTTCAAATTTTTATGGATTTTGAAGGTTTTATATTTTTCTATTTTGTTTTTCAAATAAGTATTTACAAGAGATAGATGAAGAAAGACCTTTACTCCTCGTCTTCCTCCTGAAGGACGTTTGAGGGTTTCGGTTGAAGGCTTTTCAAACCAAGTCGTGGAAGAATAAACTCAAAACGTTCTCTTGGAAGAGCTTTGGTGAAGATGTTCGCTAACCGGTATTCGACCTCACAAAATAGAGTTCCACCACACCTTTTTCCACTTGTTCCCCGATGAAATGATGTCGAATGTCGATATGCTTTGCTCTTGAGTGTTGAACGTTATTGCATGAGAGAGCAATAGCACTTTTATTATCACAAGACAGAGGATTTTGTTGAATTCAAAGCCATAGTCGATAATCGAGATCTCATCCATAAGATTTGAGCACAACAAGATGACATGGCTATGTATTCACCTCGTAGAGGAAATAGAAGTACTCATTTGCTTCTTTGAAGACCGACCACAAGCTTATCACCCAAAACCGAGCACCTCCGCACGCACTTGACGCAGTATCTTGACAACCCGCATGATCGGCATCTCGCATAGGCCGTTAGTGACATACCGGTGTCCTTGGTTACCATAGTCCCATATTGATGGTTCCTTGAGATACCGAAGACCCGCTTAATCGCTTTCAAGGTGCTTTTAGTAGGTTTAGCTCGTATCTAGTTCACATGCAAACAAATAACAAGATGTCCGTCTACTAGCGATGAGATACATCGTGATCCAATCATACTCCGATATTTCGCTTGATCAATCATGATCCCGAGAGGTCCTCATCTAGTTTGGTTCGGTCAATCATGGGGGTGTCAACGGTCACATGAATCAAATCCAAATTTCTTTAAAATCTACGTGATATTTAGATTGATTTATGAAAATGCCTCCGAGACTTTGTGAAATTTGTAATCCCAAGAAAATGACATTTGTCCCATCATTGACATTTGAAACTTTGAACTCATCTCATTTGAAAAGCGATCACATTCCATTGGGTGCGCCGAGGCAAAAATAATATCATCAACATAAATTTGAACATGAATTAAATGTTTGCACGACTTCGGTGAACAATGTAGGATCAATCGCTCCTTTGATGAATCCGGTTGATAGAAGAAACTTTGACATGGTATCATACCATGCCCTTCGAGCTTGCTTTAAACCGTAAAGAGCCTTCTTCAAACGATAAACGTGAGTAGGATGCTCTTGATTCACAAATCCTTCAGTTGGTCGACGAGACGACTTCTTTAAGATCTCCGCTCGTAAATGCCGCTTTACATCCATCCGATAAACTACCATGTTCATACTAGCGATTAGCCGAAAGATTCGATTGCCTCGATTCGAGCAACCGGAGCAAAAGATTCTTCAAAGTCTATACCTCCTCTTGACGATATCCTTTAGCAACTAATCGAGCCTTGTTCTTCAACACATCACCATGCTCATCAAGTTTTACTTTGAAGATCCATTTTAGAGCTATAATCATAGCACGTCTCGAGCAGTACTAACTCCCATACATCAAGACGATCAAACTCATGAATTTCATCTTGCATGGCATTGAACCGCCTATCTTCATTCATGGCGCTTTAACATCTTTTGGTTCGATCTTAGATAGTACGGAGTTGAAGAAGCACCATAAGGCATCGGTTGCGAGTTGTTTCGGGTTGATACAGACGAGAGGGATTACCAATGATGTTGTCTAATGGATGATCGTGAGTCCATTTTCTCGAGGTGTTCATGTGGCGCTTGTTGAGGAACCGAGGTAGCCGAGTCAATGTCTCCGAAGAAGATGGTTCGATGATGATTCGAGAGTAGCAAATATGTTTTCAAATGGAGCATCTTCGAGAGTTGCAAAGGGATTAACTTCATCATTGATGGCGTAAACATTTCCATGATGTACATTTGAAGGATGATGATTTGTTGATGAGGATCAAGGATCGCAGCAGGAGCTTCTTGACTTAAAGATATTGAGATCGAGGATTGACTTCATTCATCGGAATATGAGCATCCTCTCGTTGTGGATCATCACCTCATTAGTAATTGAATCATACAGTTCATCAAACATAGGATCAAACAATTTCTTAACATCATCTTCGGATGGAGGTACATATGGAGTTTCTTGAGAGGAGTTTGGAACAAGAGATGATCCAATGGGACTGCTTTTGAAGTCACGGGTCCCGAGCTGGAGTGTCCAGAGCCATTTGACCGGTCACCATCAAACGAACGTGAATTGTTTCCATGATATTTCGGTTCTTTTGTTGTAGATTCGGTATCCTTTTGTTTGGTGCATATCCTACAAATACCCAATGTCGACTTTAGCCCTAAGTTGGCCCAAGTCTTGACCCTCATTAGTTGGATAGCACAAGGCACCAAACACACGAAGGAAAGATAGATTGGGTTTCTGTTGTGGACAAGTTCATATGGAGTTTTTCCATGAATAGTGTGAATCGTGGGAGCGATTTTGTGTGTAGCATGCGGTGGCAATTGCTTGACCCGAGAAACATTGGAACCTTTGAGTAGATCAAGATTGTTCTAGCAGCTTCAACAAGAGTACGATTGCGTCTTTCAACTACACCGCTCGCTGAGGGGTTCGTGGAACACTTTTTGATGGTCGATTCCAACGCTTTCATAGAATTCACTAAGTTGTTTGTTGACAAACCCGCCCATTGTCTGCTACGACACTCGACGCGGTTTGTTTAGTCGAACTCGCAATGTTTGATGAGTTTGATGATGATATCGAGTTTCATCCTTTGTCCTTAAGAACTTGACCGTGTGAATCTAGAGTAATCATCAACCACAACTAACACATATTTCTTCCCAAAGATATTCTCGCACCTCATTGGTCCACATAAATCCATATGAATCATATGAAGAACTTCATGACAGAGTTAGTAGGTTTGGGTTTATGGGCATACTTTGCTTTTTCCCAATTGACATGCCGAACAAAGATGATCCTTTTCATACTTTAGTCTAGGTAAACCTACAACTAAGTCCTTTCGGAAAGATCGTTGATGGTGCCGAAGTTCAAGTGATTGAGACGACGATGCCATAACCATGACTTTGTTTTGAAGCCTTAGATAACAAGCGATTGGAGAGCCCTCATCATGTCATCGATAGAGATGGTGTAAAGGTTTGAGCCACGAGTTCCTTTCAACAGTTCCTCACCATTAAGATCTCTAACAAAGGGTATGTTTTACTCAAGGCTACTTCTAGATCGTAATCACAGAATTGACCAACAGAGAATGATTATGACCTAAACCTTCCACATAATACACTCTAGAGATGACACTATCACCAACAACATAATCTCCATAACCCATAATAAGACCGAAATGATCATTACCAAATCTAACAGCCCCGATGAATTTGCTCACGAAGTTCATGAGCGTGACCGGTCTCCAATCATATGCTTGGAACAACTGAGTCCGGTACCACGAGCGATTTGAACGATCCGCGGTTGAACACGCATAAGAATGGATAATCGATAATTGGGATCCCCATGCAAGAATGGGTTCCATTTGGTTAGTTACAATGGTTGGACCACCCACATCGTAAATAGAAGCATTCATATCGTAGCGAGGCAATGGAATCATTGTGACTAGATGCAATACTAGTGTCTCAGATAGCCCCTGCTCACGCAGTGATCACTTAAAGGAATAGTTCTACCAAGAGGCATCCATTTTCTAGTGGGCACTATCTCGATTAGTCTTATGACCAATGGTATCCAATAAGCCTATTTTATTGAATGTTCTTCCCGTGGGTTTCCACCGTTTTCTAACTTTCATTCGTTTTGCCTTTTAGCCTTCTTAGCATGAATTTTAGTATTAACAAAATTAATCGGACAATTAACATCATTAGGCACAACATTAACATCACATCCATGATTAGAAACCGAATTCAAGCAATCATCGATAAGGTTTGCAAATAGTATCGAATCAATTAATTACAAGACGCCTATGGCAAATACTAGAATCAACACGATTCGCTTTATTCGATTCAAACTTAAAGTTCCTAGAGTGTTCTTCACTCTTTCCAAAGGCACATTCTTAGCTTCATGAGGTCCTATCATTCCTTGTATTGTCTTGAAACTTTGACCGCTCCCTTTAATGTCACCGATTACTCTGTAGAGGAATGGGAACATTAGTTTGTTTTACTACTCTTTGCACCACTGCTTAGATGTGCTGGGATCCGAACTACATGCAGTGCACTACGGTTCACATTCTTAAAACTAGAGGTACCGAGATTTGTACTCTAGAAGGCACACTGAGTTCTCTTTCTTAGCATTGATGGATCTAGAATCAACTTCTCGAGGGTACACTACTACTCACATTCAAAACTTTGGGAATCGAGTGCATATCATATTTAGCCTTAGGCATTGAGCATGGAATCAAAGGGTTAACTCTCTCACCTAATGTCTTTAGGCATATTGTGATCAAGCATTCTAAGATTTCTTGAGATCGTTTGGCATATAAGCATGCATGTCCAATTGCATTATCATGAGGTTTCTCTAGCTTATCCTCTTCAACAATCTCACGTAGGCATTCTAAGCAATCCTTAAGAGATGAGAAATATGTTTGAATGGCAAGTTTGTTGTTCCTTAGATGAGGGGGGACATATGTCACAGATAAAGCATATTTATTACCGTGAGTGAACCTTTGATACAACATTTTCCTCATTGATCATTGGCATTTTCCTTTTACGACTCTTCGATTCTCAATTTCCTTTGCAATGAAGCTATTTGTTCGTTGTTTTGTTACGAGTGACTTTAATTGATTCAAATAACTCATTGAAATGACGTTAACCTTTTCATTTTCTTCTAGAAAACTTTCGCTTTCCTTTTGTAAAGCATTTACTAGGTTTTGAAGATGAAACGTTTGAGAATTCCGAGAATCTAAAGGAGGAGGCATTTGGGAGCTGTCATATTGTTCGTTTGACCCTTTAATTGAGAGATTTGGGCTTTCAACTTTCGATCGTGTTACATCGAGCTTGAATCTGCTCATCTCGCTTGTTAATTTGAAAACGCATCAAACTCGGAGCATCGAAGATGTCTTGATATTTGAAGTTTTGACATTTTCTTTGAGATGTTGATATTTTAGTTGTAGATTAAAATACTCAACTTCTAGTTTAGAAAATGTTTAACCAAATTGTCGTGATCATCCAGTTCAATTTTCTCATTTAGTTTAGAATTAGTTTTTCAAGCTCAATGACACGATCATGGGAGACTTTCAGGCCACAGATAGTTCATGAAATTTGGAAGCATTAATAGAGCAATTTGAAGCGTTGAAAAGACATCTTGAGCAACACATTCAAGAATAAGATTCTCATTTAATGTATGCGTGTTCTTTCTCTCAATCTCATTATATTTCAAGTCACGCTCATAGTCACTAACTTCAACAACCATTGCATCAAATTCCTTTCCATTCCCTTAATATCGCTTTCTATCCCTTTTAAGACTCTCAAAGTGATCTTTTAGAAGTTTAAAGAAGGGCATGACCTCGCTTAAATAACATTCTTTCATTTGTTCAAAACCCTTTCTCCTTCGCTTATACCAATGGGTGTGATCCTTTTCTTGCAAGTTTTCTCAAAATCAACAAATAGTTGAAATATAACGTATTGGCTAATTAATGTCTTGCTTTTAGTGCCAATTGTTCTAGGTACAAGATGCATTGGTGTATTAGAGGATACACAATGCTCTAGGCATTTTCCTAAGGGAGGTTTGTTTCAACAATATTTTCCGCTTCTGCTTATCTAAATCCTTTTTCCGTAAGACTTGTTCGGAGTCAACAAAGTCTCGAGGCTTAAACTTGTTCAAGGAAATCCAGCTTTTCCTTCTTGTAATCATGAGGAGTGATAATTATGTTTTCTCTTTGCATTTGGGATCATTTTGTTTCTTATTCATCTTTTCCCTAGTGATTTCATTTGATTTCTTATCTTCCTCAAGGCACTCAACGCAACTAGGTTTCCGCTTAGGCTTAAGGATTTCATTACCATCATAAAGTACCTTATGAGCATTTCTAGCCTTTTTAATTACCTCCGGATTTGGTTCCTCAACAAGGGAATGCTATGCTTATCGCTAAGACTCGATGTTTAGTGACCATGTGAGCATCAGAATGGTGTTTCCTTGTATGTACAACTTGTTTTCAAGTTTGTTTTTCAAAGTTTTCGATTGGAAAAATCTCTCAAGAGTTTTGATTCCTTTGCATTAAATTCTTGCTTAAGCATTTTCACATTTTCTTGAAGTTCTTGTTTTTGCTTAATTTGTTTTAGAAAGTTTTTCTTGCAAGGAATGTAATTCTTGTTTCAATACTTCTTCTAAACTTACTTTTCTAATTCATCGTACACACTTGGTCATCCATTTCACGCTCAGGTGGTCAACTCAAATTTTGCACGTTGTTCATAAATAGCAACACGCCCTTATAGGCATTTAGTTCGAAATTACGGAATCATCGGGAGCACATGCGTGTATTCATCAAAGACATAGTCATTGTTGATCGCAGAAGATGCATCACTTGGTACAACTCACTTTCACTTTGTTTCACGTATTGATCGTATGGGACAATATTGTTATTACCATATTTTCAACATTTGATTCAATAGTTTCGCTTGATTGTACTTTGTCATGCATCTCGCTGCACATCAAGATCATCGATAGTTTTAATACCTCGAGATGAGTTTGTCCTTGGATGTGCCACTTGTGGTGAAGAAGAGACCTTGGGAGAAACCATTGGAGAAATGCTAGCCATAAAAATTGTGTGTGCGATGGGTCCATCATCTACATCGTAGTCGTATGCATCACGGTCGGCGACTTGAAAGGCATTCGATGATTGTGACCTATCTCCCGAATAAGTCGCTCATCCACATCTCATCATAGGTCTTGGCATTGCCCTCGAAGAAAAAAGAATTCCTCTTCATCCAAAGCGGCACCATTGTCCCGAGCTTGTGCAAGAACATCTTATCTCACAGTAATCGGCGATTCGTGGACGCTTTGGAGATGTGCGGTTCCTTCAATGTGTCCTTCACCCCACAGTTGTAACATTTGATTGGCTTAGCTTGACCTTGGTTACCATTTCTTCCTCGATTCGGTTGCCAACATAACCTCTCCCACCCACCTCTTCCCCGATCATATTGTCTTTCCCGAATCGGTTGCACCACGATCCTTCCATCTTTAACATGGCTTGATTGTGTGGGTTAGATGCGATTCGAGGTTGTTGTTGGTTTGTGGGAGAGAATTCATGTTTTGACTAATGAGAAGAGCTAGTTGATTGATGAAGTTACCACGTGAGCATCAAGCATCGACTTGTTTGAACATAGGATCGGGAATGAGTTTGTGATTACCATTACCCAAGGGTATGACTTGTGATGCTTTGGTTGTGATTCCGATGTTAGAGTAGAAAGCGGTTGAGTCATTAGCCGAGCTTGTCTCTCCTGGTTGGTTTTGAACCGATTGAGAATCAATTTTCAAACATAGCATGTCTCTCATTCGAAGGAGGAAGGCATAGAGTTGCTCATAGTTTGTATTCTTCAATCCTTTAGTGAGCTTCACACGGTGACAAACTTGTGCCATTCGGATTCATGTTGTTCACAAATTTTGAGTTCAAATTGAATGTTAGGCATAGTCATTCGATGTTCCTCATGTCATTCACTAACTTATGAAATCTCACATAGTACTCATAGACATTCTCATCCGGTTTCATCTTGAAGTGCTCAAATTGGTCATAGAGTTGGGATTCTCATCTTCCATGGTTAATTCAGAACCGAGAGAAGCATCTTAACATTATCCCAAACCGCCTTTGCATCGGTGTTATGATTGATCGACTTGTAGATGTCTTTAGGAAGACCTTGAAGAACAATGTTTGAGCCCCGATATCGCATCGAATCTCTTTTCTCCTTATCATCAAGCTCATCATACATCTTAGGTCCGTCCATTCCGTAAAGGAGTACAATCTTCATTAGTATCTAGTATGTCTCTAGTCGTCTCAACTCGATATGGTCCTTCATCAATGGATTTGAGAATGTTGACACCATTTTCCTTTCAAGGCAATACAATCGATTCGTTGAGCCCAAGAATCGTAGTCGATTCTGTCAAGCATGGGTGGGCCAGTATCCGAGCCACCGCTTGAACATCCTCGGCGGACGGGGAGATGACATGAGGAACGTTGGTAGACATGTTAACAGATTATACGGATTTTATAACTCTATGATTAAACCGGAAATAGATTCTTTCACGGATTTTACTAAATCAAGAGAAACCGTAAACAATCACTCAAGTCGCTAGAAGATAATTCACTAAGTCGCTAACACTTAATTCGCTAGACAACTAAGTCGCTGAGTCCCAAGTCGCTAGACAAAAAGCAAGTCGCTAAGTAGTAACTCGCTAACCCTCAAGTCGCTAGCAAAATTTTGGCGACAATTAAGCTACACAAGTCGCTAGGGATACAAGTCGCTAAAGAGCAACTCGCTCATGCACCAAGTCGCTACCACTGTCGCTACTGTGGTGGAGAGTCCACTACTTGTACTTTAACTCGCTAGATCTAACTCGCTAGGTCTAAAGCGTAACTCGCTACAATTTTGTAAAGCAAGTCGCTATGAAGAAAATAGTCCGTGAGCTAAGTCGCTAGCTTGAAAAACCATATAAACATCACTTTTCAATCCAAAACAACCCAACCAAGATGATTCAAGCTACCAAATGAAAACCTAAACACTTGTGATGATTCTAAACATAAAAGTACTAACAAAATTCAAACTTTAACACAAGAAATCAACCAAATGATGCAAAACCACTAAACTTTTCAAACTCAAGAACCACCTAAAACCACTAGAAATCCAAAGATGTGCAAGATATGATCCAACCATGGCTCTTGATACCAATTGTAAGATATAACTTTTCACATACACATCAAACCATAACACAAAGTAGCATATAGATGGAATTCTAGAGAGAAAGTTAGAGGTTTAGGGAACTTAGTGAGAGAAAGTGAAAGATATTATTATGAACTCCAACTCTACCTTGGGAGGTAGAGAGTATTTATAGTCTTACATAAATCGCCACACATCGGGTCATGGATCGTGCATACTGATGGGTAAAGACCCGTCAGTCCTCCACGGTGTTCTTTACTAAATACTACCTAACTTAAGAATTACTACGACTACGAGCTTTCTAACGATTACATATACTTGAGGTGACCGACTCTTTAATACCGGGAATTTCTAATTCCTAACAGTATACATGAAGCTTATAGGAGGAGTTTTTAAATGCTTACTCTTATTTTGATGTTTACCAAGGGACAAATCTTCACCATCTATTTAGTTTGATCTAATGGTTGAGATTAACCTAAGATTTAATATGTCTAAACCTAAGTCCATGTTTTTTCTTGTATTTTTTTTTTTTTTTAATTATTCACGTTTTTTGTTATAATCATTTTTTTAATAAACGTTTTTGTTAATATTCACGTTCAATTTTTCAAACTTCGCATTTTTAATATTCACGCTTTTTTTGTTTGTTTGTTTTTTTTTAATTCACGTTATTTACGTTTTTTAATTCGCTTTTTTCTTCCCTTTCATACGTTTCGTCCGTTTCAACACGTTTTCATCTATATTTCGCCGGTTTCATACGTTTCGCCCGATTTCATACGTTATTGTCCGTTTCATACATTTTGTCCGCTTTCATACGTTTTGCCGTTTTCTTCCATTATTCATACGTTTTCGTCCGCTTTCATACGTGTTTTACGTTTCATACATATTCGTCCGTTTCATACGTTTTCGTCCGTTATTAAATGTTTTCGGCCGTTTTAAACGCTTTCATCGTTTCGAATATCACAGTGATATTCGGATAGTACAAGTGATATTCGAATAGCACAAGTGATATTCTCAATATCACAAATGATAACGTGAATATCACAGTGATGTTATGTGATATTCGAATATCACAAGTGATATTCGTGATATTCGAATATCACTGTGATATTCTCAATACCACAAGTGATTTTTGAATATAACAAGTGATTTTTAACTAATGTTTTGTAACATGAAAATCATCGTGATATTCAAAATATCACACGTGATATCAAGAATATCACAAGTGATATTGATAATATCGCAGTGATATTCGTAATATCGCAAACTCATATTCGTAATATCGCAAACTCATATTCGTAATATCACAAAATGATATTCATAATATCACGGTGATATTCGAATATCACAAAATGATATTCATAATATCACGGTGATATTCGAATATCACGGTGATATTCGAATATCACGGTGATATTCAAAATATCACGAGTGATATTCACAAAATCACAAGTGATATTCGAATATCACAACGTGATATTCGTAAAATCACAAAGTGTTATTAACAAAATATCACTTGTGTTTTCGAGAATATCACAAAGTGATATTCGAGATAATCACAAGTGATATTCGAATATCACGAAATCACTTGTGATAGTCGAAACGTGAAAACGAACGAAAACTTAAGAAAATGGACGAAAACGTAAGAATACGGACGATTGTATGAAAACAAAGTAAACGTATGAAAGAGTAAAACACGATGAAAGCGGATGAAAGCGTATGAAAATGGACGAAAATGAAAGAATAATGATGAAAGCGGTGAAACGGATAAGAACGTATGAAATCGAAGAAAAACACGAATAAAACAAGCGCGAATATTAAAAAAAAAAAAAAAAAAAAGTGAATAAAAAGAAAGACAAAAGACAAGAAAAAACATAGACTTAGGTTTATCTACTAAATCTTAGGTTAATCCCACTATTAGATCAAACTAGATGGATGGTGGGATTTGTCCTAGTAAGCATGAATTTATGAGTAAGCAAAATAAAGTGCCTCAGCTTATAGATGCTAATTTCCCTCAAAGTTTTTGCTTCAGTTTTTTATTATTTTTTATTTTTTTCTCTCGCAACTAATTATCTTACATTATTTATATACAACAAATCAATTTTAAAATGTACTAAGTGAGACTTGAACTCCTAACATTTAGGATATGTTTGGCAAAAACTAGCTGTAAGTTGTATGCTGTAAACTGCAAGGTTGTTAACAAGAGCTACAAGCTGTATCTTTTTTTCAATAAATGGTATGTTTGGCAAAACTAGTTGTATGTTGTAAGTTGTAAACTGTAAGATGTAAGCTTAAACTGCAAAGTTGTTAAAATGAGCTACAAGTTGTATCTATTTTTTAATAAAAATGTTTGGCAAGCTGGCTGTTAATTATAAGATGTAAAATGACATAAAAGGACATATTTATAATTGTAAATAAATGTTTGGAGGGTATATCAGTAATTTAAAGTTTTAAGTTTTAACAGTCCCAAAATGTTTAAAACTTCATAAATCAACTTTTCATTTAGGAGCTATTTGTTTGAATTAAAAGCTTGAAGTTAATGTATCCAAACGAAGCTATATATTTTTGAAGAGATTATTTTTGTAACAAAAAGCTAACAGCTCCTCAAAAAGCTCCTGCCAAACAAGCCCAAAATGTTTGATAAATTAGCTGTTAACCGTAATTATAAGCTTTTAACAGTAATTTTATGTTTTAACAGCTCTGAAATATCTTAAAAGCTTCATGAATAAGCTTTTCATTTTGGAGCTACTTGTTTAATATAAAAGCTTAAAGTTGATGTATCTAAACGGAGCTACTTATTTTAGAGGGGATTATTTTTATAACAAAAGGTTACAGCTCCAAAAAAAACTCCAAATATTAACCTACCAAACATGTCGTTAGTTTGAGAACATTTTCACATATAAGGTACCATTGGTATATAAGCCATTTGATTTTTTGCTTCAATTTTATCATTTTTGAAATAACCTCAATAAAAATATCTGATTTAAGTTTGAGAGATACGATCTTTTGATATTTATAAAAAGTACACGAGTATCGGTGCATAATGACAAGATTTATAGCGCTATATCATTATAGTTGCGATTGACAAACGAAATAAACAAAATAACACAATCTTACATTAACTTCGTCAAACAAAATAACACAATCTTACATTAACATCGTCTTGGCTAAGTGATGGTTTCACAACATTATCAATATTAGTTAGGGATAATGACAAAAAAATGCATCGAACTTGACCACTTCTGTGATTGTGTGTAGCCAACTATTTTTTTTTCATTGTAACACAAATCTTTAGAATTTGTGTTATTGTATGTATCTAGTCAAGGTTGGATCAAGTGGTTAACACATTTTCCTCTGGAGACAGAGGTCAATCGTTCGATCCTCACCCCTTGCAAGGCCGGAGGTCCTTTTCTACTTTTGGTATAACAGGAAGCAGCCTCTCTACCTTAGGTAGGGGTATGGTTGTTTACGTCTTAACCTCCCCCATACACCGTGAAAGACGGTATTGGGACCCATAACTTGTGGAAAACGGTATATGGAGTTACTTTACTTTACTTTTTTTGTATTTATCCGGTCAAGCTAAGCGTTACATCGTTAGTCCTTTATATTAACGGTCGTTACTAAATAACTTAAAATTCCATCGTTTTCATTCGTTTTTATACGCTTTCATCCGTTTTCGTCTGTTTTCTTACATTTTTTTACGTTTTAGTCCCTTTTTTTACGTTTTCGTTCGTTTTTAAACGTTTTCGTCCGCTTTTTAACGTTTTCATCTGTTTTTAAACGTTTTCGTCCGTTTTTATACGTTTTCGTCCGTTTTCTAACGTCTTCATCCGTTTTTATATGTTTTCGTCCGTTTTTTACGTTTTCGTCCGTTTTCATCTATTTTTATACGTTTTCGTCCGCTTTCTTGTGTTGTCATCTGTTTTTATACGTTTTCATCCGCTTTCTTACGTTTTTATACAGTTTCGTCTGTTTTTATACATTTTCTTACGTTTTCGTCCGTTTTGGTACATTTTTGTCTGTTTTTATACGTTTTCGCCCATTTTCTTACGTTTCATCCGTTTTTATACGTTTTCGTCCATTTTTGTACATTTTCATCCGTTTTTATACGTTTTTGTCCGCTTTCTTACGTTTTTATCTACTTTTATACGTTTTCGTTTGTTTTCATAAGTTTGTATCCATTTTGTACGTTTTTGTCCGTTTTAAACATTTTTTCTCGTTTTTATACGTTTTCATTCGTTTTCTTACGTTTTTATCCATTTTTATACGTTTTCATCTGTTTTATACGTTTTCATCTGTTTTTACACGTTTTGCTCGTTTCTATAAGTTTTCGTTCGTTTTTATACGTTGACGCTCGTTTTTAAATGTTTCTGTTTGTTTTTACACGTTTCTGTTCGTTAATATACGTTTTCATCCGTTTTAATACGTAAAAAACGGACGAAAACGTTAAAAACCGTAAGAAAACGGATAAAAACGGATGAAACGTATAAAATCAGACGAAAATGAATAAAAATCAACGAAAACGTATAAAAACAAATGAAAACAGTCGAAAACGTATAAAAATAAACGAAACATAAAAAAAATAAGAAAACGGACGAAAACCAAAGGATGAAAACGTAAGAAAACAAATGAAAACATATAAAAACAAACGAAAACATATAACAACAGACGAAAACGTAAGCAAATGGACGAAAATGTATAAAAATGAACGAAAACGTATAAAAATGAAAGAAAACATAAGAAAACGGACAAAAACGTATAAAACGGACGAAACGAATGAAAATGTATAAAAACGGACGTTTTCATCCATTTTCGTCCGTTTTTATTGCGTATAACAACGGATGAAAACGTATAATAACGAACGAAAATGTGTAAAAACGAATAGAAACGTATAAAAAAGAACGAAAATGTATAAAAACGAGCAAAACATGTAAAAACGGACGAAAACATTTTAAAAACAGAAACAAAATTATAAAATAAGACGAAAACGTATAAAACATATGAAAACGTAAGAAATCAGACAAAAATGTATAAAAACGGACGAAAACATAAAAAAACGGATGAAAATATTAAAAAATTTAAGAAAACGGACGAAAACGTATAAAAACAGATGAAAACGTAAGAAAACGAACAAAAACATATGAAAACGTAAAAAACGGAATTTTAAGTTATTTAGTAACGTCCGTTAATATAAAGGACTAACGAGGTAACGCTTAGCTTGATTGGATACATACAATAACACAAATTTAAAAGGTTTGTGTTACAATGAAAAAAAATAGTTGGTTACACACAATCCCATAAATGGTCAAGTTCGATGCATTTTTTTATCGTTATCCTTATTAGTTAAGAGTATTCATTTTATTTATTTCATCTACAATTTGAATTTCTAACTTTTTTTTTATAAATGGTTGTGTTTTATGTGTTTTTATAACGACATTCTTTTTTACACTTTATACCATCTATCTCACAGGTATCTCACAAATGTTTTTACCGAGATTTAAACCCACATTTTTTAAGTCGGTAACCAACTCACACATCACTAAACCAAAAACCTTGAATTGTGTTTTATGGGTTTTATATATATTTGAATGTGTGCATGATATATAGTATTTAATTAAATGTGATTAAGGGGGTTCTAATAAAATCATGTATTGTTAATGCCAAATTTAAACATAAGAGTGGTTTATGAAAATTAAACAATAATTTAAAATTTAAAACCAATTTTACCTTTGAACAAAAAAGTGGTTTATGATGAGACTTTCAATCATATCTTAAGGCATTTACAATGTAAACTTTCAACCATACCTTATGTTATAAAAAATAATTCACAAATTTATTTAAATTTATAAATGTTACTATAAAGCATTATTTTGTAACTTTTATATTAGAATGTTATTTAATATGAGAGAACTAGCTTCAATTCAAGTAATTGCTTCAAAATTAAGTAAAAACTATTAAACTATTCTTCGTCAGATATCAAATAAGAATTAAACGTTGAAAATCTTGTGTCTTTTACTTACAAATATTTTACTTTTATACAAGCTTTCCGTTACATCATTGTTAAGCATGGAACTTGGTTAGATTAACTTTCGAGTGAAGTCCACAAATACGTAACTTACTTATTTCAGGATCCCAATGTAGGTAACGTACCTCGTATTGTTCCATTCAAAGCAATATAAATTCAAAATAATTGACAAGTATGTAATTTTTTAACATGAGATTTCTAACTATGGTAAAAAAAATTGCACTGTTGGTCCTTAATACATAAACCATTGCGTCGTTAATCCTCAACACATAATCTCAGTTAAAAACATTGCACCATTGGTCCTCAATACTTACCACCACCACTCACTGTCACTACCCACTGCCACCATAACTACAACTACCACCAATTACCACCACCATTCGCCACCACCCACCACCACCAATCATCACCACCACCACTGACACGCGTGTAGGTGTGTCAGCGAGTGGTGGTAACGGTAAGTGCTGGTGGTGGGCGGCGATCACCACCACCACCACCGCCAAAATTGCATTTTATATGTTTCAGACGATGAAAAATGAGCAAAGTTTGCATAATTGGTAGTTTCATTCCCCAAGTTGCACCACCACCACCACCACCACTGGGGTGGCGATGGTGGTGGTGGTTGTTGGACCCTCGCCAATACCATTTTGGACCCCATGGTGGCGGCGGTGAGTGGTGGTGGTAAGTGGTGGTGGTGGTGAGTGGCGGTGGTGATTGGTGGTGGTAGTGGTGGTGGTGGTGGTAGAAGTGGGTGGCGACGGTGAGTGGTAGTGGTGATTGGTGGTGGTAAGTGGTGGTGGTGGTTAGCGGTGGTGGTGGTGGTAAGTAGGGGTGGTGGTGGCGGTAAGTGGTGGCGGTGGTGATTTATTGTGGTGGTGGTGGAAGTGGATGGCGGCGATGAGTGGTGGTGGTGATTGGTGGAGGTGGTGGTGGGTGGTGGTGGTGGTAGGTGGTGGTAGCAGTGGGTGGTAGCGGTAAGTGGTGGTAGTGGTAAGTGGTGGTGGTGGTGTGTGGTGGTGGTGAGTATGAGTGGTGATTGGTGGTGGTGGTGGTGACTAACTAAGGTTATGTATTGAGATCAAGCGGTTTATTTATAAAACAATCAATTTTTTCATAAATCAAGATCCTACCATGGCTGAAAATGATGTACCCTAACTTATTGATAAAAATAGAGGTAGTTATTATGCTATTGCTCCCAAACTAGAAGTTGGTAAATTTGCTAAGTGGAAAAAGCGCATCCCATGCTACTTAGTAGGAATGGAACCTTAATACATAAAATGTATAAATGAAGGTCCATATGTCCTAAAGATCGCTGAAGGTTTAGATAAACCTGAAGCACAATGAAATGCTGATGAGAGGAGGATGGTCAATCCAGACCAACGCCTAAAAAGCATTATTATATCATGTCTACCAGATGATATAATGGAGTCAATCATTAACTTTCCAATACCTAAACAAACTTAGACTGACTTGGTTCACAGTTATGAAGGCCCCTCTGATACCAAGAAAAACATGATCATGATCTGCAACTTGAGTATAATACCTTCAGAGCCAAAGACTCTAAAAGTTTCTCTCAGACATTCACCTGTTACAAAACCTTACTTAATGAATTGTCCAGTGATGGTGTTAAACTATTAAAAATGAAATTAACGTAGGTTTTGTTAACAGTCTCCCTAAGAATCGTGTTAATACAAATAAACCGTAAAAACGTTTATTAATATTTTGCGATCTCTTTGTGTTTTGTTGATAACAAATATAATGTTATCTTAAGTACAATTATAAGGATACATATTATTTTTGTAAAGCATTTACATATAGCCATTTAATACAAAAATGTTGTAATTAATCATTTGTTGTAATAGTTTATTAGGATGGGTAAAAACCACAACCCATGGACCATAACCCATGGATCATAACCCATACCAAGATGGCTAGATACAATGTATACTTTAGATACATTGAATCTAAGGAAAACCCATGGACCAACCCATAAACCATGACCCATAACCAAAAACCCATGGGCAAGAGGAGCGTCCCACGGATCCCTAGGATTACACTAGATGGATCCCAGTGGGAGGGATCCGTGGGATCCGGGGCAGGTGGAAGAAATTGCCTATAAATGAGAGCCATTTCTTCACTCTAACTCACCCTCTTCTTACTAAATCTCTCAAACACCCTCATTCTCTTCTAACATATAAATCACTTGATCTAGAGAGTTGTTCTTGTTTCTTTCTATTGTGATTCTCATATAGGTCCTTCTAAGGCGAGATCACGAGCATTCTACAAGTCATCCAAGCAAGGGGTCCTTGATTGATTTGTCACTCCATAATTTACATAGCGAAGATTTTATATTTGATATTTCACATATTTGTTGTGTAATAGTCGTGTTGGTTTGGTCTACCGTGTCACGGACTCGGTATCTAGCTTTGTACCGGAAAAAGGTGTAAGCAACGTTGTGAAGGCTTCTCCGCCAAGTGAAGGAGTTTGTTGACATAGTGCTTGAACTCTCGAGTAGGTGACTCGGGGAGTGGAGTAGGGCAAGGAAGGTATCCTTGTAGCCGAACCACTATACATCGGTTGTGTCATTTCTATCCCTTTGCTTTACTTTATTTATTTGCCTTATCATTAGATCTATACTTTCTCTACATCCATAAGATCTCACATATAAACGAATCTAAAGTTTTTGAAACTAACTTAAAATCGGCAAAACTATTCAACCCCCCTTTTAGTTTTCCACAAAGCGGTTAAGCTTCTCTCAATGCCTAAGAAATGCCAATCATATTCAGACCTAACACCTTGCAGACATCCATGGGAGATTTGTCTATGAAGACAATATTATCTCCAGTAGATACCCTGAGACCAAAAGGCCCCGATAATTGCACCCATATCAACTGCTTTTTTTTAACAATGTTATTTAGGACTTTCAAGAAGAATCATATGATGAGGTTGACACTAGAACTAGTGATGAATACCTAAATGACTTGAAAAATGAATTTAATGAAAGAGCACTTCTTTCAAATTCAAAAAGATTTATTTGCGTTTGAATTATATAACAAGGCACCGATTTTTTTTTGGGATGAAGGGAAAAGAAAACATGATGGTGTTTTGTGTTAACCTTGCTTTTATTGTGATTTACAGTTTTGCCCTTTAGGGGATGAAGGATTTTCTAAATTGGCCATTGTTTTTGTTTCTATTTAAACACTAGTACGGAGTAACAAAAAGGAATAAAGAAATTTAAATAATATAATAAAATAAACCAAGGTTTTTAAGATTGGGATCCTATTTAAGATCGTTTTTGTCTTTACAAGATTGTGATCGTAAGATAGGATCGGCATTCTAAGATCCTATTATAATGTCATTTTTTATTAATCTTTGGAATATTATTCAAATCTACAAATTATTATATATTATAAATACGAAATTATATGAATGTTTCATGAAAATGTTGTCCTAAATTATGAATTTTGAATGTTTAAGAAGAATCACATGTTGTTTTTTAAATTATATAAAAACATAAATCTTAAATTTGTAGTTTTTTAGTTTGCGGTTCGAGAAAAGTAAGATCGGATCGGAGTAGATCTTAAGATCCTATGATCAAGATCGGAATCCTATAAGATCTTAAGCTTATTAAGATCCGTATCGTTTTTGCTTTGTAGAATCGTAAAATCATAAGATTCTAAGATCAAGATCGGGATCTTAACAACTATGAAATAAACTATCAAAAATATTGGCTCATTTATTGTCAATAAAATAAAAAATGTATAAAAAATATTAAACTTTTATCTATCAGAAGGTTTTATATGCTCGGTTAGCAGTTAGTTAGCAATTTATAAAAAACTAGACGAGTACTCGTGCATACCAACATGTTAGACTTAATGAAAGTGAGTGTCATTCTTAGATTAGTAACTCGTGATTTGCATTTATCTTATAATGATTGTAAACGGTTTATGTAAGTTGTAAAAACCACAAGCATTCTATTTTACCTACTATTCTATCATATCTCACATCGGTCTAGAAGGTAAACCATGTAAGGGTTCCTTATCTATAAAAGGAACTCATACCCTTCCATTTTATGCGTGGAATTCTAGCGGTAAGGTTTTAGGTTCTTCCATATTCTCCTTGTATCTTCTTTATCTTAATCTAATATTCTTTCTTTTCTCCTACTTATCTCTTCTCTTATTAATCTTTATGTGTGAAATGATATAATATCCAGGTTCCTACAAGTGGTATCAATCGCCTAACAATGGTTTAGGAGTGGTTGTGTATTGTTTTGTGGTTGGTTGCTTATTTCTTATTTCTACACGTTTTTCTTTTTTGAATTTGCTATTTTTCTTGTTTTTTCTTGGTTTTAGCACCCTTTTGATTACAAATAGGTGTTGTCAACCTTATTAAACGAGAAAGTTTGAAACTTGTGATTAAAAATTCAAGTTTTCTATTCGAAGGTTTCCAAATCACCATCTTTCTAATTTCGTTAAACTCGACTTTAAAATCCTAAAGTTTGCAACTTTCATATAGTTTTAGTATTTTTAAGGTTAGTTGTACAAAAAAATCATGTTTGAAAAGTGTTTTTAGTGAAATTTATGCGTTTTGAAAAAACTAACCAAGTTTCGAGTTTCTGCCAAACCCCAAAATTTCGAATTTGTGCCTATGTCTAGCAATCTTCATGGTTTCTGGATTACTCAGTACTTCACTCTCTTGTATAAGTTTGAGAAGTACTTCGAGTCTTGAGAATTCTTCTAATTTGTACAAATTAGAAGAAACTTTTTGAATTTGTCAAATACCAAATTTGTTCCAAAATTTCGAATTTGTGAACTTTCTAATTTGTTCCAAAATTTTGAATTTGTTTCCAGATTTCAAATTTGTGCATTTTTCGAATTTCTTCCAACGTTTTGAATTTGTACATATGCTACAGTGATTTCGAATTTGTTACACTTTTCAAATTTGTGACTTTCGAATTTGTTGCTACATTAATTGTTGACCTTTTACGACGAAACTTCAAACGGCCATAACTTTTGAACCGTAACTCCGTTTTCAACGAAATACCTGTCAAAACGACCAGAATAGCTTGAACATTGTGAGGTTTTCCAACTACATCAGGTAACTATATTTTTGAAGCCTGAAATCGATTCGGAAATAAGATATTGAAGTTTTTAAGATTTAAGACCTAATTTTCACAACCACAACCGAGCTTAACCTACAACAAACACAACTCTTTTATCGTTGAACCGATCCTAAATCAACTTTATCACACATACCTTCATAAATGACAACTCAGCAAGAAGATTACACAACTGCTTTGACAAATGCTTTTGCTTTATTCTCCAAGGCATTCAACATCCATTCCTCTACACCAGATAACAACAACCAATGGATTTCATCGTACACTCACAATACGCAGTTTGCTCAACCGAGTATACGTATGGGTCAAGAAGGACAAATGGTTGATGTTATCAGGAATCAACAAGGATTTGCTACATGTATACAGATGGGGAATCAGATGCAAAATGCAGAGCAGTATATGGTGTATCAAAGTGGGAATAACTGTTTTATGACTACAGTTCAAAATGCTACCTCTGATGTTCACAACAAAGATTCAGGTCGTTTTGATACAAAATGCAGTGTCAACGAAATGAAGAAGGTACAAAGGATTAAGTACATTTTGATGTAAGCACATAAAGAAGAGTCGGGAATACAATTAACTGTTGAGAAATACGACTTCAGGTTGCAACATAGGTAGATGATAATTATGAAGCAGACATCAATGCGAACTCCAATCATACAGTCAATCAGCTGGACACAACATCAAATAGTACTTTTGACACAAATCCTGTCTATGACACCGGTTCACTCCATGAGGTACCAAATTATAGTAATGATGCTAATTCGTTTGCTCATGAGAAGCCGCATTCTTTGCCTCCCGAATCTAATTATGACACATATGTGGGAGAGCAAGTTAATAGCAATGTTAACTCTGAAACTCCATATATGGATCTTAATGGAGGTCAAGTTGAACATAATGGTGCTAATGATGAGCAAACATGTGCTTTCTTTGAAACATTAATTAATCATTGTGGTATTGAAATTGAGAAAATTAAAAAGGTCAATCGCGAAGTCAGGGTTGCAAATGTGAAATTGACCGATGAGCTTGCGAGGTACAAGGAAAATGAAAAAGCTTTTGAATTTAACAAAAACAAAGAGTCAGAATTAGTAATTGGTTATCGAAATTACATTTCAAGATAGAACAAATGCAAATCAAGTATGACACACTTGAAGTTAGTTTCAACTTGAAAATAAAATCTTTAAATGAGGAATTTTCTGATCTTAAAAACCAACTTTCTAAACAAAAGGTAACTTGTTATGATCTTGAAAAAGTGAAGAAACAGTTGAAAGCCGATTTTTCAAAACGAGAAGATGAACTTCTTGATGAAATTCATGAGAAAAATGATAAAATCAACAAATTAGAAATTTTGCTTGTTAAAACGGGTCATTCAAGTCAAACAGTCAATATGCTAACTAGTCATACATATATGTTTTTTCATACAAAACAAAAAATGGCCGTTGGAAACAAAACTCCTTGTGCTCTCAAGAAAGCTTGGAAAGAACATAATGATTTGTATAATGGAAAGGTTTTGTTAGATAAGCATGATCATGTCAATGTTCGTGATTCTGATGAAACAATAGAACTTATCGAAGAGTGTAGAACAAAAATAAAACAAAAGAACCCAGATCTAAAACCAATTGACTACAACAAACTTAACAAACTTTTTGCAGTTACTTTTGTTCCACAAAAAGAAAAGTCAAAATTTTCCATAACTTCCAGTGTTTCAAACAAAGTGTCAAAACCAATTTTAAAACTAATAGTTGTCTTCAAACATGGAACAATTGTCTTCAAACAATCCTTTTAACACAAGTGATGTAAGAGGAGTTCTAGATGATGTTAAAACTAGAATTAAGCAACTTCAATGGGCTGTTAAATCTAAAACCAATCTCAGTATTAACAACTGGAATTAAAGCTTTCATTTAGAGATGAAAATGGTTTTTGAAACTGAAATTGCCACTCAGCTAAATAACATCAGTGCGAGGGTAATTCATTTTGAACATGCATTTTTAAAAGAAACAGTTGACTTTATCAAGGACCACAAATCCCTCGTAAAGAAAGCTAATGAATGTCTTGATAACATCATAGTTTTGGAAAATTTAAAGGATTCTCTCTTCGAAGCAGTTATGTCTATTGATAATTTGATATTATGTCCATTATCTTGCAAATATATTCTATTAAAGATCATGAAAGACTCCCGTCTGAGACATCCGAAATTGTTTCTAAATATGAAAATGCTCTCAAAAAACTTGAAAAAGAAAATGTGTCATATTTTAAACAACTTGATAAAAAATCTGAGGAATGCAAGTCAAATTGTCGTATGAGTGTACCTACAAGGATATGAAAGAGCAAAATGATCTTTTGAGAGCTCAGCTAGATAGTCAAAAAGGGAAGGGTGTGGAAACTAAGTTTGCAAAACCAGTGACTTTGGAGAAACCAAATGCTTCAAACCCGGTTGAAAAACCAAAAATGTCTCTTTCTCAGTTTACTCCAAAAGTCAATGAGAAAAATGATTTGTCAAAAACAGTCACTCCACATTCCTTGCCTATTATAAAGAGATTAATAAAAAGTGTTTAAAATAAATTTGAAAAAGCGGTTGTCAAAAAACCAAGAGGGATTACACCTGGCATTTCTAGGAATAGTACACAGAATGTGACCACAAATCCAGTTGAAGAATCTGTTGGTTCTAACGACATGGTCCACAATCACTATCTAGAAAAGGCTAGGAAAAAGGCACAAATTCAAAAGACGGAATTTTAGGTACAAACCCCAAGATGATGAATTCTACAAGATTTCAAGGAACTGTCAGTTGTAGTAAATCATTACCTAGGAACACTCAACAAAAGACTAGGGATTGTCTTGCATCTAAGAGTAGTTACGCAAAAGAAAATGTTATGCACGTAGAACACAACAATAGGAATTCAAAGTATTTTTCGAACAAGAAAAAATTGACAAATGATTGTAGCGACAAAGTTAAGTTTGGTATTTTAAACGAAAATGTTGAATTTGTCTGTCCTACATGTAAAAAATGTGTCTTTTAAGCTAATCATGATGCATGTGTTGTAATGGGCAATAGGGGCTTTTTAGAGGAGTCTCAAAATAATCTCCTATAAAATAAGTAGCTTCGCTTGAGTGCATTAACTACAAGCTTTTATTTCAAACAAATAGCTCCAAATGAAAAGCATTCATGAAGCTTTTAAATGTCTTGGAGTCAAATTACTAATATACCCTCCAAACAATTATTTACAATTATACATTTGTCCTTTTATGTCATTTGACATATTATAATTATATTTAATGACTAATTTACCAAACACTTTTATTGAAAAAGAATAAGCTCATGTTACGACATTGATAATACGACTTACATAGTTTTGCCAAACATACCCAATATCTCAAAAACATAAAATCCACGTGCCAAGGCACAATCCACTAAGACATCAAATAGAAACAAGCCCATTGATAAAAAGACAAACACTAAGACACCTAATAGGTGGATCTCTACAAGATGTAGTGTTTCTCAAAATGAGACTTCCGATGCATCTGAAAAGAAAACAACTCCTAGATCTTGCCTTAGGTGGAAATCCACGGGAAAAGTTTTCAACAAAGTAGGTCTTAGATGGATTCCCACAGGAAAGACTTTTGATACTTGCACCAAGACAAACAATAGTGAAAATCATCAAGATAAGAAAGTAGAAACCACTACAATTGTTGATAGTGAACACCCTCATCGTGAGGAAACATGTACTTCTAACATTGTTATTTGTGAAAGCTCTTCGTCTTCGGTTGTAGGTGAATCAAATATCTTAGAACCTAGCTCATCAGAGGGTTCCAATTCTATAAATTCTTCATCGTCATTCTTTCATACTATTTTTGATTTTCCATTTCTTCTATAAAAACAAAATCAAAATACAAAATTTGAAAAGCAAACAAAATCAAAATACAAAATTATAAAATTTTCAAAAAAATTCAAAAAAGATATAAAATCAAAAATCCAAAAATATTCTTCTATGACATGTCTCTCGTATAATCGACATTTTGTACGTTTCTAGAAATGTCATTTAACAATTATACGGATATGTACATATGCTTGAGTGAGAGTTCTCTAAAATGTTTTCAAAACATGTCGTTTCTTTCTAAATTTCTCAAAATTTATCTTCAAAATTTTTTGATGGCTTGTAAGTATTTCAGCTTGCAACCCGTGCTTTAAAGAAAGGACCATGTTGTACGTTTCAATGTGACAATCCTAACGGATAAGAAAAGAAGTTTTCTTACATCTTGAGCACAAAATTCTTCAAGATTTTTCAAAAAAAGATTTTCAAAATCTATCAAAATTCGTGCTCATCAAAATGACTTGAAACAAATAAAGATTAAACCTCTACAATATCTTCAAAAAAATTTCAAAATCATACTCATCTTGCATACCATTGATTCGAAATTTTTCAAAAATATTTTTCAAAATCTCTCAAATTGGCACCAAGATATCTCCGTCATAAAAAATTTAAAAAATGCTTTCTTTAAAGGGAGTATAAAACCAAAATTGTTCAAAATTCATGCTAAATCAGTTTCTCATGAAATGCTTTTCGAAAAACATATCTTTTAATTATTTTGTTTCAAAAACATCATAGATATGTTATTTTTGAGGGGGAGAAGATGTGATTACAGTGTGATAAAAAATGTTTAAAGATCGTTGTTGAATCTCAAAAGAGCTCGACTCAGACGTGACCAATGAATTGACGAGAAAACAAAGTATATACTCGAAAAGATATGTTCCTGGACGGGTAATAATTTCAAGTTGTTCTAACCAATGATGTAAACGTGTCTCGCAAAGGACTTGTCTTAGCAGAATGTACCATTTCGAGAAACTCGTGATAGACATGAACTTTGACGGGTCTAACTTCCTTTTCAAGGAAAGTTAACAACATCAAGTTAGTTATTAGGGCTAGTAGTCACCTAAAAGCTGACAATGGATCCCTTTAACTAAGCAACGTAAACGTGTCTCGCAGAGAATTGCCAATTAAGAGCCAATCAATTCAAAAGTGTGAACTCTTCCTTCAATGTGTGTAAATTTATCTTAAAAATGTAAGAACATGTGAAGGGGGGGGGTATTTCAGAAAAGATAAAACTCTCAAAGTGTTAACAATATGTGTTTTATAATCATAATCACTTTGAGAAATTTTAGTAAAAGGTTTTATGGCAACACAATCGACAATGAACCAACCTAGGATAATTATGAAGTTATAAGGTGATGAAGGTTAGGTTTTATGTCCTATGATCCGTCGAGCCGGAGGGATATACCCAAGGACAACACCAATAATTAGAATTAGAAAGTCCTTAGGTATGATTAAAAAAGGAGTAAGGTGAGGAAAGAAGAACGAAGGTGTTGAAGAATGAAAAAGAAAAGTTGTAAAAGGGTGAAAAGAAATAGCCCTCCATAAACTTAGGGCAAAAACTGGTTCAATACATTTGCTACTGGTTGTCACAAAGATGACACCCGTATTGAAGACAAGACGTCATGGACCTAGTGACGCACTGCACCTCGTCTAAAAGGTTCATGTTTCATTTCTCACGGTGAATCATGCATAATCTATCGACCTCTTACTACGAAATGTGTTGGTATTGAAAAAGGAGGCACTGCTCCAGTCTCCGACTACTAAAATCAAAATGCACTTAATCGAGTCTAGAGCCACGAGATTCATCAAAAGATCTCTTAGGAATGATAGTAGGTCACTTGTGATCCATAGTGATCGAATGGAAATCGTGCTATGAGAAATAAACATGTCAAGGTTTAAAGGTGCGAAAAAATAAAAAGCAATATGACAAACATGCTATGAGAAATAAACGAGATAAACTAAGACATTAATAATATTTCATTTCAACACTAAGATCAATACAAAGGATTGGATATATGATACAAATGTAGATCAACAAGACAAAGTACATGTCTCCATGAGAAAACTTGATCATGGGATACACGAGAGCGATGAGTGACATGATGATGATCACGAAGGCGATGTAAACAATGATGATGGAAATCTTCCTTGGTTTTGATTTTTCAAAGTGAGATGAAGAAGAAGATGAAGTTTGAATGTGAGGTATTTTGAAAGTGGAAGATTTGAAAAATGGGGTTTGGTGGTATTTGAACGATCGGAGGATGATTTTATGGGGAAGGAGGAATTTTTGAGATTTGTTTTTTGTTTTATTATTATTTATAAAGGTTTGATTTTTAGGTTTTAGGTTAAGATAACACATATTGATATACCTAGGTTTAGACGGAAGAGAACACGTATGCACGGAGGTTTTCTAATGAAGCCACGTATATCACAAAAGCATATTATAAATAAAATAAAGAAAAATTAATATAACCATATAAGTTCCTATGCAAGCATACTTATTCTTAGCTAATGTTAATTAGAGATAAGTTTTAAGAAAATCATACCTTTAATGCAATTTTGAGTGTCCCTTACTTTTGACAAAAAGTATCAATGGACAACTCCTGGTTTCTTCGAGATCTAGTTGGTAGTATGTTAAGACACCCTTTTTGAAAAGGTTATCTTATTACCAAGGAATTCTGATGGCTTGCTTAATATGAGGTTAACTAAACAAAATACCAAGAAAGGTTAGTGTATTTTGTAAGACAAACTAAGATGTAGAAAAATTTATGTTGTCATCCAATCAACATCCAACAAAAGTGTTCTTAAAACATGGTATTTGTTTTTAGAAATTCTTCTTTGTACTTTATCATACACGGATCGTATCAAGTTTTTAAAGTACAATATACTCTAAGAAACTTGGTAACACCAATTGTAGAAAACTATAGGGGGTTGAATAGTTTTACCGATTAAAACTTCATTTTCAAATATTTATATCAACTTATGTCAATCTATTTAGTGTGTGTGTTGGATGATGATAGATAAAGCATATAAACAAGTAATGCAAAGATAAAGATTAAGGAACACAAAACCACGACACAAGTATTTATAGTGGTTCGGCTACAAGGACACCTTCCTTGCCCTACTCCACTCTCCGAGTTCCCCACTCGAGAGTTCGTAAGCACTACACAACACAAGCTCCTTAATGTGGCGGAGAAGCCTTCACAACGTCGCCTACTCTTTATCCGATACAAGGCTAGACACCGGGTTCTTCCATGAGGTAGAACCAAACCTATCACAACGTCGCCTACACTTTATCCGGAACAAGGCTAGATACCGAGTTCCATTACAAAGGAGGAACTAATACCTAACACAACACAACTAACCTAAAAGAGACACACTCCTTATTACAACATCATAAGGATATCAATATCCTTTAACCCAAACTATCTATCTTGTACATAGACGTACCATATAGATTGTACACCTTTGGCACCTTTCACTAATGCCTTTGACACGACCTTTTGGCACCTTTTACTAATGCCTTCGACCTGACCCTTCGGCACCTTTCACTAATGCCTTCAACTTGACCCTTTGGCACCTTTCACTAATGCCTTCGACTTGACCCTTTGGCACCTTTTACTAATGCCTTCAACAAAACGCTTCTAAGGAGGGAGGAAAGAACTATCAACAAGATAACTTCAGTAGTCTTGATGATGACGAAGCTTGGCAACTCATGGGCTTGAGCTTGCTCGACTTCAAGAGGTGGTGATCTCGCCTTTAAGAGGAACCTAGAGAATCACACAAACACAAACTATATAGAAAGATCATTTGGATCTGAGGTTAGAGAAATTACAATACTAAGAGATAGTATGTGTAAATGGCTCACTATTTATAGGCAAAATTTCTCTATACTGTTCCACGGTCCCCACGGATCCCTCCCCAGAGGGATCCAACTAGTGCAATCCAAGGGATCCGGCAGCTGGGTCAGCTTAAGTCCGGATTTTAGGTTGCAAACCGGGTTATGGGTTATGGGTTATGAATACCTAACAAGATACATGTATCTAGACATTGGGTCATGGGTCTTGGGCTATGGATCATGGATAATACCCAACATGACTTCATGCATGATGTCATGCAATGGGTCATGGGTTATGGATCAAGCTCCATGGGTATGGGTCATGGACTTTGGGTTTTACCCAACAATATTCAATGTATCTAGTCAATGGGTTAAGGACTTATATTTTACCCATTACATTACCCATTACATATACCAAGTATATATATATATATATATATATATATATATATATATATAGGTTTGGGTTATTATGAAAAGTTTCTTATAATGAAAAGAATGAGAAGACATGTGGAGGTGACATGTGTCACCTTTGCCACATCATCATGCCACATCACCATACCCCACCCTCCCCCGAAAATTTTTTTTCCCGCCAAAAAATTTTTGGGAAAATTTTTTTCCCGCCAAATATTTCCGCCAATTTTTTATTGCATCACAATTATGAATTTAGTGCATCAAGGTTATAAATTATCGCATCACGGTTATAAAGTTCTTGCATCACAATCATGATTTTAGTGCATTAATGTTATAACCTTGATTTTAGTGCATCATAGTTGATGAACTTAACTATTAACTATGATGCAAGAACTTATAATAAAGATGCACCAAAACTTATTAGTGCATTAAGGTTATAAGTTATTACGTCACAATTATGATTTTAGTGCATTAAGGTTATAAATTCTGCATTAGCTTATAAAGTTACCGCATCACAATCATGATTTTAGTGAATTTAAGGTTATAACCTTGATTTTAGTGCATCATAGTTGATGCATCGAACTATTAACTATGATGCAAGAACTTACCAATGGAGCATTAGTCCAATGGTTGGAGCATTTGTGCTTGAGTCAATTGACCCAAGTTCAAGTCCCATCCTGGCATTTGCTTCATATAGGTACCCACATCCGCAAAACTTGTGGGCACACCGAGAGACTTTGTGGAATAAGAGCTTAGGGTCCGAGTCTTGGCTCGTGCTCACTCCAGTTAGTGTCCCACTAGCCGTGAGAGTTGCGAGCTATTCCTCGTGGGGTGGACAATGGTCGGTGCCAAAAGGCACCTGGTCGTCGGTGTTCCCGCCAATCTACACCTTTTGTAGAATGATGCAAGAACTTATAATAAAGATGCACCAAAACTTATTAGTGCATTAAGGTTATAGTTACCGCATCACTGATATAAATTCATCGCATCGTAATCATGATTTTAGTGCATTAAGGTTATAAATTATCGCATCACAATTATGATTGTGATGCGATTTTTATAACCGTGATGCAAGAATAAATTTTGGCGGGATTTTTGGCGGAATTTTTTTTTTTTTTTGCAAAAAATTTTTTTTGGCGAGAAAAATTTTTTTTTGCCTGGGGGGTGGGTGGGGTGGGGGGTGACACATGGCATGGTGATGTGGCAAAGGTGACACATGTCACCCACATGCCTTCTCATTTTTTTCATTATAAGAAACTTTCATTTTAACTCCTACCCTATATATATATATATATATATATATATATATATATATATATATATATATATATATATATATATATATATATATATATATATATATATATATATATATATATATATATACTAGTGGTGAAGTCACCCAATGGGCGGGCATGTCTTATAATTATCGTTGACATAATTTGCTATAGCCAAATTATCGTTTTGAAAAAATAAGTTAACGGAAAATAAGATATACACGTACCAAAATTTTTATTGAATTCATTAAGAACGAAAAGAAATAAACGGTTATCGAATATGAGAGAAAAAAAGTTTCAAAGTGGTACGTAAGAACAAAGTATCAAAGCATAGCTCATTCGATGGGCGAGCAAACCTTATAAATATTGTTAAAAAACTTAAGTTAACGAAAAATAAGCTATAGGTATAACCAACACTTTATTGAGTCTTTCCAAGATGTGCATATCCATCTATCTAAACGGGAATCATTCCTTCTTGTACTTGTTGCATCTGCATCCCTTTGAACTTCTGGTTCAAGCTTTACTGTGATGTTTCTACTATGTGCATTCAGACACATTTGCTATTACGAAGTAATAAATTAATAAACAAAAAAGTAATTAAACATGTCTGATTTACATTGCATGAAGTAACCATCCTATAGCAATTGATAATTGCATTTTCTTGACTTGCCATGCATAGATTTAAAAAGGAGATTGATTTTTGCGAGGGACGCATCCGAAGTCAGTCATAAAGAAAAGGGAGAACACAACATTAATATGGTTCAAAGTCTCCAAATTAAATAAACAAAACTACTAAATTATTTAAGCTTACAACTTCACATTTCTAAGCAAATATACTTGTAACTCTTGTCTGCTTTGAAGACTCTATCGCACGTCGTGCATTACATAGGACTGTAATTCATTTTCTGCAGCACGCATCGTAACAATGGTTAGAAAGAGTGAGCAAAAGACCTTCAATAAAAGGTCGTCCGATGGGCGGACATGACTTATAATTATCGATGGAATGTATTAGTTACGAAAAATAATATATAACACTATTAGCATGTTCATGTATGACAAAATTATTTGCACGTAAAATAAATAATGAATAACAGCAAATATGTTACACAAATAATGAAACAACTTCGGAAGACAGATAATATTCTGCACCAAACAATAACTTGTAAGCATGATGAAACATTTAGATTTCAGTTTAAAGTATTTAAGAAGCAAAACGCATAAACATAGGAGTAGTTTTGATGACGCATAATTCGTCGTGCAAACACAATCCCAAACACCCCTATAATTATAAATGAATCACTGTTAGCAAATGACTTAACAAAATTAATCCATTTCAAACATTTTTCTTCACAAATCACGTATCATCACCTCCCCTGGATCTCAATAAGTATTGTCGAATGAGCGTATGAAAAAGCGATATCTCCAATAGCTTGAACTGTTCTCCATATCTTCTCTTGTATCCCATTATAATAACTGTTTCAAATCGGTCATATTCCTAAGAATGGAACAAAACCATCAATTCAGTTATTTGTACATTTACTTTATATTTAGTAATTTACCATCTTCATTATCTGGTTTGGTGTGGTAGTAGTTCACTTCACCTTTCCCAAATATTTAAACTAAAAATGAATAGGAACTAAAGTTAAGCATTCTAACTAAGCTTCTAAGATATCTTAATGAGCCAAATATTAAACCCTCTAATGGAAACATCATATATGTGAAGTTCAGTTTTGTAGGGAGTAATAATGCCCTTCATCTATCCCTGTGTCTTTGTATCAAAACAGTTGCAGCAAAGGAATTCTCATTCACCCTAACTTCTTTCGCAACCTATCAATATAGGCAAGTTATAGGACACATATAATACTAACTAAATATCAAAAAGTAAAAACATACATCCTCCAAAGCTTCTCGACATGGTGATAAATAACAAAATATCACCACAAGTCCCGATAAGACTATCCATACGACATAAAGATCTTTCCTGTTGATACCTAAAATGGTTGAATTTTAGGTATCTGAATCATCATTAAATTATTATTTTCCCAAGTAAGAACATCTAACATGAGTAAGCATGTGCCAACAGTAGAGGCAGTAGATTTCACCAATACTCTAACACAAGTCATGAATAGCTCGATTCCACATCATGAACGAATTAAGTTGACCGATGTAAGTTTACCAAGTAGGAGCCTTGAAAATCAAGAATTAAGATTAGATATTAGTTAAATTTGGCCATAATCGTAGAGAAGAAAGGAAAAAAATATTAGGAACTCTTGATTATCTTAGCACAATCTATCTCCCATATTTCTACCATCGACTACAACAAAGTTTCACACTTGAGTAATACTACCAATCAATGCTTAATTTGTACTTTGTAATTTAATTCACACCGAGCAAAGATCTACTGAACAACAACCTGATGGAAAAAGCATAAAAATTGAATATCAGCTATTTGAATTTGTAACTTCAATGAACATTTTTAAAATAAATGGAACAAAACTGTTAGCTACAAGCTATGATCACTTAAATAAAAATCAATATGGTTAAAAGAAGATATTGAACGACTTTTGTTGACCCAATTTAAATCAAGAATATGTTTCATCAGATAAAAAAAGTTAAATTGCTGTGACAACTTATATACATAGTATTTTTTTTGCAGCATTTGAGTTTTACTAATTAGTTTAGTAAAAAAATAAAAAAATAAAAAAATGTACATCCTATTAAGAACAAAGCTTCTATAATTTATGTGTACAATAGCATAATCAAAATTACTAATTTCATTCTAAGTATTTTATTACTTGTTGGACGCTTGGAAAATAGAATGCGAGAAATTACATACCTCAATGTGATCATCTACTCCCATTTTTTGCAAGCGATAATGGCCCCCAACATCTATTGTTCGGACAGTTAATGCCAATGATACACCCGTTTCTTTAGTTGCACTCTTTTCTTCTGATGAACTACTTGTGCAATATAACTGCAAATGCAAAATTGGTGTAGTTGTGTTAGAAGCCCATAAGACAAATATAATTTACAACATCAGGTGGTTTAAGAACATATAGCCTTGATTAACACTCTACTAACACTATTATCATATAAAACCTATAACAACAATAAATAAGTACATTTCATAGTAGAAAAAAAATGGAAACAAATTTAAAAAAAAGACCAAAGTGGGCAAACTTGACCCAGACTAAAAGCCAAGATTGATGAAATTTATAAACCGATACCAGATAGATGGGTGGTTGGGTCGGAGTTTGTCTGGCCTCTCGGTTCGGGTCTTCAGTTTTGAGCCTGTAGGACCAAATAGGATGTTGTTCCAGATTGTCACAAATGCAGTTAATTGGTCTATGCTGCATGTTACAAAAATTTGTGCAAGGTCCAATTGTTACCGTAACAAAATACTAAACGACAAGGTATCCAAGCCCTAAAATGGGTCATTCATTTGTTCCAAGCTTTTGTTACAACAACAAATATAGAGACCATGAAACCGACACTGGACCGTGGGGCAGTTGGGTCTGACTGAGTTTTTCCCGGGTCTCGTGGTCTGGTTCGGTTTTCTATTGTCCATGTACAACCCTAAAAATGACAATGTATGTGAATATATGTGACATATAGTTTGTTGGAATCAATCCTAAACTAGAATTCAAGTGTTAGTAATTAATATGTAATAGTTAGCTTAATTATAGCTTTTATGTTAGTTATCATGCCAAGGCTTATGTAGAAAGCCCATGAGCCTTGACCCAAGTCCATAAGAAGTGAAGGATGCTAGTAGTGTTGCCCTAGCTCCTTGCCCTATAAATAATCCTTGTAAACCCTCACTTGAGGGTTGGTTGTTCATTTCATTCATACTCTACGCGTAACTCTTCTCATGTACCATACGTGTATGTTTGTCTTTGTTCAACCGATCATCTTATCTTTCTTTCTTACATATTGAGGCTTGTCTTATAAACATAGTGACCTAACAGTGGTATCAATCGCCAAATAGTTGGGTGAAAAGGTTTTTTTGTTTTTGAAGTTTTTGGTTTTACGCGTAAGTTACGGTTTACAAACTTTGTCACGCTTTAAAAATCATTTGTTACACTTTCCAATCCAAGATTCTTGTACTTTCAAGGTTTTTAGGTGTTAAAATTTCAGTTTTTGGCAAAAAGTTTCAAACTTTACGTGTAATTCATTGTTTTTAAGCTTGGTTTTATACGTGTGTTCATTCCTACGCGTAAGGTGTTTATAAGCTTTGGATCATCAAGTTTCACACTTTTGTGTTATTTTGGTGATATTAAAGTTGTTTCATCACAAAAATCCGGTTTAGAATCACTTTGGGCAAAAGATCCATTTTGGTTAAGTTTTACGCGTAACAAAACCCTAGAGTTACGCGTAAGAAATCCGTGGCTTGATCTTCAGTTTTCTTGGTTTACTCAGTGTTTTCTTGCTTGGATAAGCTTGAAAAACTTCGACTTTTGATATCCTTTACACTGTGATAGTGTAAAAGATTTTTTGGGCAAAACCCTAATTTTACGCATAAGCTCAAACTTATGCGTAGAACTCTTTACGCATAAGATTTTTCTTACGCCTAAGCCTTGTCTTACGCATAAGCTAATCCTACGCATAAGTTTTCTACGCCTAACTTTCAGTTTACGCCTAATCTTAGTGTTTCTCAATTCTTACGCGTAAGCTAATCCTACGCGTAACTACTGCTTTTACGCGTAAGTTTGGTATTTTACGTCTAAGCATTACTTTGCCTATACTTGGTTTCTACGCCTAAGGACACTTCATCAACAACGTTTCATTCGACTACAAAGATCCATTTTACAACACAAGTTTTCAACATGTCTCAACCACCATACTCTAACCACTTTCCTTACACGTATAATCAACAACAACAACAACAACTCACCCACAACATCAACAATTCAATCAACAACAACAAATTTATCAACCACAATTTAATCAACAACATTATCCACAACAAGAGTAATTCAACCACAAATGGTTCAACCACCACCTAGACTTCAAGTACAACCTTACACAAACGTTTACAATCAACATCCATCCAGGAATACTATGAAGGAACCGTCTTGGTTTGCAAAGATGTGTGAAGCTTTAAGTAGCCAGGAATCCATTAATGAGGCAAGATCACTTGATAGACCTCCAATGCTCACTCCCGGAAACTATGATCAATGGGTAATTAGGTTCTTTAGGTTTTGTGATCTAAAGAAGCCACATGGAAAGTTCTTAAAAAAGGTTATATTGGAAGGTCCATTTCAAATGCCTATTGTTGTTACCCCTGGAGATCCTAATGTTATTCCACCAAGAGATGATCTCACAAACATTGCAACTGTTATTGACCCATCTGGTGATGAACTTCTACACTACGAAGCTGATGAGCTAGCAATGCAATACATCCTTTTATGATTACCTAATCCAATCCTTCGAAGTGTTGATGCTCAAAAGACTGCAAAAGCAATGTGGGAACATATTCATTATCTCATGGAAGGCAATAAACTCAATCAAGAAGACATGGAATCCAAAATCTACTTGGCTTATGAACACTTCATGATTGAACCAGGAGAGACATTAGAGTTATATCATCATCGATTCTCAGACATCATCAATGACTTGGACAAACATAACATCATTATGCCAAGAATTACAGTCAACACTAAGTTCCTAAGTAGTCTTGGTCATGATTGGGAGAAGTATGTCATTTTCATCCGTCAAGCTAAGAATCTTCATCATGCTACATACGGATTGTTGTACGACTATTTGAAGCCTCACCAAAAAGAAGTTGACAAAGAAAGGGTTATCCGTGGACTCCCGGATCCACCGTCATTTCCGAACAATCAACAACTTTCTTTGTAGGCTCAAACTAGTTATCCTCCTCAACCCGCTCCTCAACCAACTGCAACAATTACACCATATGATCCGTCACAACAACAATCTCAGCAAACTCAATTGGTTCCATACAACAACAACAATGATCAAGCACTTTACAGTGAAGCTAATGAGGACTCCGATGCTTTCGATGCATTGCAACAAGGATTTGTTATGATTGCTAAAGCCTTCGGCCGGTATACAAACAAATCAAAAATCCCATTCGTTCCTCATTAAACACAAGGAATCGGTGTTGTGAACAATGGACGTGTTGAAGTTCGAGAATCGTGGTTATGGTCGTCGGATGGGAGGTGGTCAAGGGTTTAATGCTATGGGAAGGAATAACATGGGTGCTCCACAACAACAGAGAGCTCAAGTGCTTGAGCAGGGAATGCTCAAAATGGGATGAATGGTCTTCGCCGCTACAACCGTAATGAGAAGGGTCACTGGCTAATGCATGCCCAAAGCCGAGGACTAGAGGCGGTGCTTATCACAAGGAGGCTTTACTTTTGGCTCTTAAGGATGAAGTGGTGGAACCCTCACAACCAAAGAATGAGCTTTATGGCGATCTGCGACTCGGATGATGATATAGAGGACTTTCGAGCTAATGCGGCGATGATGTTGATGGCACAAATGCAAGCTCTCCACATGAGTGACACAGCCCAATGTATGACACCGATGGCTTGTCTCGTGCCCGAACAAACCATATTCATCACCGATCTTATATCTCACCAAAATCGATCCGACGAGGCTCGGAATGTTCAACATGAGCCGTCCACATCTCATTCGACAATTCTCAACTAGACCCGTAGTTACATTTGATGATCAAGATGACCTTACGGTTACCTTTGATACTCAAATTGACTCCGTGGTTATACTTGAGGATCCGAATAGTGATCATGTTGTAACTCATGTTGAACACGCCGAACCTTTGCCTAATCTAGATGTTGATCTCTTACTTAAAGACCAACAATCCCGAATGGAAGAATGTTGTGCACTAAATCAAGAATTACACAAGAAAATGCAATCATTAACCGTATATTGAATGCTTAAAAGGCAACTTAATTTTTCAAAACTCAAGAAAACGTGAACAAGGTTTTGAAGTCGCTTTTGCTAAATCACACCAAAACAAAAATCGTTAGAACGACGGATCGTGATCTAGCCGCATCGAAGAATGCTTTGTTGTCTCAAATAGAACAACTGAAACATGATCATAAAAACAACTTAACGCCTTACTTCGGAAGATCAAAAGCCAAAGCCGAGTTGTTAACTTGTCAAAACAGTTCTCTTAGTACAAAAAGCATTCAACGAAACGAATAGATGACCATCTTGAAGAAATTGTCGACACAAAACAAACTCAAAGAGTTTCGAAATGTTGTTTATAAACATGGTGAGTCAATCACAACTATTCAAAAGTTTACTTTAAAACCAAACCCAAATGGATATGGCCCAAATCTTCGCGATTACAAACCAAAGCTTTCAAACAAAGCATTCAAACCAAATCTCGAAGTTTCCGGTCGAGAATACAAAATTGATGATTACATTATAAGTGTTGTTGAATATCATCGTCAAGAGGAATTCGATGCGGAAGGCGAGTCGATCAAAATTAGAAAATGTTGTTTATAACAAACCATTTAACTATTCAAAAGCCGTCACTTTCGTCACACAAAAGGATTCTTCTAACACACCTTGGGTTATCACACCTATGTCTGAGTCTTCTAATGTTACTCCCCAACCAAATTATGCACAAATTTATGGTCCTTTAACTTCACTCAGTGAAGTAAATTCAAAACTCGAAAATCGTCAAATTCTTAGATATTTTGACATTTTCACTTGTGACATCAAACTTTTAGAACGTGAGATTGAATTTCATTTTGAAATAAAAGTTGGACATTTTCAATCGCCTCGGTAGCGAGAACAAAGAGATATTTTTCGAAAAGAATTTTACCCCATGTCAAAAATTTGAAAAGCGTGCATTGTATTGGGAAAGGGAATTTCATAAGGAACTTGGATTGATGAAAATCGTTTTCGAGAAAACAAAAACATCGATTTCAAATACAAAACGTAAAAAGAAAATGTTACGAAAAGATGTTGATCGACTCTTGGAAGATGTCATCTGTGCTGATATCCATAATGTTGTGTTATTATATTCTTTTGCAAATGCATATGATTATATCTCTGATTCTGTTGATTCTGTTGCAATTGTTGAGAATATTGATAATGTGCTTCAGATCGAGTCTTTAAAAGTTGAAAATGAACGATTGTTAAACGAACTTTCAAATGCAAAACGTCGTCTTCAATGGTGTCAAAAGATTGTCAAAATCGTGAACTTGCTCGCAAAACAAAATCACCCGATTCGTTCAAAATCTTTTGATCCTAAAATTGAGCAACTGGATGATCAAAACGCGTCTTTCAAATGTCAAATCTCAAAATATGAACAAGAACTTGCAAAAGTTAAAAGGAATATGGTGTCATATTTGATTTACTCAAACAGACTCGTGATGAAGCATCAAACGAACTTGATCATTATCTTGCACACACTAAAGAAGTCATGAACTTTTCGAAATCTTCGCTTACGAAAATCAAGATTTGTTGCACATTGTCATTGAATTAAAAGAGAAGTTAGGAAAGTATGAACAAGTTCAACTTAGCAACATTAAGAAACTTGCACTGTAACACTTAGAAAAAGTGACACTAGAATGCCTCTTGACAAATCACAAGATACTAATGTGTTTCCTCTCTGAAACAGGAATAGTTGCCTCTTTTCCCAATATCCGCACTTCACAGCCTAGGAGCAATACAAGGAAGAATAGGAAGTTACGACCTAAGAAAAGAAAAATAAAGAATGCTGAAGTAGAAGAACACCTTAGGACTTTGAATAAGATTCAAGTTGCACCCACTTTAGATATTGCGTCTGACAAATGTAATGGAAAAAGTGTTGTAACGAATGATGAACCTTTAAGTACTTTTGATATTAAGTCTGAAGCTTCTTGTGTTATATGTCGTAAAAGTATGCTTTCTGATTGTCATGATAAATGTGTTGCTAAATCTATCTTGTCTCGTTTATGGAATCCTAAGAAACGGAATACCTCTAGGCCCACTAATGCTTCTAAGTCTGTCCTTGGTAAACCGCCTTCTTTAGATTCTATGAAACGCATTGATGTCCCTGTAGCTCCATTATCACCTCCAAGGAACGTAGTACCACCTAGTGCATTCACTAAGACTAAAGCAAAGACTAGTTAGAGATGGCAGAAATGGATACATAATACACTAGGATTTAAATGGATACCTAAAATCGTTGATGTGTGTTTCTACTAAAGCGCTTGAACCCTCTAACTCTTCGGGTTCCACATCTACTTCTATTCCATCGTGTCGTAATGCGTGTAATGCAGGTGATACAGATCATCCTTTGGATTGTTGATAGCGGATGTTCCCGACACATGACAGCAATCTTAAACTGTTATCAAACTTTGTTGCAAAGTTCATTGGCAATGTCGATTAGGAATAATCACTTCAGCGACTATCATGGGCTACGAAGATTACATCAATGGCAACATCGAAATTAGCAGGGTTTATTATGTGGAAGGCCTCGGTCACAATCTCTTCTCAGTAGGTTAATTATGTGATGGAGATTTGGAAGTTGCTTTTCGGGAGAAAACTTGTTTCATTCGTGATCTACAAGGAAACGATCTTATGTATGACACTCGCAATTCAAGTCTCTACACTATCTCCATGCAAGACATGATTGCTTCATCTCCCATCTATCTACTTTCAAAGGCAACATCAACAAAATATTGGCTATGACACCGTCGTCTCTCACATTTAAACTTTCAAACCATAACCAACCTTGCTCGATACAAACTAGTTGAAGGTCTCCCGAGATTCTGATATTCTAAAGATCACCTATGCTCAGCGTGTGAACAAGGGAAAATCACTCGTGCCCACTTTCCTACAAAGATGGAACACAGCTCTCTGCATGTGCTTCATCTTCTTCACATGGATTTGTGTGGCCCGATGCGCGTGCAAACGATTAATGGCAAACGCTACATCTTGGTAATTTTCGATGACTATTCTAGATGGACTTGGGTCTACTTTCTTCAAGTAAAGATCAAGCTCCACAAATGATCATCACCTTTCTCACAAAAATTCAAGTTCACTCGGAACACGGTCGGACAAATCGAGCAGACAAAGGCTGAATTTGTGAATCAAACTCTTCGTGCATTTTATGAGAAAGAGGAATTGAGCATCAAACATCTATTGCATGTACACCAAAACAAAACGGTTTGTTGAAAGACGAAACCGCACGTTAGTGGAAGCTGCAAGAACGATGTTAATTAATGCTAAACTTCCGGATTACTTATGGGTCAAGTCGTGTCAATCAGATGCTACACTCGTAATCGCTCAATGATTACTAAGCGCCACAACAAAACACCTTATGAGCTTATCCACAACCATAAACCGAACCTCAAACACTTTCATGTATTTGGATCCTTTGTTATCCGAATAATGATCGTGATGACTTTAGTAGCTCAAAGCCAAAGTCGACATTAGAGTCTTTATAGGATATTGTGAAAATTCAAAGGGATGAGCTTACGCAAATGGCTTCGAGCATAACAACTTGGAACCCGGTCATAACCGTTTAAACTTCCTCAAACCCCATCATCACCGAACCAAGCCCCGACACTCTTCAACAAATGGAAAAGCTATTTGCTCCTCTGTTTAGTGATGATATTGATGATCGTGCTCAAGGTGTATCCAATGTTTCATTGCTCAACCCGATCATATTCCAATACCGATACACCGCTACAACAACCACTATTGAAAAAGCACCACCGATTGACTCTACAACAACAGTTGAACAAGCCGCATCCAACGACGCGAACCACCGTGATGATGTTACGAACAATGAAGTACCCCACCTCAGATTTTGATCCAAATCGTTCTTCAACTCGTTTGCTAATGAAACTGCTGCACAAGATGTTGCGGAATCATCTACAAGCCATTTGAATCCTCTAAATCTGCGAGAATGTATATCAATATCAACCTTCCACACATCGTTGGACAAAAGACCATCCTCTAGAGAATATTATTGGTAACCCGAATCAACCGGTCGTAACAAGACAACGTCTTCACACGAGATGGTGAACATTGCATTTATGCACTCACCGTCTCGCTAATCGAACCTAAAAACATTAAAGACGCAATGACCAAAGACAACCGGATTGAATCCATGCGGGAAGAACTCAATCGGTTTAAACGTCTTGAAGTATGGAACTAGTTGAAAGACCAACATGGGTCTCGTCATTGGTCTCAAATGGATTTGGAAAAACAAATTGGATGTTGAAGGAACGAATCGTAAATAAGTCACGTCGGTGGCTAAGGGTTATAAACAGGAAGAGGTATTGAATTTGAAGAATCATTTGCTCCGGTTGCTCGTCTTGAGGTCGTTCGAGATATTTCTAGCGTTCGCGACTCATATGAATATAACGGTCTTTCGGATGGACGTCAAAACGCTTTTCTAAATGGTCAATCGAAAAAATAGTCTATGTCGACCGACCGGAAGGATTCGTTGATCCGAGTTCCCGAACCACGTTTACAAATTGAACAAAGCTCTCACGGACTCAAACAAGCTCCACGGGCGTGGTACGATAAGTTATCATCCTTCCTCATTGCCAATAATTTCACCAAAGGTTGATCGACCCTACACTTTTTATACAATATCACGGGCTCACATCTTAATTGTTCAAATCTATGTGGATGACATCATTTTGGGTCAACACATTTAAAATACTCAAATGCTTTTGCAAAACTAATGACAAAACATTTTGAAATGTCAATGATGGGTGAACTCACATTCTTTCTTGGAATGCAAGTTCATCAATCACCCGTGGTATTTTCTTAAGTCGGTCCAAATATGCCCTTGAACTTCTAAACAAATTTGAAATGCAAAGCGTGACACCTATGCCACACCAATGGCTCATACCAAGAAACTAGACGATTTACATGGAAAATTGGTGGACCCTACCAAATCTGATAGTATCATTGGTCTCTCATGTATCTAACAACTAGCGACTGATATTGTTTTTGCCATATATCTTTGTTCCCCATTATCGATCGAGACCAATCTGAAACCCACCTCTCGAGGCTAAAGAATCCTCGGATACATCAAGGGAACCATTAACTTGGGGATCCGGTATCCGAAGGATTACGGTTTTGAACTAATAGCTTTTGGGGCGATCACGCAGGATGCTTAGATTCACGGAAAAGTACGTCGAGAGCATTACAATTTCTTGGTGATAAACTAGTGTCATGGCAATCGAAGCGGGATTGTACATCGTTGTCCTCAACCGAAGCGTAATATGTAGCCATGTCGGCGTGTTGTGCTCAAGTCATTTGGATGAGAACACAACTCAAAGACTATGGTTACGTGTTTGATGAATCTTGATATCTTGCAACAATCGGTGCTATTGCGATCTCATGCAACTCGTTCAACATTCAAAATCAAAGCACATCGATCTTGATATCATTTCATCAAGGAGCACGTGGAGCAGTCTTGTTGAATTATACTTTGGGTCTTGAATACCAATCGGCGGATCTCCTCACCAAAGCCTTAGCTCCCGCTTTCGGTTTAATGAGTTGGTCCACGGATTGGTATGCGGTGTTTGACTCGATGGAACTGGATGAACTTTAAAACATTCATAAAACCACTTAAACACCAAAACCTCTTTTGTAAATATTTTTCAAAAACAAAATACAAAATTATAAAATCTGATAAAACAACAAAAATAATGTTCTATATATATTTCTTTTAACATGGCAAGTACAAATCTTCCGTCAACACTCGAATCTTTCAAAATTCAGTATTTTATCGGTCAAGTTTTGAGGGGGAGAAAGCAAATATTTTTCGGTTTCATAATACCTTGTACTTGCATGTTACATCATCCCGGTTGTATCTTTGATAAAGGTGGTCACATTTCTGGTTTACTGACACTCCTCGGACTTAAATTTATAAAATTTCATCATTTCTTAAGTCGAGGGGGAGTGTCGTCAAGTTCTTCTTTCCAAATATCCTTCGTTTGGTAACCAAAATGGAAGTTATGGGCACTGGGTGTAAATGGTAATGGTGGAAGGACTGAAAGTGTCAAATGATCAAAGTATTTTTAATATGTTAGGAATTAGAAATTCCAGGTATTAAAGAGTCGGTCACCTCAAGTATATGTAATCGTTAGAAAGCTCGTAGTCGTAGTTCTTTTATGTTAAGTAGTATTTAGTTAAGTAACACCGTGGAGGACGGACGGGTCTTTACCCATTGTATGCACGATCCACACCCGTTGTGTGGCGTTTTATTGTAAGACTATAAATACTCTCTACCTTCCAAGGTAGAGTTGGAGCTCATAATAATATCTTTCACTTTCTCTCACTAAGTTCCCTAAACCTCTAACTTTCTCTCTAAAACACTCATGTACGCCTACTTGTGTTAATGGTTTGATGTGTATGTGAAATCCAATATCTTACAATTGGTATCAAGAGCCATGGTTAGATCATATCTTACATATCTTTGGATTTCTAGTGGTTTTAGGTGGTTTTGAGTTTGAAAAAGTTTAGTGGTTTTGCATCATTTGGTTGATTTCTAGTGTTAAAGTTTGGATTTTGGTAGTACCTTTGTGTTTGAATCATCTCAAGTGTTTAGGTTTTGATTTAGAAGGTTGAATCATAGTGGTTGGGTTGTTTTTGGATTGAAAAGTGGTGTTTATGTGTTTTTCATGCTAGCGACTTGAGCCACGGAAAGGTTTTCTTGGTAGCGACTTGCTTTACAATTTGGTAGCGAGTTGGTGTTTAACACCCTAGCGAGTTGAGCTAGCGACTTGTCTATTGAGACAAGCCGACAAAAAGTACAGTTAGTGGATTCCCACTACAGTGTAGCGACTTGGTTTAAGTTAGCGACTTGTACTTTATATTGTTAGCGACTTGGTACGAGTTGCTAGCGAGTTGCTATTTAGCGACTTGAATATTCAGCGACTTGGTGCTTAGCAATTCTTGCCAAAATTATGTTAGCGACTTGGATTGTAGCGAGTTGTTATATAACGACTTGGAACTTTAGCGACTTAGCACTTAGCGACTTGGTTCACGTTTTCCTAGCGACTTGAGTGATTTCCTTTGAATACGGTTTCTCTTGATTTAGTAAAATCCGTGAAAGAATCTATTTCCGGTTTAATCATAGAGTTATAAAATCCCGTTTAATTTGTCATCATGTCTACCAACGTTCCTACAATCATCTCCACTTTGCCGAGGATGTTCAAGCGGTGGCTCGGATACTAAATCACACCCATGACTACGACTCTTGGGCTCAAAGAATCGTCTTGTCTTGGAAGATGGAAACATTCTCAAATCCATTGATGAAGGACCATATGGAATTGAGACTTAATTGATCTGAAGATGGAACCAAAGACATATGATGAGCTCGATGATAAGGAGAAAAGAGATTCGATCTCGATATCGGGGCTTCTAACATCATACTTCAAGGTCTTCCAAAAGATATCTACAAGGCGATCAATCACAACACGAAGCAAAGGCGGTGTGGGATAATGTCAAGATGCTTCTCTCGGGTTACGAATTAACTATAGAAGATCAGAGAATCACAACTCTATGATGAATTTGAACACTTCAAGATGAAACCGGATGAGAGTGTTTATGAGTACTATGTGAGATTCCACAAGCTTGTTAATGATATGAGGAACATCGAATGACTATGCCTAACATTCAATTTGAACTCAAAATTTGTGAACAACATGAATCCCGAATGGCACAAGTTTGTCACCTACGTGAAGCTCACTAAAGGATTGAAGAATACAAACTATGAGCAATCTATGCCTTTCTTCTCCAAAATGAGAGACATGCTATGTTTGAAAAAGGATTCTTAATCGGTTCAAAACCAACCGGGAAGAAACAAGCTCATCAAATGATTCAACGCATTTACTCAAACATTGGAATCACAACCAAAGCCTCACAAGTCATACCCATGGGTAATGGTAATCACAAACTCATTCACGATCTTTTGTTCAAACAAGTTGATCTTTGATGCACACGTGGGAAACTTCATTAATCAACTAGCTCTCTGATTAGTCAAAACATGAACTCTCTTCCACACACCAACAACAATCTCGAACGCTTCCAACCCACATAATCAAGCCACCGTCGGAGATGGGAAGGTTATGGTGCGGCCGGTTCAAGAACGATAGTACGAACAAGCAAGAGGTGGAGCTGGTAGAGGTTATCTTGCAAATCGAAATAGAGGAAGGAATGGAAATCGGGGTCAAGCAAAACCAATCAAATGTTACAATTGTGGAGGTGAGGACACATTGCAAGGAACTGCACATCGCCAAAACGCCTCGAATCACAGTACTTTAGGGATAAGATGTTGCTTGTGCAAGCTCGGGATAATGGTGCGACTTTGGATGAAGAGGAGTTGTTGTTCTTGGCGAGGGAAATGCTAAGACATATGATGCGAGATGTGGATGAGCAACCAATTCGGAGATATGCCATAATCATCGAATGCCTTTCAAGTAGGCGATTGTGATGCATACGACTCGATGTTGATGAAGAACCCATTGCACAAACCATCTTCATGGCTAGCATTTCTCCAATGGTCTCTCCTAAGTCTCTTCATCACCACAAGCTGGTCCATCCAAAGACAAACTCATTTATGAGGTATTAAAATTATACGATGAAGTTGAAGAGCAAAGATTCATAACAGTACAATCAATCTGTAATTATTGAGTCGGATATTGAAAGTATGGGTAATATCAATGTTGTCCCATATGATCAATATGTGAAACAAAGTGAAAGTGAGATTGTACCAAGTGATGTATCTTATGCGATCAATAATGACTATGTTTTGATGAATTCTACTGCATGTACCTCGATGATTACGTAATTTACGAACTAAATGCCTATAAAGAGCGTGTTGCTATTTATGAACAACGTGCAAAATTTGAGTTGACCACCGTGAGCGAAATGGATGACCAAATGCGTATAATCATTAGAAAAAGTAGGTTTAGAGAAGAAGTATTAAAACAAGAGTTAAACTCCTTACAAGAAAAGCTTTCTAAAGCGCTAAGCAAAAACAAGAACTTCAAGAAAATGTTAAAATGCTTAAGCAAGAATTTAATGCAAAGGAATCAAAACTTTTGAATGATTTTTCTAATCTAAAACTTTGAAAAACAAACTTGAAAACAAGTTGTACATACAAGGAACACCATTCGATCGCTCACATGATCACTAAGCATAGAGTTTTAAGAGATAAGCATAGTGTTCCCATTATAGATAAACCCAACCACGAGTGCGGAAGATAACAAAAGCGACTCAAAGTGTAATCTATGATGGCAATGAGATTCTTAAACCTAGACAAAACCTAGTTGCGTTGAGTGCAGAGAGAAGATAAGAAATTAGATGAAATCACTAGGAGAAGATGAACAAGAAACTAGATGATCCTAAATGTAAAGAGAAGAAAGTAATTATCACTCCCATGACTACAAAAAGGAGAATTGGATCTCCTTGAACATGTTTAAGCCTCAAACATTGTTGACTCCCGAACAAGTGTTACGGAAAATGGACTTAGATAAGCGGCGGAAAATATTGTTGAAACAAACCCTCCCTTAGGAAAATGCCTAAAGCAGCGGTGTATCCTCCCAATACACCAATGCATCTAGTTCCTAGAACTATTGCCACTAAAATCAAGACCTTAATCGGTCAATACGTTATCTTTCAACTATTTGTTGATTTTGAGAAAAATTGCAAGAAAAGGATCACACCCACGGTATTCTTGAAGGGAAAGGGGTTTGAGCAAGCGAAAGAATGTTATTTAAGCGAAGTCATGCCTTTCTTTAAACAACTAAAAGATCATTTTGAAAGTCTTAAAAGGGAATGAATTTAGACATTAAAGAAATGGAAAAGGAATTTGATGCAATGATAGTTGAGGTTAGTGATTATGAGCGTGCACTAAAATATAATGAGATTGAGAGGAAGAACTTGCATACATTGAATGAGACTCTTATTCTTGAATGTGTTGCTCAAGATGTGTTTTCATCGCTACAAATTGTTCCATTAACGCTTCTCAATTTCATGAATTATCATTTGCCTGAAAGTCTCCCATGATCGTGTCATTGAGCTTGAAAAGACTAATTCTAAACTAAGCGAGAAAATTGAGCTGGATGATCACGACAATTTGGTTAAACATTTTTCTAAACTAGAGGTTGAGCATTTTAATTTACAACTAAAATATCAACATCTTAAAGAAAATGTAAAAACTTCAAATATCAAGACATCCTCGGATGCTCGAGTTTGATGCGATTTTCAAATAAACAAGCGAGATGAACAAATTCAAGCTCATTGTAACACGATCGAAAAGTTGAAAGCCCAAATCTCTCAATTAAAGGGTCAAAAGAACAATGTGACGGCTCCCAAATGCCTCATCCTTTAGATTCTCGAAATTCCCAAACGTTTCATCTTCAAAACTTAGTAAACACTTTACAACAAGAAAACGAAAATTTTCTAGAAGAAAATGAAAAGGTTAAACGTCAATTCAATGAGTTATTTGAATCAATAAAGGTCACTCGTAACAAAAATAACGAACAAGTAGCTTCATTGCAAAAGGAAATTGAGAATCTGAAGAGCCAGGTAAAAGGGAAAATGCCAATGACCAATGGGGGGAAAGATGGACCAAAGGTACCCATGGATAACAAATATGCTTTGTCAGTGAAATATGTCCCTCCTCATCTTAGGAATAACAAACTTGCTATTCAAACATACTTCTCATCCCTTAAGGATTGCCTAGAATGTCTGCGTGAGATTGTTGAAGAGGATAAGTTAGAGAAACCACATGATAATGCAATTGGGCATGCATGCTTATATGCCAAACGATCTCAAGAAATTCTAGAATGCTTAATCACAATATGCCCTAAGTCCTTAGGTGAGAGAGTTAATCCTTTGATTCCATGTTCTATGCCTAGTGCCAAGTATGATATTCATTCGATGCCCAATGTGTTGAATGTGAACCTTAGTGTGCCTTCAAGTAGTTCGATTCGGATCTGTGAATGCTAATAAAGCAAACTCTTGGGTGCCTTCTAGAAGTTCAAATCCTAGTAATTCTAGTGTTAAGAAAGTGAATCTTAGTGTGCTGCATGTAGTTCGAGATCGGCACATCTAAGCAGGAGAAGCAAAAAGTAGCAAAACCAACTAATGTTCCCATTCCGTCTCAGAGTAATCGGTGACATTAAAGCAAGCGGTCAAAGTCTCAAGACAATACAAGGAATGATAGGACCTCGTAAGCTAAGAATGTGCTTTGGAAAAGAGTAGAAGACCAACCTAGGAACTCTAATTTTGAGTTGAATAAAATGAATCGTGTTGATTCTAGTATTAGCCATAGGCGTCTTGTAATTAATTGAATTCGATACTTTTGCAAACCTTGTATGGATGTCTGCTTGAATTACATTTCCAATCATGAAAGTGGTGTTAATGTTTTGCTAATGATGTTAATTGTCCGATTAATATTGTTAATGCAAAAATCATGCTAAGAAGGCAAAAGGCAAAAGCGTAAGAAAGTTAGAAAACAATGGAAACCCACAGAAGAACATTTAGTAAGATAGGATAAAGATGGATACCGGTTGGCGATAAGGTTAATCGACAATGCCCACTAGAAAATGGATGCCTCTTGGTAGAACTATTCCCTTAAGAAGTGGACATACTTTGAATAGGGCAAATCTGGACACAAGTATCGCATCTATTCATAATGATTCCATTGCTTCAATATCCGATATGAATGCTTCTATTTACGATGTGGGTGTTCCAATCTCTATTACTAACGAAATGGAACCCATTCTTGCATGGGGATCCCAATTATCGATTATCCACTCTTGTGCGTGTTCAGCTGCGGATCGTTCAAATCGATTACGTGGTACACGGACTCATTTGTTCCAAGCATATATTGGCGACGGTCACGGCTCATGAACTTGTGATCAAATTCATCGAGACGATTAGATTCGGAAATGATCATTTCGGTGCAATTATGGGTTATGGAGTTTATGTTGTTGGTGATAGTGTTATCTCTAGGGTATACTATGTGGAAGGTCTTGGTCATAACTTGTTCTCTGTTGGTCAATTATGTGATTACGATCTAGAAGTAGCCTTGAAAACATACTTGTTTTGTTAGAGAACTTGATGGTAAGGATCATTTAAGAGGAACTCGTGGTTCAAATCTATACACCATCTCTATCGATGATATGATGAAGTCTTCTCCAATTTGCTTGTTGTCAAAGGCTTCTAAAACAAAGTCATGGTTATGGCATCGTCGTCTCAATCACTTGAACTTGGCACCATCAATGATCTCTCGAGAAAGGACTTAGTTGTAGGTTTACCTAGGATAAAGTATGAAAAGGATCATCTTTGTTCGACATGCCAATTGGGAAAAAGCAAAAGTATGCCCATAAACCCAAACCTACAAACTCAATCACGAAGTTCTTCATACAATTCACATGGATTTATGTGGACCCATGAGAGTCGAAATATCTTTGGGAAGAAATATGTGTTAGTTGTGGTTGATGATTACTCTAGATTCACAGGGTCAAGTTCTTAAGGACAAAGGATGAAACTCACGATATCATAATCAAACTCACAAACAGTTGCGAGTTCGACTTAACAAAACCATCGTAATTATCCGAGCAGACAATGGTGCGAGGTTTGTTAACAAACAACTTAGTGAATTTTATGAAAGCATTGGAATCGACCATCAAAGAAGTGTTCCACGAACTCCTCAGCGAGCGGTGTAGTTGAAAGACGAAATCAAACTCTTGTGGAAGCCGCTAGAACAATCTTGATTTACTCAAAGGTTCCAATGTTTCTCTAGGTGAAGCTATTGCCACCGCATGCTACACACAAAATCGTTCCACGATTCACACGTTCATGAAAAAACTCCATATGAACTTGTCCACAACATAAAACCTAATCTCTCTTTCCTTCGTGTGTTTGGTGCATTGTGTTATCCAACTAATGAGGTCAAGACTTAGGCAAACTTAGAGCTAAAGCGGACATTGGAGTATTTGTAGGGTATGCACCAAACAAAAGGGATACCGAATCTACAACAAAAGAACCCGAAATATCATGGAAACAATTCACGTTCGTTTGATGGTGACCGGTCAAATGGCTCTGGACAATCCGATTCGGGACCCGCACTTCAAAAGCAGTCCCATTGGTTCATCCCTTGTACCTTGTTCTTCTCCAAAACTCCATATGTACCTCCATCGAAGATGATTTAAAGAAATTGTTTGATCTTATGTTTGATGAACTTTATGAGCCAAGTACTAATGAGGTGTCGATTTCTACAACGATGTCTGCTCATATTCACGTGAATGAAGTCAATCCTTGATCTCAATATCATTAAGTCAAGAAGCGCTGCTGCGATCCTTGATCTCATCAACAAATCATCATTCTTCTAATGTACATCATGGAACTGCTTATGGCATCAATGATGAAGTTAATCCCTTTGCTACTCACGAAGATGCTCCATTTGAAAACATATTTGCTCTGAATCATCATCGAAACCATCTTCTTGAGAGACATCGACTCTGCTACCTCGGTCCCTCAACAAGCGCCACATGAACACCTTAGAAAATGGACTCACAATCATCCATTAGACAACATCATTGGAAATCTCTCTCGTCTGTATCAACACGGAAACAACTTGCAACCGATGCCTTATGGTTCTTCTTCAACTCCGTACTCTCAAAGATCGAACCAAAGGATGTTAAAGCCGCCATGAATGAAGACAATTGGTTCAATGCTATGCAAGATGAAATTCATGAGTTTGATCGACTTGATGTATGGGAGTTAGTACACGCTCAGTGTGCTATGATTATTGCTCTAAAATGGATCTTCAAAGTGAAACTTGATGAGCATGGTGATGTGTTGAAGAACAAGGCTCGATTAGTTGCTAAAGGATACCATCAAGAGGAGGTTATTGAATTTGAAGAATCTTTTGCTCCAGTTGCTCGAATCGAGGCAATCGAAATCTTTTGGCTAATCTTGCTAGTAAGAACATGGTAGTCTATCGGATGGATGTAAAGGCGGCATTTACGAGCGGAGATCTTAAAGAAGTCGTCTCGTCGACCAACCGGAAGGATTTGTGAATCAAGAGCATCCTACTCACGTTTATCGTTTGAAGAAGGCTCTTTACGGTTTAAAGCAAGCTCCAAGGGCATGGTATGATACGCTATCAAAGTTCCTTCTATCTACGGATTTAGCAAAGGCGATTGATCCAACATTGTTCACCGGAAGTCGAGCAAACATTTAATTCATGTTCAAAATTATGTTGATGATATCATCTTTACCTCGGTGACCCCAATGAGTGTGACCGTTTTCAAATGAAATGAGTTCAAAATTTCAAATGTCAATGATGGGACAAATGTCATTTTCTTGGGATTCAAATTTCACAAAGTCCGGCATTTTCATAAATCAATCTAAATATGGCAGATCTTAAAGAAATTTGGATTTTGTAAGATATTGGTTTTCACATACACATCAAACCATAACACAAAGTGGGCGTATAAGTGGAATTCTAGAGAGAAAGTTAGAGGTTTAGGGAACTTAGTGAGAGAAAGTGAAAGATATTATTATGAGCTCCAACTCTCTACCTTGGGAGGTAGAGAGTATTTATAGTCTTACATAAAACGCCACACAACGGGTGTGGATCGGGCATCTGATGGGTAAAGACCGTCCGTCCTCCACGGTGTTACTTAACTAAATACTACTTAACTTAAAATAACTATGACTACGAGCTTTCTAACGATTACATATACTTGAGGTGACCGACTCTTTAATACACGAATTTCTAATTCCTAACAATCTCCCACAAGGAGGTCACCTCAAACATATACTAAAATTACATTGAATACAAACAGATATTACATTAACAATTGTTCTTGCATTCTTGATGTAGTACTTTGCTCCGAAGCTCGTAGTCATTGATTCTTCTCATTGCATGTTTGGTTAATCCAAGTGGAGGTCTTTTCTTGATCCACGTGATAATAACATTGAAAATCTTTTGAGATCATCGACTATGAAAATCTACGAGACATCCATTGTGGTGTTGGTATTATGTGATGTTGTGACTTTCGGACCGACATGCTCACATTACGGATCATGATATCTTCTCATCGAGTGTGGAAGCTTTCGTTGATTCATGATATTGGCGGCGTAGCGAAGCATGGAGTGAAAATATCGAGTCATTGATGCACTAATCATGATTTCTTTTGAGATGAATGTGTTAAGTGAGCATGCGGCTATGGATTGACCGCTTCATTACGATCATTTGCAAGCGTCGGGTGTACACGCATAAAGCGATTAGCAATAAAGCGCCGCGAAAAGTGTCTTTGATCACTTTCGTTGAATTGAGTACACGGCCCACGGTTCCCGTTGATCGATACAAATCTTGCTGTGATCGGTATAATTCGAAGAATTTCCTTGACGGGGTTTCGCGGTGCTCTAGTTGTTCTCAAACCGGAACGTTCTCAAAGAAGACAACACGGAGTGAGTGAACCGTAATTTAAGTCCAGATTGATGAAAAGAGATTTGAAAAACAATCGTGTATTGCTCAATAGAAATTGTTTTGCAATACAACGAAGGTTTTATTGAAAATCAATTATCAATCATAAAACACCTTTTGATTTGAAAAATTAGTACGGTCGATGTGCTAAAGAAAGAGTTATTAAGCACAAAGACCGGTTTTCAAAGGTATCCGTCAATCCATAACTTTGAACCGAGGATTGATTCAAGAGATTGAATCGCCCATTGTTTATGTTCGGTTGTCACATGGTTGATCTATATAATAGATCTCACATGCCACCTACCGAGAGCTTGTTTGATGTTGGCTCGAGGCTTTCCATCTTCATTGTGAATATGTTTGCACATCACTCGGATGTTACGGCAATACCACAAGGATAATCGTGGGACTCAAGATATAATCTCTCTTTCCACATTGTGTGAAGCAGAGAGTCTTCATTGAAAGTGTCCTAATGAGATTTATTGATGATCTCGTGGCTCTAGACTCAATTTGTGCATATTTGGATCTGTCTGGGAGACTAGGGAGAGGTCTCCTTCTTCAATATCAACAATCTCTAAGAGAAAGTCGATAGATAATGTCGGTTCCCGTGAGAATGAAACAAGTCCTTTTAAGAGGAACTTGAGTGGTTTGGAAAGTTGAAGTGCGAGGCGTCCTTTGGGTCCATGACGTCTTGTCTTCAATACCGATGTTACCATCGGTAGCATATGAATTGAACCGGTTTACGCCCTAAGGTTGAATAAATGGAGGGCTATTTGTTTTCACCCTTTTCTCATTCAATTCTTTTTAATTCTTCAACCCCTTGATGCTTACGAGACTTCATAGCTAGAACCTTGTTGGGTTTATTCGATACTAGCTCGGTCTCGATCCGCACTCTTCCCATATCTCATTTTCTCCTTTTATCATCATACCTAAGAACTCTACACTAACTAGTGGATAGTCCTGGGTAGATCCTTCCGGTTACGGCGGATCATGGGAACACATACCTAACCTTATCATCCTTATATCACCGTACATAAAGTAAAGTTGGTCGGTCTATTTGGTATTGTTCATCGCCATTGGAACCAATTGAAAACCATTTGAAAATCAATCCGGATACTTGTGATATATTATCAAAACATTTTGTACACGAATTGTTTTGATATTTTAGAACAAGTGCTCCCCTCAACATGTGCATCAAATGTTTGAAATCGTTTTGCACACGGAGGCAAGAGGAAGAATTAACTTCTTTGATTACCATTTTCTAAAGATATCAACATCACTTCCCTAATCAAATCAAGTAGATAAAGCATTTTGGGAAGGATGAGATTTTCATAATTTTGCTCCCCTCAATATGTGCCTCGAGATTTGAAAAGAGTTTTGCACATACTAGAGGAACTGCACATGAGATAAGTGATCACGTTTCAAATCATAGGTTTAAGATAGATGCTCCCCTCAACATGTGCATAGAAAATTTGAAATCGTTTGTCACATGTGGGAAGGATAGCATGTACATCCTTATAAAACCATTTACCAATTATCGGTTTAAATCCAATTTAAATCACACATTCTCCCCGATCACAATTATCAAATCATTTGAGATTTGTGATCTCTTATAGATTTAAATTGATTTTGAAAGCTTTTAAGGAGAATTGTGACTTGATTATGAAAGCGTTTTAAGCGATAAGGATCGGATTTTAAGACTTTAAACTCCATTGATAAAACATGCATGTATATCTTTTGAAAACAATTTAATGCCAAATAACTTTTAATTTAATTGAAATCATTCTCCCCTCAATCAATGACATAGGTTGTTGATTGAGAGATTGATATTTTGACAAATAAGTCCGATGATTATCAAAAATAGAGTCCGAGTTATTTTTCAAAGCAGTTAGTTTTCATCGGATAAATGTTTATAGAATCGAGCATGGAATTTTGAAAACATGATAAAGTATGGCTCTGTTCTTTCTTTAAAAAGCGGGTTCTTGCTGAGATGACAATAAGCCATTGTTTTACTTTCTCTCAAAAATAATTTTTTGATTTTTTTTTTTTAAACATTGAACAACATCTAAAGTCCGTGTCATTCTTTGAATGACATCACAAAACCCGTAGATATTATCGAATCGAGGAAAACATGACAAAAGACAATATTTTGGAATTTTCAAGATTTTTTTTTCAATTTTTTATTTTTTTTTTTTTTTTTGGATTTTGAAAGTTTTATATTTTTCTATTTGCTTTTGAAGGTTTTGTAATTTTGTATTTTGCTTTTCGAAAAGATATTTACAAGAGATAGATGAGCATAGACCTTTACTCCTCGTCTTCCTCACGAAGGCGTTTGAGTGTTACGGTTGAAGGCTTTTCAAGCCTAGTCGTGGAAGTATGAACTCAAAGCGTTCTCTAGGAAGAGCTTTGGTGAAGATGTCGCTAGCGGTATTCGAGACCTCACAAAATAGAGTTCCACCACACCTTTTCCACTTGTTCCCGATGAAATGATGTCGAATGTCGATATGCTTTGCTCTTGAGTGTTGAGCGTTGTTGCATGAGAGAGCAATAGCACTTTTATTATCACGATGAGAGGGATTTTGTTGAATTCAAAGCCATAGTCGGATAATTGAGATCTCATCCATAAGATTTGAGCACAACAAGATGACATGGCTATGTATTCACCTCTGTAGAGAAATAGAAGTACTCATTTGCTTCTTTGAAGACCAACTCACAAGCTTATCACCCAAAAGCGAGCACCTCGGATGTGCTTGACGTGTATCTTGACAACTGCATGATCGGCATCTACATAGGCCGTTAGTGACATACGGTGTCCTTGGTGCCAAAGACCCATATTGATGGTTCCTTGGAATACCGAAAGACCCGTTTAACCGCTTCAAGGTGCTTTTTAGTAGGCAGCACGGTATCTAGCACACATGCAAGCAATGAACAAGATGTACGGTCTACTAGGCGTGAGGTACATCGGGGATCCAATCATACTACGATATTTTGTTTGGTCAATCATGATCCACAGTGGTCCTCATCTAGTTTGGTTCGATCAATCATGGGAGTGTCAGCGGTCACTTGAATCAAATCCAAATTTCTTTAAGATCTCGGTTGCATATTTAGATTGATTTATGAAAATGCCTCCGGGACTTTGTGAAATTTGTAATCCCAAGAAAAATGACATTTGTCCCATCATTGACATTTGAAATTTTGAACTCATTTCATTTGAAAAGCGATCACACTCATTGGGGTCGATCGAGGCAAAGATGATATCATCAACATAAATTTGAACATGAATTAAATGTTTGCACGACTTCACGGTGAACAATGTTGGATCAACTGCTCCTTTGCTAAATCCGGTAGATAGAAGGAACTTTGATAGCGTATCATACCATGCCCTTGGAGCTTGCTTTAAACCGTAAAGAGCCTTCTTCAAGCGATAAGCGTGAGTAGGATGCTCTTGATTCACAAATCCTTCCGGTTGGTGGCGTGAGCGACTTCTTTAAGATCTCCGTTCGAAATGCCGTCTTTACATCCATCGATAGACTACCATGTTCTTACTAGCGACATTAGCCAAAAGATTACGATTGCCTCGATTCGAGCAAGCTGGAGCAAAAGATTCTTCAAAGTCAATACCCTCCTCTTGACGGTATCCTTTAGCAACTAATCGAGCCTTGTTCTTCATACATCACCGTGCTCATCAAGTTTCACTTTGAAGATCCATTTTAGAGCAATAATCATAGCACACTCTGGGCGGTACTAACTCCCATACATCAAGTCGATCAAACTCATGAATTTCATCTTGCATAGCATTGAACCGGTATCTTCGTTCATGGCGGTTTAACATCCTTTGGTTCGATCTTTGAGAGTACGGAGTTGAAGAAACACCATAAGGCATCGGTTGCAAGTTGTTTCCGTGTTGATACGGACGAGAAGGATTTCCAATGATGTTGTCCAATGGATGATCGTGAGTCCATTTTCTAAGGTGTTCATGTGGCGGTTGTTGAGGGACCGAGGTAGCGAGTCGATGTCTCATGAAGAAGATGGTTACGATGATGATTCGAGGAGCAAATATGTTTTCAAATGGAGCATCTTGAGGAGTAGCAAAGGGATTAACTACATCATTGATGCGAAGCAGTTCCATGATGTACATTTGAAGAATGATGATTTGTTGATGAGGCGAAGGATCGGCGACGTAACTTCTTGACTTAATGATATTGAGGCGAAGGATTGACTTCATTCTCGGGAATCTGAGCGACCTCTGTTGTAGAAATCGACACCTCATTAGTACTTGGATCATAAAGTTCATCAAACATAGGATCAAACAATTTCTTTAAATCATCTTGGATGGAGGTACATATGGAGTTTCTTGAGAAGAGTTTGGAACAAGGGATGAACCAATGGGATTTGTTTTGAAGTGCGGGTCTGAGCGGAATTGTCCGGAGCCATTTGACCGGTCGACTCATCAAGCGTAACGTGAATTGTTTCCATGATATTTGGGTTCTTTTGTTGTAGATTCGGTATCCCTTTTGTTTGGTGCATACCCTACAAATACTCAATGTCCTTTAGCTCTAAGTTTGCCTAAGTCTTGTCCTCATTAGTTGGATAACACAATGCACCAAACACACGAAGGAAGAGATTAGGTTTTACTGTTGTGGACAAGTTCATATGGAGTTTTCCATGAGCAGTGTGAATCGAGGAGCGATTTTGTGTGTAGCATGCGGTGGCAATAGCTTGACCCGAGAAACATTGGAACCTTTGAGTAAATCGGCATTGTTCTAGCGGCTTCCACAAGAGTTCGATTTAGTCTTTCAACTACACCGTTACATTGAGGAGTTCGTGGAACACTTCTTTGATGGTGATTCAATGCTTTCATAAAATTCACTAAGTTGTTTGTTGACAAACTCGGTTCCATTATCTGTTCGGATAATTACGGCGGTTTTGTTAAGTCGAACTGCATTTGTTTGATGAGTTTGATGATGATATCGGGAGTTTCATCCTTTGTCCTCAAGAACTTGACCGGTGAATCTAGAGTAATCATCAACCACAACTAACACATATTTCTTCCCAAAGATATTACGCACCTCATTGGTCCATAAATCCATATGAATTGTATGAAGAACTTACGTGACGAGTTAGTGGGTTTGGGTTTATGGGCATACTTCTTGCTTTTTCCCAATTGACATCTTGAACAAAGATGATCCTTTTCATACTTGAGTCTAGGTAAACCTACAACTAAGTCCTTTCGGAGAGATCATTGATGGTGCCAAAGTTCGGTGATTGAGGCAGCGATGCCATAACCATGACTTTGTTTTAGAAGCCTTTGATAGCAAGCAAATTGGAGAGGACTTCATCATATCATCGATAGAGATGGTGTATAGATTTGACCCACGTGAACCTCTTAAAAGCTCCTTACCATCAAGTTCTCTAACAAGCGGTGTGTTTTCGAAGGCTACTTCTAGATCGAATCGCGAAATTGACCAACAGAGAACAAGTTATGACCAAGACCTTCTACATAGTAAACCACGGAGATAACACTTTTGCCAACAACATAATCTCCATAACCCATAATAGCACCGAAATGATCATTCCGAATCTAACATCCCGATGAATTTGCTCACGAAGTTCATGAGCATGACCGGTCGCATGATCATATCTTGGAGCGACTGAGTCCGGTACCACGAGCGATTTGAGCGATCTGCGGTTGAACACGAGACAAGAATGGATAAGCTGGATAATTGGGATCCCCATGCAAGAATGGGTTCCATTTGGTTAGTAACAATGGTTGGAACACCCACATCGAAAATAGAAGCATTCATATCGAAATTAAGGCAATGGAATCATTATGAATAGATGCGGTACTAGTGTACGTATTAGCCCTATTCAAAGTGTGTTCACTTCTTAAGGAATAGTTCTACCGGTGGGCATCCATTTTCTAGTGGGTATTGTCGATTAGTCTTATGACCAACGGAATCCAATGATAGCCTATCTTACTAAATGTTCTTCTGTGGGTTTCCTTTATTTTCTAACTTTCTTTCGTTTTGCCTTTTAGCCTTCTTAGCATGATTTTTAGCATTAACAATATTAAGCTGGACAATTAACATCATTAGGCAAAACATTAACACCACATTCATGATTAGAAGCGAATTCAAGCGGACATCAATACAAGGTTTGCAAATAGTATCGAATTGAATTAATTACGATGCGCCTATGGCAAATACTAGAATCAACACGATTCGTTTTATTCGATTCAAACTTAAAGTTCCTAGATTGTTCTTCTACTCTTTTCGATGCACATTCTTAGCTTGCGAGGTCCTATCATTCCTTGTATTGTCTTGAGACTTTGACTGCTCCCTTTAATGTCATGATTACTCTGTAGAGAATGGGAACATTAGTTGGTTTTACTACTCTTTGCTTCACTGTTTAGATGTCTTGGGATCGAACTACATGCGAGCACACTAAGGTTCACTTTCTTATCACTAGAGTTCTTGGATTTGAACTTCTAGAGTCCACACTAGTGTTTGCTTTCTTAGCATTCAAAGATTTGGAATCGAACTACTTGAAGGCACACTAAGGTTCACATTCAATACATTGGGCATCGAATGAATAGCATACTTGGCACTAGGCATAGCACATGGAATCAAAGGATTAACTCTCTCACCTAATGACTTAGGACATATTGTGATCAAGCATTCTAGGATTTCTTGAGATCGTTTGGCATATAAGCATGCATGTCCAATTGCATTATCATGAGGTTTCTCTAACTTATCCTCTTCAACAATCTCACGAGACATTCTAGGCAATCCTTAAGGGATGAGAAGTATGTTTGAATAGCAAGTTTGTTGTTCACGAGATGAGGAGGACATATTTCACAGACAAAGCATATTTATTACAAGAGTGAACCTTTGATACACCATTCTCCCCATTGGTCATTGGCATTTTCCCTTTTACGACTTTTGATTCTCAATTTCCTTTTGCAATGAAGCTATTTGTTCGTTATTTTTATTCTGAGTGACCTTTATTGATTCAAATAACTCATTGAAATGACGTTTAACCTTTTCATTTTCTTCTAGAAAACTTTCGTTTTCCTTTTGTAATGCATTTACTAGGTTTTGAAGATGAAACGTTTGAGAATTCGAGAATCTAGAGGAGGAGGCATTTGGGAACTGTCATATTGTTCGTTTGACCCTTTAATTGAGAGATTTGGGCTTTCAACTTTCGATCGTGTTGCAATGAGCTTGAATCATTCATCACGTTTGTTAATTTGAAAAAGCGCATCAAACTACGGAGCATCGAGGATGTCGTGATATTTGAAGTTTTGACATTTTCTTTAAGATGTTGATATTTTAGTTGTAAATTAAAATGCTCGACCTCTAGTTTAGAAAAATGTTTAATCAAATTGTCGTGATCATCGGTTCAATTTTCTCATTTAGTTTGAAATTAGTCTTTTCAAGCTCAATGACACGATCATGGGAGACTTTCGAGAACAGCAGATAATTCATGAAATTGAGAAGCGTTAATGGAACAATTTGTAGCGATGAAAAACATATCTTGAGCAACACATTCGGTAATAAGAGTCTCATTCAATGTATGCAAGTTCTTCCTCTCAATCTCATTATATTTTAGTGCGCTCATAATCACTAACCTCAACTATCATTGCATCAAATTCCTTTTCCATTTCTTTAATGTCTAAATTCATTCCCTTTTAAGACTTTCAAAATGGTCTTTTAGTTGTTTAAAGAAAGGCATGACTTGATTAGATAACATTCTTTTGTTTGTTCAAAACCCTTTCCCTTGATTAATTCCGATGGGTGTGATTCTTTTCTTGCAAGTTTTCTCAAAATCAACAAATAGTTGAAAGATAACGTATTGGTGATTAAGGTCTTGCTTTTAGTGGCAATAGTTCTAGGAACTAGATGCATTGGTGTATTGGGAGGATACACAGTTGCTTTAGGCATTTTCTAAGGGAGGTTTGTTTCAACAATATTTTCCGCTTTACGCTTATCTAAGTCCATTTTCTCCGAACACTTGTTCGGGAGTCAACAATGTTTGAGGCTTAAACATGTTCAAGGAGATCCAATTCTCCTTTTTGTAGTCATGGGGAGTGATAATTACTTTCTTCTCTTTGCATTTAGGATCCTTTAGTTTCTTATTCATCTTCTCCTAGTGATTTCATCTAATTTCTTATCTTCCTCTGTGCACTCAAAGCAACTAGGTTTTGTCTAGGTTTAAGAATCTCATTGCCATCATAGATCACACTTTGAGCGACTTTTGCTATCTTCCGTACTCGGGGTTGGGTTTATCTATAATGGGAACACTATGCTTATCGCTTAGAACTCTATGCTTAGTGATCATGTGAGCGATCGAATGGTGTTCCTTGTATGTACAACTTGTTTTCAAGTTTGTTTTCAAAGTTTTGATTAGAAAAATCTTTCAAGAGTTTTGATTCCTTTGCATTAAATTCTTGCTTAAGCATTTTCACATTTTCTTGAAGTTCTTGTTTTTGTTTAGCGGTTTTAGAAAGCTTTTCTTGCAAGGAATTTAACTCTTGTTTTAATACTTCTTCTCTAAAATTACTTTTCTAATGATTATATGCACTTGGTCATCCATTTCACCTTCACGGTGGTCAACTCAAATTTTGCACGTTGTTCATAAATAGCAACACGTTCTTTATAGGCATTTAGTTGAAACGGAATCATCGAGGCACATGCGGTGAATTCATCAAAAACATAATCATTATTGATGCGGAAGATGCATCACTTGGTACAACTTCACTTTCACTTTGTTTCACATATTGATCATATGGGACAACATTGATACTATCCATATTTTCAATATTTGATTCAAAAGTTTGAGTTGATTGTACTTTGTCATGCATCTTTTGCACATCAACATCATCGTATAATTTTAATACCTCGAGATGAGTTTGTCTTTGGATGGGCCACTTGTGGTGAAGATGAGACCTTGGGAGAAACCATTGGAGAAATGCTAGCCATAAAAATTGTGTGTGCGATGGGTCCATCATCCACATCAGTCGTATGCATCACAATCGGCGACTTGAAAGGCATTATGATGATTGTGACCTATCTCTGAATAAATTGCTCATCCACATCGCATCATAGGTCTTGGCATTGCCCTCGGCAGAAACAACAACTCCTCTTCATCCAGCGGCACCATTATCACGAGCTTGTACAAGCGACATCTTATCTCTGAAGTAATCGGCGTTACGTGGGCGTTTTGGAGATGTGTAGTTCCTTGCAATGTGTCCCTCACCACCACAGTTATAACATTTGATCGGCTTAGCTTGACCTTGATTACCATTCCTTCCTCGATTACGATTACCAACATAACCTCTACCGACTCCACCTCTTCCTTGATCATCTTGTCTTTCTGAGCTGGTTGCACGATCCTCCCATCTTTAACGATAGCTTGATTGTGTGGGTTAGATCTTTGTTCTAAGGTTGTTGTTGGTTTGTGGGAGAAATTCATGTTTTGACTAATCGGAAGAGCTAGTTGATTAATGATGTTACCAGCGTGTGCATCGGCATCGACTTGTTTGAACATAGGATCGGGAATGAGTTTGTGATTACCATTACCCATGGGTATGACTTGTGAGGCTTTGGTTGTGATTCCGATGTTTGAGTAGAAGGCGGTTGAGTCATTAGATGAGCTTGTCTCTCCACGGTTGGTTTTGAGGCGATTAAGAATCCTTTTTCAAACATAGCATGTCTCTCATTCGAAGGAGGAAGGCATAGAGTTGCTCATAGTTTGTATTCTTCAATCCTTTAGTGAGCTTCACGGGTGACAAACTTGTGCCATTCGGGATTCATGTTGTTCACAAATTTTGAGTTCGGTGAATGTTCGGCATAGTCATTCGATGTTCCTCATATCATTCACCGACTTATGAAATCTCACATAGTACTCATAGACACTCTCATCGGTTTCATCTTGAAGTGTTCAAATTCGTCATAGAGTTGTGATTCTCTGTCTTCCATAGTTAATTGAACACGAGAGAAGCATCTTGACATTATCCCATCTGCCTTTGCTCGGTGTTGTGATTGATCGACTTGTAGATGTCTTTTGGAAGACCTTGAAGAACGATGTTAGAAGCCACGATATCGACATCGAATCTCTTTTCTCCTTATCATCGAGCTCATCATATGTCTTTGGTGCATCAATTCCATAGATCATTGTTCCATCTTGATTTGTATCAATTAAGTCTCTAGTCGTCTCAACCCGATATGGTCCTTCATCAATGGATTTGAGAATGTTGACTCCATTTTCCTTTCCAAGGCGATACAATCGATTCGTTGAGCCCAAGAGTCGTAGTCGGTTCATCAAGCATGGGTGGACGAGTATCTGAACCGGTGCTTGAACATCCTCGACAGCAGTGGAAATGATTGTAGGAGCGTTGGATGACATGTTAACATTTAAGCGGGATTTTAAAACTCTATGATTAAGCGGGAAATAGATTCTTTCACGGGTTTTACTAAATCAAGAAAACCGTAAGAAAATCACCCAAGTCGCTAGAAAATTATGCACAAGTCGCTATCTACTAATTAGCTATTCCACCAAGTCGCTAAAGTCCCAAGTCGCTAAACAAAAGACAAGTCGCTAAATAGCAACTCGCTAAGCCTCTAGTCGCTAGCAAAATTTTGGCGACAATTAAGCTAAGATACAAGTCGCTAAAGAATCAAGTCGCTAAATAGCAACTCGCTACTTACCAAGTCGCTAACACCAAGTCGCTACCCGTGGTGGAGAATCCACTACTTGTCTTTGATAGTCGCTAAGTCTAAGTCGCTAACTCCACAAACGTAACTCGCTACAAAATGTAAAGCAAGTCGCTAGCAAGAAAAGTATCGTGGGTCAAGTCGCTAGCAAGAAAACTTCACAAACATCACTTTTCAATCCAAAACAACCCAACCAAGATGATTCAAGCTTACCAAATGAAAACCTAAACACTTGTGATGATTCTAAACAAAAAGTACTAACAAAATCCAAGCTTTAACACAAGAAATCAACCAAATGATGCACAAACCACTAAACTTTTCAAACTCAAAACCACCTAAAACCACTAGAAATCCAAAGATGTGCAAGATATGATCTAACCATGGCTCTTGATACCAATTGTAAGATATTGGTTTTCACATACACATCAAACCATAACACAAAGTGGGCGTATAAGTGGAATTCTAGAGAGAAAGTTAGAGGTTTAGGGAACTTAGTGAGAGAAAGTGAAAGATATTATTATGAGCTCCAACTCTCTACCTTGGGAGGTAGAGTATTTATAGTCTTACATAAAACACCACACAACGAGGTGTGGATCGGGCATACGGTGGGTAAAGACCGTCCGTCCTCCACGGTGTTACTTAACTAAATACTACTTAACTTAAAATAACTATGACTACGAGCTTTCTAACGATTACATATACTTGAGGTGACCGACTCTTTAATACACGGAATTTCTAATTCCTAACAGATTTGATTCAAGTGACCACATCACTCCATGATTGATCGAACCAAACTAGATGAGGACCACTCGGGATCATGATTGACCAAGCGAAATATCGTAGTATGATTGGATCCACGATGTACCTCACTGCTAGTAGACTAGACATCTTGTTCATTGTTTGCATGTGTGCTAGATACCGGCTAAGCCTACTAAAGGCACCTTGAAGCGGTTAAGCGGGTCTTCGGTATCTCCAAGGAACCATCAATATGGGACTTTGGTACCGAAGGACACCGGTATGTCACTAACGACCTATCGAGATCTTGATCATGCGGGATGTCAAGATACTCGTCGAAATACGTGCGGAGGTGCTCGGTTTTGGGTGATAAGCTTGTGAGTGGTCATCAAAAGCAAATAGTACTTCTATTTCCTCTGAGGAGAATACATAGCCATGTCATCTTGTTGTGCTCAAATCCTTTGGATGAGATCTCAATTATCGACTATGGCTTTGTATTCAACAAAATCCCTACTGTCTTGTGATAATAAAAGTGCTATTGCTCTTTCATGCAATAACGTTCAACACTCAAGAGCTAAGCATATCGACATTCGACATCATTTCATCGGGGAACAAGTGGAAAAAGGTGTGGTGGAACTCTATTTTGTGAAGTCGAATATCGGTTAGCGAGACATCTTCACCAAAGCTCTTCCTAGAGAACGTTTTGAGTTCATACTTCCACGACTTGGCTTGAAAAGCCTTCAACCGAAACACTCAAGCGTCTTCGGGAGGAAGGCGAGGAGTAAGGTCTATGCTCATCTATCTCTTGTATATATCTATTCGAAAAACAAAAATACAAAATTATAAAACCCTCAAAAAATCAAATAGAAAAATATAAAACCTTCAAAATCCATAAAAATCTGAAAAATTCAAAAAATCTTCAAAAAATATTGTCAATTTGTTATGTTTTTTCCGGTTCGACTATATCTACGGTCTTTGTCTTTGTCATTCAAAGAATGACACGGGACTTTAGATGTTGTTCAAATTCTTTAAAAAAAAAAAAAATAAAATCAAAAATCAAAAATTATTTTTGAGAGAAAGAAGAAAAATGGTTTATTGTCATTTCGAGCGATAACCCGCTTTTCAAAGTAAAACGAGCCATACTTTATCATGTTTTCAAAATCCCATGCTCGATTCTATAAACATTTATCATTTGAAAACTAACGCTTTGAAAATAACTCGGGACTCTATTTTGATAATCATCTGGACTTATTTGTCAAAATATCTACCTCTCAATCAACAACCTATGTCATTGATTGAGGGAGAATAATTTCAATTAAATTAAAAAGTTATTTGGCATTCAATTGTTTTCAAAAGATATACATGCATGTTTTATCAATGGAGTTTAAAGTCTTAAAATCCGATCCTTATCGGTTAAAACGCTTTCATAATCAAGTCACAATTCCCTTAAAAGCTTTCAAAATCAATTTAAATCAATAAGAGATCACAAATCTCAAATGATTTGATAATTGTGATCGGGGAGAATGTGTGATTTAAATTGGATTTAAGCGATAATTCGGTAAATGGTTTTATAAGGATGTACATGCTATCCTTCCGCATGTGACAAGCGATTTCAAACATTTGATGCACATGTTGAGGGGAGCATCTATCTTAAACCTATGATTTGAAGCGTGATCACTTATCTCAATGTGCGGGTTCCCTCTAGTATGTGCAAAACTCTTTTCAAATCTCGAGGCACATATTGAGGGGAGCAAACTTATGAAAACCTCATTCTTCCCAAAAATGCTTTATCTACTTGTCTTGATTAGGGAAGTGATGGTGATATCTTTTAGAAAATGGTAATCAAAGTTAATTCTTCCTCTTGCCTACGTGTGCAAAACGATTTCAAACATTTGATGCACATGTTGAGGGAGCACTTGTTCTAAAATATCAAAAACAATTCGGTACAAAATGTTTTGATAATATATCACAAGTATCTGGATTGATTTTCAAATGGTTTTCAATTGGTTCCAATGGCGGATGAACAATACCAAATAGACCGACCAACTTTACTTTATGTATGGTGATATAAGGATGATAAGGTTAGGTATTTGTTCCCATGATCCGCCGAGAACGGGAGGGATCTACCGAGGACAATCCACTAGTTAGTGTAGAAGTCCTTAGGTATAATGATAAAAGGAGAAAAATGAGATATGGGAAGAGTGCGGATGAGAGCAGGCAAGATCTTGGAATAAACCCAACAAGGTTCTTGCTATGAAGTCTCGGTAAGCACCGAGGGGTTGAAGAATGAAAAAGAATTGAATGAGAAAATGGTGAAAACAAATAGCCCTCAATTATTCAACCTTAGGGCGTAAAACGGGTTCAATTCATTTGCTCTTGGCGGTTACCAAGGTAACACCGGTATTAAAGACAAGGCGTCATGGACCCGGTGGCGCTGCACTTCATTCTTCCCAAACCACTCAAGTTCCTCTTAAAGGGCTTGTTTCATTCTCATGGGAACCTACATTATCTATCGACTTTCTCTTAGAGATTGTTGATATTGAAGAAGGAGACCCTCTCCTAGTCTCCGATCTGAGGATCCAAATATGAACTAATTGAGTCTAGAGCCACGAGATCATCAATAAATCTCATTAAGACACTTTCAATGAAGACTCTCTGTTTCACCCAATGTGGAAGAGAGATTATATCTTCAGTCCTACGCATTATCCTTGTGGTATTGCGGAACATCCGAGTGATATGCAAACATATTCACAATGAAGATGGAAAGCCTCTGGAGCCAACATCAAACAAGCTCTGGTGGGTGGCATGTGAGATATATTCAATAGATCAACCATGTGACAAGCGAGCGAAACAATGGGGCGATTCAATATTTTGAATCAATCACAGTTCGAGTTATGGATTGACGAATACCTTTGAAAAACCGGTCATTGTGCTTAAAAACTCTTTTCTTTAGCACATCGACCGTGTACGATATTTCAAATCAAAAGGTGTTTATGATTGATAATTGATTTTCATTAAAACTTTCGTTGTATTGCAAAAACAATTTCTATTGAGCAATACGATTGTTTTCCAAATGTCTTTTCATCAATCGGTGAATTTCTATTCATTGGTTCACTCACTCCGTGTTGTCTTCTTTGAGGCGTTCGGTTTGAGAACGACTAGAGCATTGCGAAACCACATCAAGGAAATTCTTGAATTATACGATCGCGGCGATACTTGTATTGATCAGCGGGGAACCGTGGGCGTGTACCTCAATTCAACGAAAGTGATCAAAGACACTTTCGTGCGATTTATTGCTAAGCTGTTGTATGCGGTACGTCCCTCGTTTGCGGTGATCGAATGAAGCGGTCAATCCATAGCGCATGCTCACTACACATTCATCTCAAAAGAAATCATGATAAGTGCATCAATGACTACGATATTTTCACTCCATGCTTACCTTTGTGTTGCCAATATCATGAATCAGCGAAAGCTTCGTTACTCGATGAGAAGATATCATGATCCAAAATGTGAGCATGTCGGTCCGAAAGTCACAACAACACATAATACCAACACCACAATGGATGTCTCAAAGATTTTTGTTGGTGATGATCTCAAAAGTGGTTCAAAAGTATCATCATGTGGATCGGTAAAGACCTCCACTTGGATTAACCAAACATGCAATGAGAAGATTCAATGACTACGAGCTTGAGCAAAGTACTACATCAAGAATGCAAGAACAATTGTTAATGTAATATCGATTGTATTCAATGTAATTTTAGTATAATGTTTGAGGTGACCTCCTTAGGGAGATTGTTAGGAATTAGAAATTCCGGTATTAAAGAGTCGGTCACCTCAAGTATATGTAATCGTTAGAAAGCTCATAGTTGTAGTTCTTTTATGTTAAGTAGTATTTAGTTAAGTAACACCGTGGAGGACGGACGGGTCTTTACCCAGCTGTATGCACGATCCACGACCCGTTGTGTGGCGTTTTATTGTAAGACTATAAATACTCTCTACCTTCCAAGGTAGAGTTGGAACTCATAATAATATCTTTCACTTTCTCTCACTAAGTTCCCTAAACCTCTAACTTTCTCTCTCTAAAACACTCACCATCGCCTACTTGTGTTAATGGTTTGATGTGTATGTGAAATCCAATATCTTACATAATAAAACTTTTCAAATTACATTAACTCCACCACATTTATTTCTCAACTACCCAAAATCTACGCGTATCATTCAACCTGCAAATCCGTGTTTTTGATCATCATTTTGTAAGTGTTTTTACGTTTTTAACATGATTACAAACAAAGGTTTTGATATCATAAACATCCAATGGTTAAATCTCGTGTTTTAGTGAGATTTGTGTTCTCTGGCGTAAGATATGAACACAAATTCTTCATTTGAGTGTTATTGGTTAAAATGGTTGTGTCAAAGCGTTTATTTAATCACATTGAAACCATTTCTATCTTTAAAACTCACCTAGAAACACAATTGAAAGTTTTTGATAATTAGGGTTTATGCGTGACTGGGTATTTTCATGTGTGTGTGTTTAGGTTAATTAAATGGTTAAGAGAGGTTGTATATAAGTTGAATTGATCATATCCATATTCATAACTTGCCCGAAACACTAATTGTGAAAGAATTAAATTTTAGGGTTTAAGTTGAGGGCGTTTTGGGTACTTTTGATTCATAGCATTGTTGATGTTAAAACTTGTATAGAACACTTGGATAACCCGAAGCAGTTTGGTGGCATTCCTATGGCTAGAACTCTTACGTGAAATTGAATATTAGAGTTTAAAGTCTCTGGCGTAAACAAGTTTCTACGCATAAGCGATCGAAGTGTATTCATGTTTAGAACCCAGATATTGAATGTAGGTGTTAATATTGGTATTATGATGAATTTATTTAAGGTTTCTGGCGTGAAAAACTCATAATCAAGGTTACTTGAACATCTACGCATAAGGATCACCTTCGCGTAGAATGTTATCGTGAAGAAATCTTACGCGTAACCTTCTGCGTGAGTTCTACAATGGGGACTACGCGTATCACAGCAAGGATATCGTGTGCAAGAACCTCTACGCATAAGGTTCACTCTTACGAGTAAGCCTTACGCGTGAGTTCCATATACGCTTCTGCGTAAGCTTTCGCCTAAGGCCCTCTTTTCCTACGGCGTGAAGTCAGAACCTACGCATAAGCATGCTTACGTATAACCTTTACATTTACGCATAAACTTAGAACCTACGCTAAGCCTAGTGTTAACCAAAATTATGAATTATTCTGGCGTGCAAACTTGTAAATAAATAAATCATAGCATACACGAAACCAAAAATGTCACTAATAAACTTAAATGGTTAATAAGTTGTGAAAAATAAGTGAAAACTTGGACTTTAAAACTTAAAAGTTAATCAACTCACGAAACTTATCACGACGTCTTTGGACTATTGGACTAACAAGTGACATTGGACTCGTAACAATCATCGACATATCACATTCAATAAATAGACAATAAAATCAACTGTTGACTAACGTAATGTCTTTCGATATGTTGGTTCTTTTGGCTAAATATCTTTCAGATCACGACATGGACGCTCAAATGCAAAATGTGGAAGCACCAAATGTTCTCACTGTTGAAGATATCTTCCCTCATGGTTACCCGATGAAGATCGGAAAGAACAACCTTAGAGTTGATTTTGATAGTTTCGCACCTTTCGAGTCTTCTTGTCGATTCTTTGTGGACATTCGAAGACTCACCCTTATCGAGAACATGCTCACCAACTCTTTCTGATCTTGGAGATCTACATCCACCAATTTTGGCATACAATGCAAAGATCAAAGGTCAAAATCTTGTGACGGTGACACTCAACCACAAACAAGTCACCATCACACGGTAGGATTTAAGGCTATTCTTCTTATTCTGTCATTGAGCCAAGCGAATACAATGCCACACCAAGCCCGAAGAGGTCGTTCTACAATTCATGGTCGACATTGGCTATGGCGAAGGCTGCGGGGTAATCACAAAGCATTCATCCGTGGATCTTAAGAATATTCCTCGACCATGGAGAACACTCTACATTATGATTACCAAATCCGTTTACGGGCGTGATAGTGGTTATGAGTATCCCAAGCTCATGGAGCGGCGAGATCTTTTGAGCTTTGGTCAACATAAAACACATTGAAGTTGAAGCTCGATATGGGACGACATAATGTCTTTCCTCAAAAGCTTGGCACCAAGATCCGTATATCGGATATACCAAGCTGTTGATCGAAAGAGCTCTAGGGTATAATCACGATATTCCTCGAGACTCAATGACCCCAGCGATCACTCCGCGTTGTTTGAACCTACACTCGCGATCGGTTTAAGGAATCAACAACAAAGAAACAAGGTGCGGTGTTGCGGATCACCTTCTTCGATACGGTCAAACAACTTTATTCATACAAAAGGTATCTGGTAGCGATTGATGAAGGCAAAGTAGGTTTTCTTGATGAAAAATCTTGGTACACCTACTAGGAAAACCGGGAGAGCGGTCAGGGGAAGCATCACGACGAGCGAGAGTAATAGAAGGTATCAGAAGAGTCCGCCCGATAAAGGAAAATTCCTCTAAAAGGCAATTCCTATTCCCAAGCACGAACCGCAACAAAAGCTAATGGATGAAAGTTAGAGGATCTTGAATCGGGCGAAGAGGTCATCTACTACGGCGAAAAAGATGACACTCAAGCAGTGCAAAACCTCCGGTCAAAAGGCGATAAAGGTAAAGGGAAAAATCCGATTGCTTGAGCATGAAAAAGCTCGGTGAAGAGCCATTTGATGAGGAAAGAGACTATCGAGAAGAAGTTGAAGAACCTCGGACTTAAGCATCTTGCCACGAGTTGACGACAACAAATCGTGGCCCGGGAGGGTCAGTGGTGAGTCAATCAACACCAATTCACGATGCGGTTAATCAACCCGATAAGGAACCGGTGCCACTATTCTTGAGCAACAACAAAGGCGACTTGAGGATTCTATCAATTATGACTTTGAGGAACGAGAAAGGAGAAGTCGAGAAAGAAAAAGGCGATGAAGAAGCTGCGACTCAACCAAAAGCGATGAAGAAGCCGGGATTAAAGGTGAAGAATTGGCTAAGTCTAGACAAGATGACGAAGTTGATTATGATGATTTTCTTCTAGATAGCCCATCACGCTCAAGGATGAAACATCCGAGCAGCGAAAGACCACGAGTCTCCTCATGTCACATCATCATCGGACTCGTCTTCTCACTCTTCACTTCCACCATCCAAAGGCACAACGGATCCACATCCAGTCGGTGAAGAAACCAACCGACTCTTGGATATCACGGGCTAAGACAAAGATTGTCAATCTTGTCAAGCAAGTCGGGAAGAAAGAGCGTAACCAACAAAAGTTGAATCAACTCATTGGCGGTATCAATCTTCTACGTGACGAGATAGACAAGATGTCAGAGTGAAAGGAGTATATCCGAAGTTTATGCAGCGTGATGTTCAAGGGAAGCGAGCGAGATGATTAAGGGATATACTCACAAGTTCCTTCTCGACAACATTCTGGTGTGACAAGAGAAATGTTCAACAGAAAACTCTATCCGAATCTCATGCAATTGGCTAAGCAAACTATAAGATCAACACCTCTAACCGTAACAATCAACCCAAGCGATCCTATAGTATTCTCCGATCTTTGAATTGGTTGCCGGTAGTAGCAAATGTCAAAGCGATCGCAACATTTACCTCGGCTGACGGTGGCTGTTTGAAGCATTGCTTGAATACCAACTCAAAAGCGACATGCGAGTAGAAGTGAAAGGCCTAAGCATCCAAGAGGCGATGAAGATAAGGATAAGGATAAGGAGTCTAAGCGTCCAAGAAGTATGGTGAACCCTCCTCTATGCTACCACCACCCCAAGGACTCCAACAGACACACGATCTCCTCCACGCTCTTCTGGCGACAAACCTCGAGATTCTAAGTCACCACCCAGACAGAGAAAACCGGGATCATTTGAATACACGGTGGTGGCGATGAGAATCCTAAGCCCCAACAATAACCCACCTCTCCCGACATGACAAAGAAACCGACATCCTTATCTAGGCCAAAGAAGAAGAAGAAGACTAAGGTGATGTCTTCTCATGGCTAAACGAAGATATTGGTTTTCTACACTGTTTATGCTACTCCTCCCACACGAAGGTCAAGATATGGTAGAAGGTCGAACATTGGATCATGCTAAATTACTTCAAGAAAAGTTTGGGTGAAGAAGATGACCAAGTCGAGTTAAAGCATCAAGAATGAAGCTTTTCAACTACTCAAAACATTTCGGAATTGAAGTTGAATATCATCTTGAAAACATAGCACGAGCCATGTCTAACAACATCGATTGGCTCGACCACAAGTGAACATTGAATTCACGGAAAAGACAAGGCTCCATACTACCTTGATGGACGGACCTCTACCTACCATTGGCCAACGGATCAACCTAAGATTCCATTCCGCTACTTCTTCAACAAAGACACGGAATTTCTTCTACATGGTAGCGATGTTTCAAAGAAATCGCTACATCACTTACACTCCGTTCCGGCAGCCATATACTCCAAGCGCATAGCCATCGAGGAAAGGCTACTCACATGTTTGTCAGCAGTGGAAAAGTATGACCTTGATGCGATGTATGGGATTCACCATTGGCACGAGCGAAAGAATCTTCTACAAAAGGCATCGGGTTCAAAGGTCTACACATGAAATGTATAGTGATAAAGGGATGCATTATACAAATAAAGCAGTAAAAGCGTTTATTTATATTTCGATCTTCTAATGTTTTATCGATAACAAGCGTAAAATCATGTTAACAAAACAAATAAAATACGTAAATGGTTTGAGCTAATAGTTTCTAACATATTCACATTTTCACATAAAACACTAAAACAAGTATAAGTGATTTTATGATTTAGTAATACACATGTACAACAACTAGTGTTTACATATTTGGGTAAAATATACACATAACTAGTATGTAGTATATTGGGTATTATAAATGGATAGAAACTTAAGTATCACAACCCATTGGGCAAATACATTGAATGTAGTTGGGTACAACCCAAAGCCCATAACCCATGGATCTTGACCCATAACCCATTGCATGACATCATGCTTATATCATACATGGATAATATCCATAAACCCATGGATCAACCCATACCCAAGTGACTAAGTGCATTGCACTCAAAGATACATTGTATCTAACCAAAGATCCATGGTTCAACCCATGACCCATGACCTATAACCAAAATACCCATGGGCAAAGAGGAGCGTTCCACGGATCCCTTGTGGAAGGGATCCGTGGGATCTGGGGAAACAGTATGATTTTTCTCTATAAATAGTGAGCCATTTCTTCATTATTTCTCACCCCTTTTCCAATACACTTTCTCCCCGAGTTAAATCTCACTAAACTTAGATCCAAGAGATCTATGTTTGTAGTTTTGTTTTGTGTGATATTCTAGGTTCCTCTTAAAGGCAAGATCACCACCTTTGAAGTCGAGCAAGCTCAAGTCATGAGTTGCCATGCTTCCTCATCATCAAGGCTATTGAAGTCCTCTTGTTGATGATCTCTTTCTTTCTTCAAAGAAGTGTAGTGTTGAAGACATTAGTGAAAGATGTCTCAAGTGTCAAGACGAAGATATTAGTGTAGGGTATCTATCGTCTATAGGATAAGCACTTGTGGTAGGTGCTTAGAAGTCAAGACAAGAAGCATTAGTGAAAGGTGCTTAGAAGTCAAGACTTGAAGCATTAGTGAAGGGTGCTTAGAAGTGAAGACACAAGACATTAGTGAAGGTGTCTTGTAGATCTAGTCAAAGGCATTAGTGAAGGTGCCTTAGATGTACATTCGATATGGTGTGTTTCGATGTACTAGATAGACTATCATTAGATCCAAGGATATTGATGTCCTTGATGATGTTGTAAAGGTAGATCTCCTTTGGGATTAGTCGTTGGTGTAGTGTGGTAGTAGTTCCTCCATTGCAATGGAACTAGGTGCTTAGCCTAGTACCTAATAAAGGGTGGCTGACGTTGTGAAGGTGTAGTTCACCTTGGTGTGAAAGAACTAGGTACTTAGCCTAGTACCTTATAAAGGGTAAGCGACGTTGTGTAGGTTTGGTTCACCTTGGGTGAAAGAACCACGTGGTTAGCCTAACACGGAAAAAGGGTAGGCTGACGTTGTGAAGGCTTCTCCGCCATAAGGAGATTGGTGTAGTGTTTACAAACTCTCGAGTAGGTGACTCGGGGAGTGGAGTAGAGCAAGGAAGGTGTCCTTGTGGCCGAACCACTATAAATACTCGCGTTGTGGTTTTGTGCTTCTTACTCTTATCTTTTCATTACATATCTTTATATGCTTGTCTATCAACATCCAACACACACAACCAAATAGATTGACATAAGTCGATCTAAATAGTTTAAAGGAAGTTTTAATTGGTAAAACTATTCAACCCCTTCTAGTTTTCCACAATTGGCATCGAGCTTAGTTACAAGTTTCTTGAAGTATATTGTACTTTAAAAACTTGATACGATCCATAGTTAATTGAAAACTACAAAGAAATTTTTTACAAACACCATGTCTTTTAAAGCTGTATGTTTGGATGTTGATTTGATAACAACATTTTTCTTATTTATTTTCATTTAATTGCACTAATCTTCTTTGTCATGTTGATTAGTCAAAGCTCATACCACCAAGCTTTAGGGTCGCTTGGTAACAAGAATACCTTCCTTAAGAAGGTATCTTAAGCATAAAGGCGGGAATAGTCTAAGTGACACTTGCTGTGTCATTTGTAAAGACATTCCTAAGTCGCTAGAGGTATGTTTTCTTTTACTTTGCTTGATAATTAAGTATACCCATTTAGGTATTTATATGATTATCTTTTGTGCAATTACATGTTTTACATGAAGCTTCATTAGGAAGCCTTTTTCTCACATCGTGTTTTATTTCTCGTCTAAAGTCGTGGTATATAAAACTTATGTTTTGTTTCTTTTAATCCAATAATAAAACAAAACACAATTTCAAAATTCCTCCTTCCTATAAAACTCCCACCGTCGACCATCTCATCAAACCCTCACTTTTCAAATCTTCCAATTTCAAAATTTCCTCTCTTTCAAAACTTTATCTTCCTCCTCAATTCATCTCAACGAAACCAAGAAGATCCGTCATCAACATGGTTTACATCGCACTTCGTGCTCATCGCCTAACACTCATCGCACTTGTGTTCCCTATGATGAAGTTCACATACGGAGACATTTACTTTGTGTTGTTAATCTATATTGGGGTTATATACCCAATCCTTTGTATCATCCTTAGTATTGAAATGCAATATTATTAATCTAGTTTATCTAGGTTACTATTATGTGTTTATCATTTCTTTTGATTTATATGTTTTATATTTTTCATGATACATTAGAGGTCATGTATGCATGCTAAAGAAAATGTAGGATAAAACATACTTGGTGGTATAAAAGCGTAAAACCTATGCTTTTATCAAATGCATTTACATTACTACATATCCACGGATCCGGAAGATATACTAGCGGATCCTTTTGTAAAGGAACAGTGGGATCCATATTCTTGAAGCAGTTTTCATGCAAGATTAAAACCACTATCTTTCTAAAAGTAATAATCCACTAGAAAATCAAAACCTTAAGTAGTTGGAGTGTTAAAACCATTGTTAATAAAAATCTAGTAAAAACATTAGATAATCATAGGTTGACCACAAACACCTCTTTTATTAACTTATCATTTCTATAGGTTCAACCATGATGCATGAATATGAGTTTGATTTTTCACTCATGCGTCTACACTCCAAACATCTCTCTTGAACCCAACACACTTTGGCAATCATGTCCGTGGGTTCAACAATCTCGAAACCCGTCACTTCCATGAAGGGCGTATTATGAACACCTCTCTACAATTCGAAGAAGGTATCAATACCTCTTTCAGAGCCATAGGACTAGAATGTCTTCTTGAAATCAACGAGAAGATATGTCCAAGGTTCATAATGGAATTCTTCCGTCAAGTCGAACTCGTTAAGTAACGAGGATCGCTCTCTATCTCTTTGGTTTTGTATCAAAACCAAAGTTCACTCTAACCCTTGGGCATTTTGCTCACATCCTCCGGATTCAAATCATGGACAATGTGCCTTCACGAAGATTGGTCTCTTGATTCTCTCTTTAACTTTCGTGAAGAAAATAGTCCATATTGTTTACATACCCTCTCAGGAAGATTTAAATCGCATAATATGCAAACCTCGACCATATTACTCGATCCAAACATTATTTTTACAAGGGATATCCGAGAAAAGTACAAGCCTCTTGCACACATCCTACGTGAAAATGTTTGGAGTCTTAGAAATCGAAAATTCTTCCGCTTGTTGTGCTCACATGTTGTCTTGTTTGCTAACACAACAACCATACAATCTAGCCTATTTCTTTGCAAGGCGGTTGTAAATCTTCAAAGCTCCAAGAACAAACTCATCCACTTATGGAATGTTCTTGTGGCGTCTCTACCATAATGTTATGTACTTCCATCCTCAATTTCAAAGTCCGTTATGCGTGCTTGTGAACAAGATGATGGAACCGCTAAACATATCTCTCATGAAGACTTTCTTTATTCTTGATTCCACCAACACTCATCAATCACATAATGATCCTCCCAGCGAAAACACTCAAGAAACATAGTAGTATTCCAAAATAGGATCAATTCTCTTGTATTCGTGCTATATCAATGTAATCCTATTTTCTTCATGAAATAAAACATCTTACATTTGATATCTTGGTGTTAGAACCTCTTTAAATCAACCTTGGGATATAATGCATTGTCAAGATCATTGCATACCTTTAGTAAAGGTTCTGTCTAGCAGATGGACGGATCCCAAATGTTGTACTAAACGGATCCCTATGCCTAGTACCTAATAAAGGGTAGGCGGCGTTGTGAAGGTGTAGTTCACCTTGGTGTGAAAGAACTAGGTACTTAGCCTAGTACCTTATAAAGGGTAAGCGACGTTGTGTAGGTTTGGTTCACCTTGGGTGAAAGAACCGGTGGTTAGCCTAGCACCAAAAAAAGGGTGGCGATGTTGTGAAGGCTTCTCCGCCATAAGGAGATTGGTGTAGTGTTTACAAACTCTCGAGTAGGTGACTCGGGGAGTGGAGTAGGGCAAGGAAGGTGTCCTTGTGGCGAACCACTATAAATACTCGCGTTGTGGTTTTGTGCTTCTTACTCTTATCTTTTCATTACATATCTTTATATGCTTGTCTATCAACATCCAACACACACAACCAAATAGATTGACATAAGTCGATCTAAATAGTTTAAAAGGAAGTTTTAATTGGTAAAACTATTCAACCCCCCTTCTAGTTTTCCACAGGATCGTTGCTCTTAAGCATGTAACTCTCTCGTTTAAATAGGACTACACATTTCTCAAGAAAATCGTGGTCAAAAGACAAGACAAAGTGGACTATGCTTTCTGTGAAGCAGACTTTCAGAATTTATCTCTCAACGACATTGTAGATCTATATCTTGCCAAGGTACATGGAAGAATGAGACAATTCTCGACAGAAATCCAACGTGAATACATCAAGTCCTTGCTAATCTTCATCGAAGCATAGTGATCCGAGGGCGTGTAGAAGACTTGCAACTTGCCGTGGAATCGTATCGGACACATGTCAACCTCACGGACCTCGGCTAGAACTTCGACATCAACCATCTTCCTCAATACACTCTCATGACAAACCGTTTGGCGTAGTCTAACGTAGTAAACTACACATAGCGCTTGATGGCGTGTAAAGACTTCATAAGTTTGGAGATCATACATTTGAAGAATGTCGGGGATGGGTTAGCTTATCGGTTAAAGCGATACAACAAGGCATTGGGTCCGGAAGAGATGGAATTCAAGGAGAGAAGGGATGTGAAGAAAATCATCACGCGGATTGATGAAAGGTTGTTTAGAACGGATCAATTCGAACTTTGGAGATTTTCGTAGGTGGTGGGTCGGCATATCTCTCACAGAGCTATCAACGTCCGACGCATTCCTAGAGTTATTCTTTGGCCTTCCGGATTCTCTGGTAACCCTTGATTTGGTTCATTATCTTAACATTTGGATGTGTGATTTTTTAATGTCAATGGCTTGTGCACACATAACAGTGTATAACCCGTACTTGTAATGAAGGGACCCTGTGATACGCTTCAGTGCCACAATCCTATATAAGTAGCAGCTTCTTACTTTTGAGTAAAACTTATCAAAACTTTCACTTTTCAAAGTTTTGCTCAAAGGACAAGTACTTCCTTATGATTTTCAAAACCTCAAAGTTTATATCACTTGTTGAGGGAGTATTTGCTTAAAACTTTGTTCACAAAATGTTCTTCGTGGTAATCTTCCACAAAACTCGAAATGGACATATTCGATATCAAAATTTCGCCAAAAATAACATTTATATGCCATTTTTGGGGAGAAAAATTATGTGATAAGAAATATGTTGTGAATTGCTATTGAATCTTCGTGTGATAAGACTTCACCCATGAATTGATGAAATCGAGCGGTCATACATCGAAAAGATTTGTCTTCCAAGACTTATCCGAGTAGATCGTACCTTCGAGAAACTCGATAGACATGAACTTTGTGGGTTTGACAACCTTTGGGGTTGTCCACATATTCAAGGTAGTTATTAGAGCTAGTTGTCACCTAAAAGCGACAATGTATCTCTTTAACTATCTTGACGTAACCGTGTCTCGCGGGGAATTGTCTATCTTGAGTTGATCAATTCAAAAGTGCGTGCTCTAATCTCACCGTGCAGATTTGTGTCAAAACACTAACACTTAGGGGGAGATTGTTGGAATCACTCCTAAACTAGAATTCAAGTGTTAGTAATTAATATGTAATAGTTAGCTTAATTATGGCTTTTATGTTAGTTATCATGCCAAGGCTTATGTAGAAAGCCCATGAGCCTTGGCCCAAGCCCATAACAAGGGAAGGATGCTAGTAGTGTTGCCCTAGCTCCTTGCCCTATAAATAATCCTTGTAAACCCTCACTTGAGGGTTGGTTGTTCATTTCATTCATACTCTACGCGTAACTCTTCTCATATACCATACGTGTGTGTTTGTCTTTGTTCAACCGATCATCTTATCTTTCTTTCTTACATATTGAGGCTTGTGTTATAAACATAGTGACCTAACATAGTTGCTCAAAGTTCAATGTATGTGATTGGTGGCGGTACTCGAGTACCAAAGTTGCGAGTGTGTTGGGTGTGTTTGAAGCTCATCAAATTTGCACGAGATAAGTACTCTTCTAACGTAGAACTTGAGGTTAGATTTGTTGGCATTGTAGTAGCTCTTGCATAGATCATTAGCAGACCTTGGGAGGTAAAAGCGAGCGCTTTAAACTCAACATCACCTTGACATTGAAGTGGCTCCATGCCATTGGATTCTCATCACCAAGATCTGCATAACAAAACACCCACTACTATTAGAATTACATGGTTGAAATTTCATCTTATTTGTAAAATTTCATCTTACCAATCTGAAAACACCCACTTCTTCATCGGTAAGAATCTCAAGTTCTTAATCAAATCCTTCTTTTCATGCTGATGACGACCTCTTGTTACTTACGGGCTCGTAGGAGGTCTCGGTCTCGGCCTCCCTTGTACTTGTTTCATCGGTATGCTTCTTCTTGACTCATTCAAGGAGTTCCTATTAAATTTTGTTTACTATCTAGTGATAACCTTGGAAGCTCTTTGACTTTGACATTTGATTTCAATGAATATTGTGATTCCCTTTCATCTTAAGACAATCTTGATGCATCCTTGACTTCTTGGACTCCTGATGAAGTTTTATTAACCTTTTCAAGTTTCCTGCCTATACTATCATATTGAACAAATTTTTGGTGTATGAAAGGCCTCGGAGAATCAACATGCTTCATAACAGGGCTAACTCATTCATCTTTTTTCACGCATATCTCTCCAGTCATCGAGTCTTTGACCACATCTCTGATATCGGGTGGCTGTAGAAATTGCTTTTGTGCAAGTTTGGGGATGTGGGTTCAGACAGAAGTTTCCATTCACTTTGAATTCTTTTACTGTAATCGAATGATGAGGCGATGGTGGATGAGCAAGAAGAAAATGAGTTTCTTGATGATTCAAAAGTGGCTCGGTTCTTCTCTATCATCACTTTCTTTGGATTCTTCTCTTGTAATAGTAAGTTCATGTCAACAATTATATATTTTTACTCACCATAAGAAGTATTAAGTTAGTATTCATTGTCATTACCTTAGCTTTCTCTGATGAATCTGTAAACTCCTTTCACAAGTATTTTTAGATATTGAACTCTATAGTATCTGCCATCATATCAAACATATATTTACATACTTACATGCATGTATTTTTCAAGCAGTATTTGGTTGATTGGCCCCTGTTGTACTATTAGAGTAGGGTAATATTGGCAACTAATAGAGTGCACAAACACTGAAGAGGTAGACTTTCCTTCCATGTAAAGAATTTCAAACATGGTTAGTTATATTTTGCATAGAATAACATTAAAAATATATACATAATAGCAAGACTGCAACTTACTTCAAGTGTAATAAATTACTAAAAACAATAGTCAGCAAGGACTACAAAATATTGAAAAAAAACTGGGTTTAGAAGTTAAATGAGTCAACAAATGCACATGATAAATCGAAGTATCTACAGCGATATAGATGGTTGTTATATTTGTTATTTCAAAGAGAGAACGATAAGAAATGTCACAAATCCTCCTCCAAGCGCAATTTACAATCCAAAGCAACTTAAAAGTTTTTCGACATCACGGATCCACTCATTACTCGAAAAACCACGAAAAAGTGCAAGTCTTTAGTCCACCAACAAAACATCCATTCAACCTCGAAATCTTGTTCTCATTGATTGGAGCTTCTGGGACCTTATATCAAGTCCGCCACATTCATTGGCATTTCATCAATCTGGTCTTGTAGTATTGCTCGATATCTCTTAGAATCTTGATTTCATCGGTTTTCACGAAATTAATAGAAACACCCTATATAAAAATTGAAAACTACGTTAGTCCTAATAACATATCCATTGCCGCTGCGAGAGGATAACGTAAACTCGGAAGAAAAACATAGCATACGATAAAGCAAACATAAGACCGATTCACGATAAGTAGATATTGTGAACTTTTCCTATCACCACAAAACATAGGCCAATGAAGAATTAGATTATTGACACGGCAAAGCGATACATGTTTTTAGCATAAAGCTTTTATACGAGCCGGTTTATCGAAACAATTATATGAAATAAACAAATATATAGCGGAGAGACTTTCAATATACTAAAGGGGTAAAGGACGAGTTGTGACAAAATCATGACCCATTCTAGAATCACAAAAGGGGCATCAAAATAAAGGACCGCTACAAGTCTATCACCTAGTGTAGCCAAAATTGTTTCTAGGAATAAGCGGGTCCTAAACATGGAAATGTTATTCCGTGTATCGGGACTTTAAGGGTACCTCAACCGACGGGGACAAGAGTTTTTGTTCCTATGACTTCCCTCGCCAATCGGTATTTATGTCCATGTGCATGATTTTAAAGATTCTTGAGAGATAAATACAAAATTATAAGGCTTAAAATTGCACTTTACGTACTTCTTTCACATTGAAATTTTGTCCAAACTTTAAAAAAAATGATGAAATTTAAAATAGAGATTATAATTTGTAATTGGAAATGTACTATCAAGAATACTCTTAAAATCATGATGGTATTAAAATGTAAACATTAATAATTTTACCATCAATAGCCCTGACCAAACTCTTCTGTGAGAAGTAGAATTCTGGCGCGTGTGGTTCTATCGGGAACTTATTGCAAAATAGGACCCACTTTCTACTAAGTTCTGATGGCTCATAGACACTACATCTTGAAACATTACACGCACCTGCATCTCTGTTATATCCATATATGAAATTCCAAGCCTGAAATCATACAACCAAAGGTTATTGCCGATCGGGCTAGTCTACCATTTTGGGGTCAAGATATTACATAATGAACACATTGTAGATGTAGAAGAACATACCTGCAGTTACGGAAACCAACCATTGGGTTCACTTCTGATAATTTCTCGATTCTTGAATATATTTCATCCTGATTCATGCATGTATCCTCAGTCAGCTCACCCATAATTTGTTATAGATCACCTTTGGGTAGAAATGCATGTAGTAAAGGGTCTAGAAGGTGAGTCGTTACTACGAGTCCTGGATTTTGTTTTTAAAAATAAACTTTGAGAATGTGAAGTGAGCATATGATTAGGTATGTAAGATGCTAAAAAGTGATAAAAATTATCATCCATTACTCATAAAATGCCTTCAAAGTGATCTTTGGTAAGGCGATAAGAGTCCGAGAGCTGTTTTTCTTTGCACAATTGTGATGGCCATGACAGTTTTCCTTACGAATTTTATCCTCTCATCAGAAGCAATAAACAAAAAATCATCCAGAAAGTATAAATGCTTTTAAATTATAGCAATACTAATGTGGAATAACCCAATCATAAATTGTCATAAGCTTTAAATCCTTGATGAGTTGCCAATACTTTATAGAAAATTTTCGTGTAAGTACGGAGTATTTAGTAACATTACATCTTTCTACTTCTAATATGTGTAATTTTGGCGGTAAGAGATGAATAAGATTACCTTATGCTCAGTCCTACAAAGACCGAGAGGGTTAGTAATAATCTGTCATAATAGACCGAGCATGATTAGCCATCTTAGTAGCTTCACCAACATAGACCTTCCTTGCGCTGCTGGTGACCAAATTGATAAGATGCCACTCCACATTCCTACATCCAAACAGTCTTCACCGTGGAATCACCAAGTTAGTTCAGTTCAATAATTTCTTTAAAATGCGCAACAATGGAAACACATAAACTTCACACCACGTTGACTAAAGTTACATCAAACAATTTTAAGAGAATAACTTTAGGTGTGTGAATGAGGTAAATTTATGTGACTATTATATAGACAAATGGTGTCTCGAAGTTGCAATGCAACCAATTCATAGATGATTACAAAAAAGCAATTTACCTATAAACTATAAATAAGTAAAATTACTACAAACAATGGATATTAAACTACACTTAATAAAAAGCATTGCCCATGTGACGTATAATCCACTTTTAGCCTATAAAATATAGAGGGATTAAATGGTCAAACTATAACAATAGCCAACCACGAACACGATGATTAGATGAACTTCCATGTAACCTACAAAAAATCAAAACACACTGCAAATTGTGTAAATCAAAACCATCAAATACAAAGCTTTAACTCTAACAAAAATTAGAGCACCATTAGGATAGTAATAACAAAATCAGGATAGTAATAACACAATTATCCAACAATGTCAATCAACAAATACAATAAAAACATACCTCATGATTCATAATGGAACACGGTGATTAGGTGAAATGCCATGTAGCTTACAAAAATTAAAACCAAGCTGCAATTCGAGGAAAAATTAGGTTTTGGGTGATGAATGAATAAAAGTCGGATATATTGTGTAACTATATTTAAAGAAAAGATATGTATAAAATTGACAATAGTTAGTTGCATAGCTTTATAGATTTGCACTTGCAAAACATAATCAAAAAATGTGTCTAGTGGTTATCAGGTTTGTTAATGTTACAAACACCCCAGGTTCGATTCTTGCAAGTGGCTAAATTCTAGATTTATTTTTTTAAATATTAATTCCGATTTTAATAACTTAATTAGTTGCTTATGTGGGCTAAATGTGATGACATGGCTTTTATAGACAATTACATGTGATGAGGTGGCATGCTCCTACACTTAAATATTGCTTAGGTGGACAAATTGTGGTGACATGGCTTATAAGCCTAATTACATGGCAATGACATGGACTTTTCTTGATTAAATGACGTGGCACGCCTTCTGTTATATATAATGTAGAGATATGTACATTTTCATATTATGTAAACACTAGTTGTTATACATATGCTTTTCTATAAGATGTAAACAATATTACTTGTTTAGTGTTTTATATCAAAATGTAAGTGTGTTAGTAAACTATTGGCTCAAACCATTTACGTATTTTATTTGTTTCGTAAAATGATTTTATGTTTGTTATCGACAAAACATTAGAAGATCGTAAAATATAAATAAACGTTTTTACGGCTTATTTGTATTAACAGTGTATATGGTACAAAACCCACACATCCACATGCCTTACTTACCAAGAGAAAGTTCAATGGAAACTATGGATAGAACAATGCAAGCAAGAGAGCAGTGGTTAATATGCTCAAGTTTCACTTAAAGAGGGCTCAAGATAGGATGAAAAGCTTGGCAGACATAAACAAGACTGACATAAGTTTTGAAGAGGGTGTTTGGGTCTATCTGAAACTACAACCCTATAAGAAAGTGACAACTAGGAAAAGTCCCTACAACAAGTTCTCAGATAAGTACTATGGACCATTAAAGATAGTGGAGAAAATTGGCACTGTAGCTTATAAGTTGCAGCTTCCAAGTGGCAGCCAAATCCACCTAGTGTTCCATGTCTCACGATTGAAACTTGGCAAATGGGTTGTGGATAAGCCTGATACTCTTCCTATGTGCAATGATGAAGGCCTACTACCAGTCTTTCTAGTTAAGATAGTTGATAGGAGGATTGTATAGGTGAACAATAAGGCTAATGTTTATGTGTTAGTGCAATGGTCCAATGGCAGTGAAGAAGAAGCAACTTGGGATTCTTACATTGAGCTACTAAAGAAGTATAATGAGTTTGATCAAGAAGAGGCTATTAGCAGTGCAATTTGACTGTGGGAAGTCAAAATTTAAGGAGAAATGATTGTTACGCGCCAAAATTGAGTTCAAAAGAGTCACATGCCAGGCACGTGACTAAGCACAAGTTTTGGCAGGAAAAGCCATTTTGTTGCTTTCTTATTCTTTCTAGCTTGTATAAATACCTCTTTCCATTGCAGTTGTAATCATTCACATAAATTGATTGTAATCCTTCTATCTCTTAATTCCATTACAAACATTGTGAATCATTGAGTTCAAATACGGTTTCATTTATCTTTTATGTGATCCCATGTTTGAATCTCATTAACAGCTACATTTCTTTTGATTTCTGGTTGTTATACAATTCGGTACATATCACATACTTAACATCATAACGCATGGCAAACTATGGCATAGCACATCAATACGAGGTTCATATATAGTAAAAGAATATAACATGTTTTATTAAGTTATGAATTAATATACAATCAGTTAAGTAGAGGCACTTTATTTTAGAAACCTAACATCCACAACTTACCAATGGACATATCTGGACCATTGGATCAAAAACATTTTTTAAGATTAGAAAACACGGAGTGGCCATTTATGTAAATTCAACAAACTTACTCCCCAAACCCAACCCCAACCCCTGACCCACTCGGACATCTCACTTTTACAAATTCCTGTCAAAAAACCTCACTTTCTCTCTCAACCAAAGTAAAAACTACCATAAAATTTCAAATCAACCACTTTTAAACATTAAAGCAAAAGAAAAACACAAAATGAAACAATCAATGCATGTAGAACCGGATCTCGGAAAAAGCGGTTCAAAATGAACGATTCATACTCAAGACGATCATACGGTGCTTCCAATTCTTTATTTAGTTGTTATTTTACTATTTGTTGTGATTTTATTTATGATTTCGTTGTTATTTATAAAGACTTGTGTTTTTTTAGTCGTTAATTGATAGATTAATGTGATGATGGGATGATTGTGATTATTTTGTTCTTGAATCTGAATTTTATTTGTGTTTTGAAAGATATTTATGACAATGTTTATGAGAATTTTTGTGTTTTTATGATAATATGAGATATTAGAGGTTAGATCTAATTGAAAACAAGAGATATTATGATCTTTCTGTTAGCTTTGTATTCATGGATGCACACCAAGTGTTTGATGAAATGTGTTAGTGAAAAGTATCACACGTGTAGTATCACTAGTGATATTTGAAGTTGAACTGTGTATCTGTATTATCACTAGTGATATTTGTATTATCACTTGTGAAATTTTATTTATTTGATAGATTTTTGTTTATTTGTTAAGCTTTATTATATGTAATGTATAGTACACTTTTGATATTTCATTGTTATTGTTTTATAATTATAAATAGTTTTCATTTTATTTTTTATTTAAAGTTTTGATGATATACTATTTCTTGTGTGTTTTATCATCTTTGTTTTATATCATAATTTTGATGTTTTATGTGCTTTTGTGGATGATAATTGTGTTTTAGTTAATGATAAACTATTTATTATAGTGCAATATTACTTATCATTTAAGTAATTAGATTAAACAACTTAAAAGTTTGATTTTGCTTCAAACACATAGTTATTTAGTGTAATTTTGCTTATTCTTTAAGTTGTGATTGGATTTGTTTATTTAATGGATACATTGTGCGTATTTCAATAGGTTTTACAACGGATTTAACAATATCTATGGTTGAATCGACCAAATTGAAGAAGTTATGGCTAAACAAAGCACAACATCTTCATAACAAACTAAAGCTCAAACACATGTTATATCACATGTGATACCACAAGATATATCATCTGTGAAATCACGGTAATAACACACGTGAGATATTACGGATATCACAAGTGATATCATCGTGATATCACTGTGGTATTACTAAGTGATTCAACAAAAGAAGAAGCCGACACATCTATGATGTCACTGTGATATCAAATTCTCCTCCAAAAGTTGAATAGGATTAGAATGAGATACACGACAAATTAGCAAATAAAAGTGTGGTAGTGAGTAGTTATTGATGGATTGTTATGATAATGTGATGAATGTTGTGATAATATGAGATCATGCAATAGATGTTGAGCTTGTAACATGCTTCTATTAGATTTGTAATGCATTTATTTTCTCAATTGATAGAGTGTGCATGTTTCGATAGGTTTAACAACATATCACATGTTCCTCCATCACCACCAGATTCAACAAATAGAATAAGTCGACATGCAGTGATATCACGGATGATACACTGTGATATCACCTATGATATCACAATATCACGGGTTCCTCTAAAAGCCAAACAACATGTTGCACATTTTTTTAAGTGCACTATAATATCACAAGTGCTAAGCAGTATATATTGGTCTCTAATAATCATGACATGTTAATATTTACAGATGGACGTGCTTGCGAGGCACATGATGATAAATAATCCATATGAAACTTTATGAATAATAGCAGCAAAGATAATTCTACATCAACTAAACAAAAAAAAAGGAGATGATGTCTGATTGTGCAAAAACGATTGCTACAAAAAAATAAAGATGACTAGATAAAGAGAATGATAGATGAAACAAAGATGACTGGAAAAGGAGCGGTGAAGCAGAAGCAATCATTATGTTGCTTAGTTTAAAAATGCAATGCGAGTTTAGGGTAACCTAAGAAGGTGTCCTCTATTAGGTCCGAGCCACATTGCATGGTGCCGGAGTTTGTATTACATTTGGGAATCACTAAGTGACTTGTATGATCATTTTATGGAAAAGTATTAATGTAGCACTTTATTCATTTATCACATGTGTACTCTTAGCATTTTGTGTTACAATAAATGTTTCATATCACAAGAGATATAACATTGCATATTATATATACCAAATATGTTTAAAAACAAGAAAATTACAAAATAAAAAACTTGCCATATTCTAAAAATCAAATAAAGTGTTAAATCAAATTTAACGAGAATGTCACAAGTGATATAAACATCAAAATGAAAAACAAGTGTTGTATCATTTTTAACAGAATATCACAAGTGATACCATATACAAAGAACAAGTAAAAACAAGTAAACATATAAATGATGTAAACATTTCATCATTTTTATGCTTTATCTAAGTGATAAAATGACAAAATATTTCATAAACTCACAAAGACCTTATAAAATTAACTTCAACTATTTATCACAAAAGATACATAGCTTTTAATTTATGACAAAGATGGGGCTTGAAACCGGGAAGCTCGGATGCAATTGCTTTTCGCATAGCACCATCTTTACCGATTCTAATGATATTCGGATAACGCACGAAGCTTTCTTGAATGCTTGGAGTAACCATACACAAGATTGATGGTTTCATCCTTAAGCGAGACCAGGGCCTTAACGATAACACATCTCTGTGATTGTCAATCGCGATAAAAGGCACAAAAACCATCATGTACACGGAAGGAAATATCTCGAGATGATAATATATACAAAATGTACAAAAACAATGAAATCTCAAAGGAGATATTACAAATTAAAAAGCACTTGTTTGTTTTGTATGTGGCATAAAAGAGCGATATCACCAAACTATTTGTGATTGCAATTTGCGAAAAAGGCTCCATCAAGCGAAAGAATCAACAAGAACTACGGTTGGGGTTCAAAAAGGCTGTGACTCCACAAAACAAATTGAAGAAGCTCGAAACAACTTTGATATCGCTGTGATATCATAAGATCATCCATTACCACAATTGATTCAACAAAATAAAAGAAAGTTGACACACGTGATACAGGCGAGAAACCGACAATCTGACGAAAAGCAAAAAGAAAAGCGTAACCTCAAGTACAACAAGCTGGGTCTTCTTATCTTACGCAATTAACCGAATTACATGATTCCAAACAGGGTTTAATTGTAATCAACAACCTTTCTTTTGAACTTTTCAAGTGGCGAATATATGCAATCATATAAGGATCGAGACTTCCCAATCATTTTCATGTTTTTCAAATTATTTGCCTTCACGATTGTTAAAGTAAGCAGTCCTTGTGGTTTAAGCTATAGGTCACTGCGCAATTATCAAACAGTGCATCAAATGTGCATCACCTCAAATATAGAGCAATGGAGAAAGCAAAATATAAAGCACTAAAATAATTCAAAAGGACGACATTCATAAAAATAAAAATAAGCATCAACTAATGCAACATAGGATATGATTACTCATTTACAATAACTACGATGCACTTTGATTAATTTCCTAAAGCTTGTTTATTCAAGTAAATATTTTGATTTGGTTATATATGAAATGATGTACAAGCAGGAACATGTGATTTCTTCCCAACTTGTGCATCCTCTCTTGAGCATTTTGTCAAACACCTTCCATGCATCGATTTTCATCAATTCACCCGTCCCAAAATGATATCATACTAAAAGCAATGCTACTCACAATTTAAAATATAAACTAAAGTATCAAATAAACAAATTTCACAAGTGATAATATAAATATCACTAGTGATAATACACAGGTACAGTTCAACTTCAAATATCACTGGATAAATATCATATTCAAAACAACAATCAGACATAAAAACAGCACTCAAATGCAGTTAAAAACAAAAATTCAACTAACAACTTAATTAATAAGCAGAATTACATGAGCAAATAACAAAATTATCAAATATTTTTCACTCACACATTTCATCAAACACTTGGTTTGCAACTTAATAAGAAGGAATGTTAACAACTTGATCCACATAATTAACAACCCATCAACAACATTATCAACCGCCATAACACCAACCAAATAAGCTTCTGAAACAAATGGTTCATTCAAATCAAAAGAAGGCGTAAAAAAAGGATGATATGATCGGAGTTGATGATGAGATGATGATCGGAATGGTGATGGTGATTGGAATGGTGATGGTGATGGTGATCCAGCGGTGATGATCAAGCGATAATAGTTGATTGGAATAACTACTTTTGGAGGAAATGATGAGAAGCGAGTTAAGAGAAAACACACGATGGCGTGTGGAAAAATGAAGCGAATGAAAAAAAGAAGAAGAAATGACTTTATATAGTTGGGAGAATTAAAGTTAAGCATATTAAATCTTAGGTTAATCCCACCATTAGATCAAAATAAATGGATGGTGGGAATTTATCCATTTAGTAGCGTCGAAATAAAGGTAAGAATGAAAATTCATCCGGTTAAGTATTAGACTATAGTGGACTAGGCAAATAATTTAACATAGATCTTTTCCATATCACCAAATCTTATCGTATAGCAAATTGTTTTAATAAGTAATTTTGGAAAAACAACAAAATAAATGGCACCTCTTATGAATTCATCCAAGCTTCATCGTTGAGCGTCTTGATAACGTGTTGTGATAAAGTTAAAGGAATAAAAAGTTTCTTCAATTAATTATATAGTATGAGATTACAAAGAATATATATAAAATAAATATTAAAATAAAACACTAATAGCTAACTTGGTGGTGAAATTCTTATAAGCTATATGTTACCAATAAGAATATCTACTAAATAATAATTATCCATAATCTATCTACTTATAATGAGGAATGAATCTATATACCGTGGTCTTAAAATTAACATTTACAAATCAAAGCCTATTGTACAATATATAATCTTACTATTAATAATCTTTCTCATCAATCTTAATTTTAAGACTTACAAGTTTTAAAGGTTAATGTACAAAATACAAAACACTATTAATGTGGTCAAGATATTTAATGTAATTAATTAATTAAGCGGTCGATAAATCTGATTAATGCGAGTTATTAAAACACCCTACACAAAAATACAAATTATCAAGCATATTGTACAATAACTTAAACATAATTCACATTAAAATGTCATTAATCTGAATAATAAAGAACATTATACAAATATTCGATCCCGAGCGGACAACGGTCCAAATGGGCTGAGCAATGAAATTCGAGCCAGAGTGAACGCAAAGCGAGCTCGAGCCCGAACATGCACAAGCTAAACGAAATTCTTGAAATCAGTAAATTTATTATCGAAAAGAATAATAAACTAAAATCATGATTCAGAAAAATTATTTGGTTATCAATGGCCATGACGTCTGGGAACCCCCGTTAAATGTCACTAATACAAATTAAAAGCACATTATCGTATATTCAGCTCGAGGGCGGTCAACGGGCAAAATGAAACTAAGCCGGCGGTCTTGGTGGGCGAACGCGTCTTCGAGCACGAGCAGGCATAGGCCAAATAGGCAGGTGCGGGCTCGAGCCCGAGCAGACGGGCTAAACGAAATTTTGATATCAGTAAATTTATTGTTAAAAGAACATAATAAACTAAAATCATGATTCAGGAAAATTTTATTTTCGGTATTCTTGGCCATGACCTTGTGAGTCACTCTTTAGTATATAAAACCAAACTTGGACTTTTATTAACATCCAAATCAAACATTCAAACAATCGCCCCTCATTTTCACATCTTCAAATTTCAAAACACCAAAAAAAATACTAGTATTTCAAACTCAACAAAATTTAAAAATTTTAATTTCCCACTTTACCACATAATTACAGTCCTACCCTCATAAAACAACAATAAAACAATTTCTTTATAAACAAACACATCAACAAAACCCTCTCACAACCAAAACACCCAAAAACAAAACACACCATGAAAGCCTCCATCAAATTCAGAGATGAACAAAAACCACTATTTCGCGCCAAAATACCTCTAAATATAATCGGGTTTCCATTCCAATCAGGAATCATAGCCGGTGAATCAAAAGAATTATCACTTAATCTCACTTCATTTTTCGAGACTGGTCCCACAGTTAAATTCGCATATCGTCCCAACGATTCGATTAACCCCTTCTCTTTAGTTTTCAAAACCGGTATCGGTCATTTCGGATCTCCGATTAATAGCTCATTCAACATGAGCGCTGAGTTTGATCTAGTTACAAGTTTTCAAAACCCTAACCCTAGTTTTAAGGTTCATTTTAAACCGAGGTTGGGTGATTTTAGTGTGAAGAAAACTGTTAAGACAGAGAGGGTGGTGGTTGGGAAGGGTGTGTTCGGTGGTGGTGAGGGGCACGCGCCACCAGTGGTGTTCAAGAAGCAAGTTGATGGTGGCGGTGATGAGCACGCGCCGGTGATTGTGGATTTTGAGTCTCCGGTGAGTGGTGTGGTTAGAGGGGTTGTTGATGACGTGGAAGTGGCGGCGGTGACGTCAGTGCCGCTGCGGAGAAATGCTAAGGTGAATTTTCGGTGGGGAGTTCGGGTTCCGCCGAGTGAAGATACAGCGATTGTTTTGATGAAAAATGATAATTCAATGACTGGGATTTCTTTTGAGAAGCTGCCGTTTTTGTTTTTAAATAAGATCGGGATCGAACACACGGGGAATAGTGAGTGTAGGACTGTGAGTAAAGTGGGGCGGAAGAGTGTTGATGTGGCGGAGGTTTTTACTGGGGTTAAGAAACAGTTGGATGTTGTGCAGGGCGAAAATGTGGCGTTAAGGAAAGCTTTGGATAATTTGAGAAGTGAATTTTTCGCGGTTAAAAATGGGAATAACAATAAGGAGTTGAGCAGTCGATTTAGCGGAAAAGGTAAAGAAAGTGAACCTGTGAATGATGAAATGAAGAACAATGATTTGGGGATTTTAAATTGAATTTGTCGAAAAACTGATGTTTTGAAGTATTTGGTGGTTTAAAATAAGTTACAAGTCTATAGTGATTCGTGAACATGACGTCTTGTTTATGTTTGTGTTACATTTGTTTCGAAAATTTTGTATTGGTAAAAGAAGTTGGACTTTTTTTGGGTTATTCAGTTATTGCTATGGTTGAGATCTTGAGTCATGCTAGCAGAGATAACTCATGCTTCGTATAGTTTCTTTTAGCATTTCAGAAAACAATTATCTCAATCTCAACCAAATTAGACACAATAATCTCAATCTCAACCAAATTAGACTAAGGGGTGTTTGTGTTTGATTATCACGTTTGCAAACATGAAAAACAAAACCATGATTTGCAAAAGTAACTCCTAGCTCCATTTGCAAAACCACGTTTTGAAACATTTGTAATGCAAATAATCACGTTTCTTGCCAAACATCAAAACTTGATTATTCACGTTTTGAAAACGTGATAATCAAATAATCACGTTTTCAAAGGTTTGCCGAACACCCCCTAATCAGATAACTTTATAGATTTCTCTGATTGAGATGTACAGTATCATTTAGCTGCTCAGCCACTTAACATCATTAGGCTAGCTACAATGGGACGTAAAAGATCGGTTGGTCATCGACCTCGACCGACTTTGAAATCGGTCGGCACCACTGTGGAACATCGGTCGAGGCACAAAAACTTTAATATCGGTTGAAAATCCAACGATTTCAAACCTTCTTCTTTTCTCAAAATCTTACCACTTTACATCCTATAAATACCAACCTCAACACAATTTCAAACACAATTCAACCTCAAACTACTTACCATCTATATTCCATTCCAACCTCAATCTACTTCTCATCCATATTCAACATGTCAAGAAAAATACCCATGATCAAAAACCGACGATCACGACTACCCCAAAATGCATCGGATTTTAATTTCTTCTTAGAAAACGACTTTGAATTAACCGGCATAACACCACCACAAAACCGGGTATTCGCTACGTCCACCAACTTTGAATGTCAATCACAACTACCACAACCCAATCAAAACCAAAACCCGTTTTACGTTAATTGTCAATTTGTCCCACCGCAACGATCTAACACGGATTACCGCCAAGAACCAAGTGGGTCGTCGTATCGTCCTAACATGGACTTCTTGTAACCTTCCCAACCGTATCACAATTATTCCCCGCTTCGTAATACTAATCTTGAAATGGATTTGGAGGATTATATCCACAGTATCCGAGTCAAGATGCTTCGATGGGGTAAGGTTGGTCGCGGTTCTTACCACGATTCCATTTCCGTTGAAGGCGATGGCGATGGCGATCTTTGAAGAGATGTCACCCATCAAACCAAAGAAGCCTTCAAGGCGTGCTTCAAAGGCGAAGGACAAAGGCGAAGCCGAACCAACCAAGAAGGCGAACCATGGACAAAGGCGGAAGAGATCACGCTTTGTAGAGCTTGGGTTTTATGTCGGAAAACTCGGCGAGAGAAGCGCTATAAGCAGACACCGCTTTTGGGAGGAGGTGATAGCGTATTTTCAAAAGGAAACTGGCTCAGAAAGAACCTACGACTCCATCACGACAAAATGGAAGAATAGGATTCGTAATAGGGTTGAGAATTTTTGCTCTATTATTGATAATGTTAAGAAAAATCATGGAAGTGGTGAGAATGATGGAGACGGCAAACAAAAATCTCTTAGAGAATACCGTATGATGTACGGTCATGATTTTACCTTGGAGGAGTGTTGGCAAATTTTGAGGACTCATGATGCTTGGAAGAATTGTGAGATGCCGACTTTCAGAACGAATAGTCGGAAGAAATCAAAGGGTTATACAACTACCTCGGGGTCAACCCAAGGTCCTTTGAATTTCCAAGACATTGATGATTCTGATGATGAAGAAGAGACTAGAGAATCACGACCAGAAGGTCGTGACACGACAAGGAAGAAATCATCCTCCTCTCTCGTGATCAACCATCGAAATCATTTATTGGTTCGATTGCCAAACCTTCTTCAAATTCAAGCCGTCAAAAGTGGAAAAAGCTAGCGGTATAGAAGATCGTACATAAGCTTGAGGGAAAAAGAGTGGAGATGAAAAGAGAAAATTGAGCTCAAAAACGACAAATGGCATTCATGGCGCTATCAAAGCGGAGACCGACTTAAATTCTACAATACCCCAATCGACCAAAATTTGCCCCCGACAACTAGCGAGGCCAGATGGAACTTAAGAAAACAATCAAGGCACGCTACAAGTTAGATTATTAGTTTAAGTTTGTAATGTTTATTTGAATTTAGTATTGTAATGTTTTAAATTTTAATGAATTTAAGTTTGTTGTTTAAAATGTTTGAATTAAACAAAAAAATAATAAAAATAAAAATAAATAAATAAAAGTCGGTCATCATTGTGGCAACAGTTGGGTAATACGGTGCACGGAGAGAGAAAGGCGATGTGGCGGTAGGTGACCCATGTCACGATGCTGTGGCTAGGGTTTCATTTGGGCTAAGTCATCGTTGGGGCGGCGTCGGTTGGGAATCGTGGCGCGTCATTCTTCATAAAGGGCGTCGCCTCGAGAGATTGGTTCTTGGGCGTCGGTGTGGAAATTGTGAGTGGCGCCTTCGGAGTTTAGGCGTGGCGCGTCATGCTTTAGAACCATAATTCACTTGAGCCGTCGCGTGTAATTTGATCAAAACTTCTATAGGGAGGGACGGCCGCCTTTGGTTGGGATGCCGTCATGTCTTCTTGGAGTGCCTTTGATTTTGACTTTGCCATTTTCTTCATGTTTTCGCTCCTTTTCGTCCAAATATGCTTCATTCCACATTTTGCTTCCAATAGACCTAAAATGTGAAAATGAGCGATTTTAAGTAGTAACGGATATAAAATGTGTTGATTTAGGGCTTAAATGACCCCCTAAAAACGTATGTTTTAAATCCTTATCATTTACCCGCTTAGTGAATTCGTTTCACAACACTCCGAATGTATATGTGTTAGTTGTATTTGTTTGCTTGAGTTTCCCGTATCTTTCCATTAACATCATTATTCCCATCATTATTCCTGCATATAGAAATACCCTCGTAATCTCTTACCCATCAAACACTCTCCCCAACAGTATATGATTTTGACGAATCAAGATTGTATTGATTAAAATAAACATTAAAGTTGGAAAATTTTGAATTAAAATAAAATAAACCCACTAAAAATGTAAAATCTAAAAACTTATAAAAATATATCAAAATGGATGTTGAATTAATGAACATATATCCTTCTAACAATTACGTATATATCCTTCTAAAGACTTCAATATTACATATATATCCAAATCATTGTTTTGTAAATATTTAAAACCTTAAAATATATGATAAGTAAACTTTTAAGTTGAAATGTCAATTTTACCCTTACATTGTGTTCTACAACTCTACACTTTAACACAACTCTACACCCAAACCTTGTTAGCCTTAATATAATATGGTAGAAAGTGATGGTCATTCACGTTTAGGAACTTTGTAACGTGTGTTCGATATTGTATTAGAATAGTCAATGGGCTCGTGGATTGGGCCAAGCTAACCGGTTATTAGAGTTGTAATGTTTAGTCAAGTTGTAATGTAAGCCCAATCCACAAACCAAACAAAGTCCATCCAAAGCCCATAAGGCTTTTATGTCATAAGTATAAAAGGCACATACCATGCCATTTGGTATGTGTGCTTGAGTGTAAGTGTGTGTTTTATATGGACAAACCTCTTCATGTTTTCATCTTTCTTTCTAGTACCTAACGCCTCATATACATATTCAAGTCACCATTTAGTGCTTCATTGTTAGTGTGTGATAGAGTTGATATATCTAAGGTCCTACAAGTGGTATCAATCGCCAAACAATGATCTAGGGTTGTTTATGATTCGTTTTTGTGGTGAAAAGCATCAAACCATTCAAATTTTTTGCTTTTCTTAGCATAAAGTTTGTACTTTTAGGCTTAAGGTAGTTATATTCGATTAGTTTAGTGTTTAGATAGGTTAGATCGTACGTTAAGTGGATCATTTGGGTGGTATTCGAACTAAAAAGTCATTTTTCTTCTATTCGATTTGTCAAATTCTTCTAAGCGATTTGTGTGTTTTTTATGCGATTTGAGCTAATAGTACAAAGCGTTTTGAGAAAAAGCTTAAAAAGACAAAATCTGTGAAAGCGACTTGTACTTTATGCGATTTGAGCTTATGCGTTTTGACGCTTATGCGGTTTGTCATCTATGCGATTTGACCTTATGCGATTTGACACTTATGCGTTTTGAGGTTTAAGCGGTTTGAGGTTAGCGATTTGACACTTTATGCAATTTGGCTTATGCGGTTTGACACCTATGCGTTTTGGCGTGTATGCGGTTTGACACTTTATGCGATTTGGCTTATGCGGTTTGACACTTATGCGTTTTGACACATAAGCGGTTTGAGGCTCTGCGGTTTGACTCTGCGTTTTGAAGTGTACGATTTGTCGTATGCGTTTGAGAACTCTGCGGTTTGACAAAAGTGCGGTTTGACCATTTCATCGGTGCGTTTTGTTGACTTTTCGACAAAACTTCAAGCGGCCATAACTTTTAACCGTACCTCGTTTTCAACTTTCTACCATCAAAATGACCGTGAGAGCGAGAAGAATAGCACGCGAATGAACTAAAACCTTCGAGGCCTAAATCTGCTCCGAACAGAAGTTATTGAGGTTTTTAAGTTGTCGGACCAAATTTTCACCAAGTTTTCACCACAATTACTGTACTTAATCGTCATCAATCACAACTCCTTTATCATTGAATCGATCCTACATCAACTTTATTACTAATACCTTCATCAATGGCTACTCAACAAGACATTCATGCAGCCGGTGCTAAAAACTGTTAGGATTTAGTAAATCTAGTTATTAAAGTGTCGGTCACCTCAAGTATATGTATTCGTTAGAAAGCTCGTAGTCGTAGTTATTTAATGTTAGTTAGTATTTAGTTTAGTAATACCGTGGAGGACGGACGGGTCTTTACCCACTGTATGCCTGATCCACAGCCCGTAGGTGGCGTTTATGTAAGATACTATAAATACCCTCTACCTCCCAAGGTGGAGGGTTGGAGCTCATAATAATACTTTTGCCTTCTCTCACTAAGTTTCCTAAACCTCTAAACTTTCTCTCTCTAAAACTTCATGTTGTACGCCCACTTGTGATCATGATTTGATGTGTATGTGAAATCCAATATGTTACAAATGGTATCAAGAGCCATGGTTTGATCATCTCTCTTACATGTTCTTGGATTTCTAGTGGTTTTATATGGTTTTTGGGTTTGATAAAGTTTAGTGATATTTGCATCATTTGGACCATTTCTTGTGTTAAAGTTTGGATATTGATTGTACTTTTGTGTTTAGGATCATCATAAGTGTTTAGGTTTTGATTTGGAAGGTTTGAATCATTGTGGTTGGATTGTTTTTGGATTTAAAAGAGGCGTTTTGGTGAGTTTAAAGTTAGCGATTTGAGCCACGGTAAAGCATTCAAACTAGCGATTTGTCCCTGTGTGGAAGCGATTTGTGTCCTCTACAAATCACTTATTTAAGCGATTTGTCCGGGTAGTGGTTGTACTTGTACGACTTGTTCGAATGTGATTTGTCATTTTTCAATGATTTGATTATTTAAGCGAGTTGTGACTTTAAGCGATTTGTGTTGTTTAAGCGATTTGTCATTTCTTCAGCGACTTGCTTATTGAAGCGAGTTGTAAGTTTAAGCGACTTGTCTTGGTTAAGCGAATTTTCTGGGTTTAAGCGACTTGTCTTGGTTAAGCGATTTGTCTTGGTTAAGCGACTTGTCTTGGTTTAAGCGACTTGTATGGTTAAGCGACTTGCTTATTGAAGCGAGTTGATTGATTAAGCGATTTGTTAGTTGATGCGACTTGTCACTTTTGAGCGGTTTGTTGTCTGTGCGATTTGTCTTATTGAGCGATTTGTCTCTTGTGACTTAGTGTTTTCTTCTTTATTACATTCTCGGTTTCTCTTGATTTAGTAAAATCCGTGAAAGAATCTATTTCCGGTTTAATCCAAGAGTTTTAAAATCTCGTGAAATCGTAATCATGTCTACCAACGTGCTGCAATCATTTCTTACATTCTTGAGGGCGTTCAAGTAAACTGGATCGGATACTCATCCGCCTATGCTTGACAAAGCCGACTATGACTCATGGGCTCAGCGAATCGAGGTTGTCTTGTTTGGGAAAGGAAAATGGGTTAACATCCTCAAATCAATTGATGAAGGACCTTATCAAGTTGAGACAACCGAGACATACTTGAGGCTAGCTGGCGATGGCTCGGTGATATTAGGACTGGACATACCTAAGATGTATGATGAACGGTGATAAGGAGAAAAGAGATATGATCACGAGACATCGGGGCTTCTAACATCATACTTCATGATTTACCTAAGGACATTTACAAGTGATCAATCACAACACTGAAGCCAAGGTTTGTTTGGGATAATGTCAAGATGCTTCTCTCGGGTTACGAATTAACTAAGGAAGACAGAGAATCACAACTCGTATGATGAATTTGAGCACTTTAAGATGAAACCGGAAGAAAGTTTCTATGAATATTACGTGAGATTCCACAAGCTTGTGAATGACATGAGGAATATCAAAATGGCCATGCCAAATATTCAATGAACTCAAAGTTTGTGAACAACATGAATCCTTAATGGCACAAATTTGTCACCTCTGTGAAGCTAACCAAAGGATTAAAGAACACCAACTATGAGCAGCTGTATGCCTTCACGCTTGAGAATGAGAGACATGCTATGTTTGAATGAATGATTCTTGAGCAGTTCAAATCTAAGCAGGGAGAAGCAAGTTCGTCAAATGATTCAACGACCTTTTACACTAATGTTGGAATTACCACCAAAGCTTCTCAAGTCATACCCACGGGTAATGGTAATTACCGACTCATTCACGATCCGACATATAAGCCTCGGACGCAAATACACTCATGGAAAACTTCATCAATCAAATGTCTCTCATGGTTAGTCAAAATATGAATTCCACTCCACACACCAACAATAACCTCGAACAACATCCAATCCACACAATCAAGCTCTTGTCGGAGATGGTAAGGTAGTGGTGCGAGAATGTGCAAGGAAGGCGGTATGAACAAGGGATGATTGGAGCGGGTTATGGTATCTTTGGAGTAGGTGGAGGATATGTGGCTAATCGAGAATCGTGGAAGAAATGCCAATCAAGGGCAAGCAAAGCCAATCAAATGCTACAACTGTGGTGGTGAGGACATATTGCGAGGCGCACATCTCCAAAACGTCCACGAGAATGCGAATACTTGAGACAAGATGTTGCTTGTGCAAGCTCATGATAATGGAGCGACTTTGGATGAAGAGGAGTTGTTGTTTCTTGCGAGAGGAATGCTAAGACCTATGATCTTGATGTGGATGAGCGGCCAATTAGGAAATAGGTCACAATCATCAAAATGCCTTTCAAGTTGCGGTGTGATGCATTTGACTCGATGTCGATGATGAACCTCTTGCCTGACAATCTTCATGGCTAGCATCTCACATATGGTCTCTCCAAAGGTCTCATCACCACAACAGTTGGTCCATCCAAAGAATCAATCATCTCGGAGGTATTACAACTATACGATGAGGTGGATGAGCAAAAGATACATAACGGTACAATCTCTTGAAACTTATGAATCGGATATTGATAATGAGGGTAATAGTAATATTGTCCCATATGATCAATATGTGACACAAAGTGAAAGTGAGATTGTACCAAGTGATGTATCTTCTGCGATCAATGATGACTATGTTTTTATGAATACACTTGCATGTGCCTGATGATTCACGTTATCTACGAACTAAATGCCTATAAAGAACAAGTTGCTATTTATGAACAACGTACTAAGTTTGAGTTAACTACCCGTGAGCGGGAAATGGATGACCAAATCGTTACAATCATTAGAAAAGTAATTTTAGAGAAGAAGTGTTAAAACAAGAGTTAAATTCCTTACAAGAAAAGCTTTCTTAAAGCTGTTAAGCAAAAGCAAGAACTTCAAGATAATATTAAAGTGCTTAAACAAGAATTTAATGCTAAGGAATCAAAACTTTTGAATGACTTTTCTAATCTATAAACTTTGAAAAACAAGCTTGAAAATAAGTTGTACATACAAGGAATACCATTAAGACTGCTCACATGATCACTAAGCATAGAGTCTTAAGCGATAAGCATAGTATTCCCCTCGTTGAGAAACCCAATCCTAAGTATGGTAAAATAGCTAGAGAGGCTCAGAAGGTAATATATGATGGCAATGAAATCCTTAAGCCTAGGCAGAAACCTAGTTGCGTTGAGTGCACTGAGGAAAATATGCAATTAGAAGAAGTTAATAGGGCGAAAATGGATAAGAAGCTAAGAGATCCTGAGTGTCAAAAGAAAAACATAACGGTCAAACCCCATGATTACACTAAGGAAAATTGGATCTCTCTGAACATGTTTAAGCCTCAAACTCAATTGACCCCAGAACAAATTTTTTGGAAGAAAGATATGGATAAGCAAAGAGCAAATGTACTTGTTGAAACAAACACTCCCCTTAGGAAAGTGCCTACAGCTACTGTGTATCCTCCAAATACACCAATGCATTTAGTTCCTAGAACTATTGCCACCAATAGCAAGACCTTAATCAACATGTGTGTTGTTTATCAACTATTCGTTGATTTTGAGAAGACATGTAAGAAGAATCACACCTACGGGGATAGCGAAGGGAAAGGGTTTTGAACAAACTAAAGAATGCTATCTAAGCGAGCTCATGCCTTTCTTTAAACAATTAAAGGTCAATTAGAAAGTCTTCAAAGGGGATAAACTCGGATATTAAAGAAATGGAAAAGGAATTTGATGCAATGATTGTTGAAGTCAATGAGTATGAGCGAGAACTCAAATATAATGAAATTGAAAGGAAGAACTTGCATATCCTTAATGAGAACTTAGTATCAATTTGTGTGCCTCAAGATGTGTTTTATCTTTGATACTAAGCATTCTATTCTTCGCTTCTCAATTTCTTGAATTAACTGTTGCCTTGAAAGTTTCCCATGATCGTGTCATTGAGCTTGAAAACAAAAACTCATAACTAAATGAGAAAATTGATCAAGATGATCACGATAATTTGGTAAAACATTTTCTAAACTAGAAGTTGAACATTTTGATTTACAACTAAAATATCAACATCTCAAAGAAAATGTCAAAACCTCAAACATCAAGACATCCTCAAATGTTCGAGTTTGATGCACTTTTGAAATAAACAAAGCGAGACCAAAGATTCAAGCTCATTGTAACACGATTAGAAATTTGAAAGCCCAATTTCACAATTAAAGGTGAAAAGAACAAGGTGGTGGCTCCCAAATGCCTCCACCTTTAGATTCTCGGTGTTCTCAAACTTTTCATCTTCAAAACTTGGTTAATGTTTTACAAAAGGAAAATGAGAGTTTTCTAGAAGAAAATGAAAAGGTTAAACGACACTTTAAAGAGTTATATGATTCAATGAAAGTCACTCGTGACAAGAACAACAAAAAATAACGTCTTTACAAAAGTAAATTGAGAATCGAGAGTCGGGTAAAAGGGAAAATGCCACTTGTCTTTAATGAGAATGTTGCATCAAAGTCATCTGCGACTCCAAATATATTGTATTTATTAAATACATTCCTCCTCATCTTAGAAATAACGAACTTATGTTTCATAACTATTTAGCTCACCTTAAGGATAGTCTAGAATGTCTCAGTGAAATCGTAGAAGAGGATTTCATAAATAAGCTACTTGATAGAAATTAGGTTTGCTTGCATTCGAGGCAAACGATCTCAAGAGTCTGTTAGAATGTTTAAGAGCAACATGTCCTAATTCCTTAGGTGCGAAAGATAAAGGCTGTGATGCCTTGTTCTATGCCTAGTGCCAAGTATGCAACCCATTATATGCCCGATATTATGAAAGTGAACTATAAAGTGCCTTCAAGTAGTTTAGATCCAGCACTTCTAGTTCGGGAATGCAAAAGTAGCCCAACCAACTAATGTTCCCATAATTCCCTCTGAGAGTGTCGGTGGCATAAAAGCAAGCGGGTCAAAGCCTCCAGGCAACACAAAGCAAGATAGGACCTCGCAAGCTAAGAATGTGCATTGGAAGAGAGTAGAAGACCACCCTAGGAACACTAAGTTTGAGTTGAATAAAATGAATCGTGTTGATTCTAGTATTAGCTATAAGCGTACTGTAATTAATTCGAATTCTACTACTTTTGGCAAAACATGTAATGATGATTGCTTGATTTCTGTTACTAATCATGAATGTGGTGTGCATGATTTGATTAATGCGGTTAAATGCCCAGTTAAGATTGTTAATGACAAAAATCAAGCTAAGAAGGCTAGAAAGCAATGGCGAAAGAAGGTTAAAAACATTGGAAACCCAGGAAGGAAATTTAGTGAAATAGGTTATCGGTGGATACCTCTTGCGCATAAATTCAATCTTAATGAGATGTGCCTAAATTAGCTAAGTCAATGCCCATTAGGAAATGGATGTCTCTTGGTAGAACTATTCCTTAAGTGAACATACTTTGAATAGGTCTAATCTGGACACTAACCTTGCATCTATCCAAAAGATTCCATTGTTTCTACTTCCGATGTGGGTGTTCCAATCATTTATTACTAACCAAATGGAACCCATTCTTGCATGGGGATCCCAATTATCCAGATTATCCATTCTTATGCATGTTCAACTACGGATCGTTCAAATGGATTACGTAGTACACGGACTCAATTGTTCCAAGCATATATTTGGAGATCGCTCATGACTCATGAACTTCGTGAGTAAATTCATCGGAATTTATTAGATTCGGGAGCGACCATTTTGGTGCAATTATGGGTTATGGAGACTATGTTGTTGGCGATAGTGTAATTTCGGGGTATATTATGTTGAAGGTCTTGGTCATAACTTGTTTTCATTGGTCAATTCTATGATTCCGATCTAGAAGTGGCATTAAGAAAACATACTTGTTCGTTAGAGAACTTGATAGTGTGGAGCTGTTAAGAGGAACTCGTGGTTCAAATCTATACACCATCTCTATCGAAGACACGATGAAGTCTTCTCAATCGCTTGTTGTCAAAGGCTTCAAAAACAAAATCATGGTTATGGCATCGTCGTCTCAATCACTTGAACTTGGCACCATTAATAATCTTTCGAGAAAGGATCTTGTAAGAGGCTTACCCAGTTAAAGTATGAAAAGATCATCTTTGTTCGACATGCCAATTGGGAAAAAGCAAGAAATATGCCCACAAACCCAAACCCACAAACTCATTAATGGAAGTTCTTCATACCCTTCATATGGATTTGTGCGGACCAATGAGAGTGCAAACGATAAATGGGAAGAAATATATTTTAGTCGTTGTAGATGACTACTCTCGATTTACTTGGGTAAAGTTTTTGTGGACAAAGGATGAAACTCGGATATCATCATCAAACTTATCAAGCGACTTCAAGTTCGACTTAACAATCTTTGTTAGAATTGTTCGAGCAGACAATGGCACGAGTTCGTTAACAAAGACTTAAGTCAATTTTATGAAAGTGTTGGAATTAGTCATCAAAGAAGTGTTCCATGAACTCCTCAACGAGCGGTGTTGTTGAAAGAGCAATCGAACTCTTGTGGAAGCCATAAGAACAATGTTGATTTACTCAAAGGTTCCAATGTTTCTACAAATTTGAAGCCATTGCCCTTTGCTTGCTACACCCAAAATCGTTCCCTTATACACACCTCTCATGGAAAAACTCCATACGAACTTGTCCATAAGCGAAAACTTGATCTCTCCTACCTTCGTGTGTTTGGTGCTTTGTGCTATCCAACAAATAGCGGTCAAGATTTAGGTAAATTAAGAGCTAAACCGGATATTGGAGTTTTTGTTGGTTATGCATCAAACAAGAAGGGTTACCGAATCTACAACAAAAGAACTCGAGATATCATGGAAACTATTCACGTCACGTTCGATGAGCTATCCGGGCAAATAGCTCCAGGACAATCAAGTTTGGACCCGTATCACAACTTTCATCAAGTAGTCCCATTAGTTCTTCTCTTGTACAAAATCTTTCACCAGCAACTCCTTATGTACCTCCTTCAGAAATTGTTTGATCCTATGTTTGATGAACACTATGAGCCAATTGCTAATGATATGTCAAATCCATCAACAGAGGCTGCTCCTATCCCTGTCAATGAAGATAACCCTTGGTTTCTATGTCATTAAGTCAAGAAGCGCCTGGCGATCACTCTGTCTCATCATCAATTCCTCACTCATCAAGTGTACATCATGGAATTGTTTACGCACCTATGATGGAGATAACCCTTTGCTACTCCCGAAGATGCTCCATTTGAGAACATATTTGCTCTGAACCATCATCGAAACCATCTTCATCGGAGAAAAGCGACTCGCTACTTGAGTTCCTCAACAAAAACACACGAACACCTTAGAAAATGGACACATGACCATCCATTGGATAAGATCATTGGAAACCTTTCTCGTCTAGTATCCACTCGTAAACAACTTGCAAGCGATGCCTTATGGTGCTTCTTTAATTCCGTATTATCTAAGATCGAACCAAAAGGCGTTAAAGCGCCATGAATGAAGGCAATGGTTCAATGCCATGCAAGATGAAATTCATGAGTTCGATCGACTATATGTATGGGAATTAGTACACGCTCCCGACGTACTATGATCATTGCTCTAAAGTGGATCTTCAAAGTAAAACTTGATGAGCATGGTGATGTGTTAAAGAACAAGGCTCGATTAGTTGCAAAAGGATATCGTCGAGAGAGGTATTGACTTTGAAAAATCATTTGCTCCAGCTTGCGTATCGAGGCAATCGAGAATCTTCTGGATAATCTTGCAAGTAAGAACTTGATTGTCTATCGGATGGATGTAAAGGCGGCTTTTCTTAATGGAGATCTTAAAGAAGTCGTATCGTCGATCAACGGAAGGTTTTGTGAATCGAGTGATTCCTCCCGAACTACCTTCTTTTATTTCTCCGTCACACTTATCAACCGCTTGTGAGCGGTCAACCGTAACAGATGATAAAGGCGGCGGCCGGGAGAGAATGAATGTTTACCAAGGATTAAAATATCCTTGGATCGTTTATGTCTGGCGGCGTGACGTTACGGTACAATGACTTGTGAATTGTTGAAAATAATATTAGTATAGGAAAAGCAGAATCGATTGACTAACACTAGGAATGTGAATAGTAATAGCTCATCATTACGTCAATAAAAGCGTTACAATCGAAACCTAAAAATCTAAAAGATATACAAGCGTCGTTTAACTAAAAGCGTAAGCGTATAAAAACAAAGCGATTATAACTATAGTAGGGATTTGCATGTCTTAGCGACTTAAATGCAAATTAAAGGAAATAAAAGATAAAATATATTAAATAAGCGCTATCACTATTCTTTAAAATGATGAGCGTTTGAAACCTAAAGCGTGCGTTTAAATAAAATTACGTAACGTACAAAATAAAGCGTGAGTTTATAGAAATAAAAGGCCTACAAATATGAAAATGAAATTTTACAATCCTAATAATAAAAGAAAATTATTAGAAAAAGAAAATTATTTTTAAAATTATTTATTTAATTATTATTAATTAAAAACTATTTATTAAGTATTTAAAATGCACTAAAATATAAGAAAATACAAAATTAACCTAGAAAATGAAACTTAAATTTAGAAAAATCTAAAATATTAGAAAACTAATTTTAAAATTGAAAAGATATTTTTATGCTTTTATTTATTTATTATTAATTATTTAATTACTAAAAACTATTATAGATTTATTAAAAATATTAAATGAATAAAGAAAAATCTGAAACTTTTTACAAAATTCTACAATAAATAAAAGAAGCTAGGAAAAATATAAAAATGATAGCTTATGTACAGAAATAAGCTGATGGGTAATAAACTTCTTAAATAGAAGCTATCACTTGAGCTTATAGTGGTTCTTTATGGTTTTTCTGTTTTCTGAATTAACTACATACTAATATTAAACAAGTATTAAGAATATCGGACTATACATACCAAGGCATAAGCAGTTTCAAGGCTTGTAGCTTATTCAGTGAGCTTTTGAGCTAACTGTTTGGCTACAACAAAACAACTTATAAAAAGTGTACAAAGAAAAACAAAATACCGGGAACATGCACACAAGCCAAATGGCCAAGTATAAACATGTGTGTGCCTGGAATAGCTCAATTGAGCAAAGTGTGAACTTGTGGTTTAGACAGTCGAGCCAAAGGCTTGACTTGGATGGAATGGAGGCTTGAAAGAACACGTAACAAGCTCCACTTGAAAAGAAAGAAAAGATAAGTTTGTACAATGTTTATAAGCAAATATGAACAAGCTTGTTAGCGAGTTTGGCCAATAAGCTCACAAAAGCTTATAAGCTTTACTCGGATAAGCAATAAGCCAAACACCCTACGGTCTTAAATAAGGACTAAGTAAGCTCATCAAATGAGTTTAAAGACCAAATAAGCTTTAAAATCGGCAAGGTGGTGCAGGTGGCTTCTCAAAGCCCAAGCTCACCTAGTGGGGTCCACTAGTGAGTTTGTAGGAAGCTTATGAAAGTCACCCATTTGAGTTGGTATCTTAGTGAACTAGCATATTCGACAAATGGGACAAACAAGAAGCCATATGCAGCCTAGTTAATGGGTTGCAATGGGAAATTAAGAGTTAGGACTTAAAATCTAGTGAATAAGCTCCAAGCTGGAACTAAGTATCACAAGCTAGGTCAACTGAAATAAGCTTCTTGATAGCTTATGAAATAGCTAGGAGTGTCTTGAGTATCTTGAATACTCGATTATATTGGACAAGTAAAATCTACTTACTGACCTATTAAATTGAAATTGCAAGTGTGATTTAATCTGAGCACATAAAGTAGGAAGTTTAGCTTCAAAAGAAACTAAACCACACAAGCTTATGGCTTCTAATGAGCTTTAAAAGGCTTCTAGGAAATGGTGTAAAATAACTGTGTTCACAGTTATTTGTTGTGAGTGAGCAAACAGGAAGCCTTCACAAGACTTGTCAAATAAGCTAGGAACAACTCAACAAGCTTTAGAACATTGAGACTAGTTGCTTGGCTTTGTGAAAAGCCAAATAACACAAACTCAAGGCTAAAGAGGAACTTATAACAAGCTTGGGAAAACAACTCCACTTCCATTTGTTTGCTTGATGGAAGGAGTTCAGTGGGACAAAATAAAGGGTTTGATTAAGCTACCTAATAAAGCTAAAATGTAAAACAAGCATGAAAATAATGAAAAGACTAGAAGGGCTACTTAAATCGATAAAGTGTACAAGCTAGAGCCAAATCCACAAGCTTGTGCAAGCTCATGAACAGCGACATAAAGCGTGCAGGGCATTTTTGAGACTAGGACTAAAAATAAGATAAAAATAAGCACTTAAAAGCTAAGAAAAGATAAACTAATATTTTATAATTAAGTTTAGCAATGAATTTTGATCTCCCAAAATAGTTTAAGCTAAAACTTAATCTGAATCCTACAAAATTATACATTTTATTCAAAACGACTATATGAAAATTTTGACTTTTTAAGTTTATGATCAAAGTTGACTCGATCAACTTTGATCGAATTAATATTTGAATAAGCTATATTATGATACAAGAACATGAAATAAACAAGTATGAACAATATAAAAGCAGATTTGGTGAGTATGGCATTGTAAATTAATCGGGGATCAAGCAAGTACCCAAAATTGGTGATTTTGACTTTTCATGAGTGCTGAATAGATTTGATGGATTGTCGACCTCAAAGAACTCGATGAATCATGTAGCAAACAAAACTAACAACCTAGGCTCATTCATTCACAAGGAATTCAACGATACCAAACATACCTTAAACTATGTGAAATTTGGATTTTCAACGAGATAACATGATTAAGCCCATGAATATGGATCGAAACTTCATATTAACATATAATTAGACCAAATGAACATCGGATATCAATACACAAGCGATAACACATGTTTTGTCAAAACTAAATATACCTTGTATAATTTCCATTTTTAAACAAGAGATCCTAATGAACATACTAGTAATTTAACACTTAAACAACATTAAATAATAACATTTAAACAAGAAAACATAAGAATCAAAGCACATAAAAACATTGAGCGATAAATTGCAAAATTAATGATAATGCTTACAACATGATAAAGTGGTGAGACATAGAAACCAAGGACAAGGGTTCACCTAATAGCTTCCCATTAAGCTCCTAATACCCATAGCATTCCAAATCGACCACCTTCATAAATCGATTTTGATTATTTCCTATTTTATCTATTTTTAGCATTTCCTAATTTAAAAGACCAAAGCTATTTAATGGTTTCTAAAGGCTTGCAAAGGTTCTTGAGACCTATGTAGTGTCTTATAGAGTCCAATAAACAACATTTGATCAAGCAATTGTAAAGACATGGTATGTAAATGACATTTAAAGTAAAACTTGGAAATTAAAGGTGGAATCCATAAAGCGTAAATGATTGTTCTATTAAAGCTTAGCAAGGTTTAATACAACATCTGAAACATTAAATTAACAATTATACTAAGATTACAACTAGTTTAATTATTCTACGTGACCTAGGCTAGTCCAAAGGTGCCTCTTCTCATGCCTCTCTTCCTTCTTTATACTCTAATAATGTTCACGTGTCCTCTTGAGCAAATCCGTCTTAGCTTGCATGGGAGAGTTTGAGGATTTTAGCCGTTTTGTCATTTTGGCGAAGCAATAGTTTGACTTGTAGAGCTCGATTTAGCTAGTAGGGGTGGCATTTAATTGGTTTGTGATGATGAAGGAGGTGGTGGGCGGGAGAAAGGTGATGGGAGAGGCGGTGGGCAAGTGGTTGCGAGCGCGGTTTTAAGCAGGAGGTGGCGGGCTCTTTGCTTTTGACTTTGGTTTGACACAGGGGTCCAAAATAGGCTAGTGAGGGCCAAATGGTTAAGGCCAAAAGGGTGAAGGGTCATTGTTGGTTTATTAATGCTTGTTTTTAATTATCTTCATGAGGACCACACACCAATTTTCCAAAGTTGACACAAGGACTAAAGCCGACAAACTTCAATAGTAAACCGGTTTGACAATTTCAAATTTCTAGGGACCAAACTTGACACTTTTGAAAGTTGAGGACCTTTTACGCCATTTAACAAAGATTTATTCAAGTACCATTTTGACAAGTTAGAATAATTCAGGACCTTGAATATCATTTTTCTTTATTTGGTTTTACCAGGGTATTTTTGACAACTTTTGAAACTTGGAGGACTAAAGCGCCAATTATGCAAACTTGATCGTTTTCACAGTTTTGATATTTTTGCATTTAAAACACATAAAACACTTATTTGTGATATTTTATCATTACGATGCATTTCGAGTGTTTTCGGATGTTTTTGCAATTTGTACAAAATGATGAGTATTTAGATACTCGTCATCAACATTGTTCACGGAATGATTTGATTTAATTCTTGTGATGATATTATTTTCTTGCCTCGAAAGTCCGACCCCAATGAATGTGACGTTTTCTACTCCAAATTTTAAATGTCAATGATGGGACAAATGTCATTTTTCTTGGGATTACAAATTTCACAAAGTCCGGAAGGCGTACTAAAGCGGATGAGGACCACTCGGGGATCATGGTAGATCAAATGAAATATCATAGTATGATTGGATCACGATGTACCTCATGACCAAGAGACATGATATTATGTTGTTGTATGCATGTGTGCTAGATACCGAGCTAAGCCTACCAAAAGCACCTTGAAGCGGTTAAGCGGGTTTTGGGTATCTCGAGGAACCATCAATATGGGACTTTGGTACTCGAAGGACACCGGTATGTCACTAACGACCTATCACGAGATGTTGATCATGCGGGATGTCAAGATACACGTCAAAGCACGTCGGGAGGTGCTCGGTTTTGGGTGATAAGCTTGTGGCGGTCTTCAAAGAAACAAATGAGTACATCTATATCCTCTACGGAGGATGAATACATAACCATGTCATCTGTTGTGATCATATCCTATGGATGAGATCCCATTATCGACTATGGCTTTGAATTCAATAAAATCCCTACGTATTGTGATAACAAAGTGCCATTGCTCTCTCATGCAACAACGTTCAACATTCAAGAGCAAAGCATATTGACATTCGACATCATTTCATCGGGGAGCAAGTAGAGAGCGGTGTAGTGGAACTTTATTTTGTTAGGGTGAATACCGATAGCGACATCTTCACCAAAGCTCTTCCTAGAGAACGTTTGAGTTTATCCTTCCGACTTGGTCTAAAGAGTATACAACAGGAAACATAAGCGTCTTCAAGAGGAAGGCGAGGAGTAAAGGTTTTCTTCATCTATTTCTTGTAAATATTTATTCAAAAAAAAAAAAAAAAATTACTAAATTTGAAAACAAATTTGAAAAACCATACAAATTTGAAAAACTCAAAAGATTCAAAAAATAATAAAATTAAAAAAAAAAATATTGTCATTTTGTCATGTTTTTCTTGATTCGATGATATCTACGGTCTTTGTCTTTGTCATTCAAAGAGTGACACGGGTCTTTAGATGTTGTTGAATGTACATAAAAAAAAAAAAAAAAAAAAAAAAAAAAACTTCTTGAGAGAAAGTAAAACAAGGCTTATAGTCGATTCGGTCTATAAGCCGTTGTTAAAAAATAACGAGCCATGCTTTATCTTATTTTTCACATCTCATGCTCGATTCTAAAACAAATGTTTGTCACTAAAGCGACAAATGTTTCCTTCACAAGTATTTTCCTTCTAAAAATTCTTACGAAAAATATTTGTTATCTTAATTGAAAACTAATAAAAATAACTCGGTCTCAATTTTTGAAAATCATCGGACTTGACATTTGTCAAAAATTCTATCTCTCAATCAACAACTTATGTCATTGATTGAGGGGGAGAATGATTTCATTTAAATCAAAAGGTTATTTGTCATACAATTGGTTCAGTTCAAGGTTTATGTCATGTTTTCAAAAGATATTTAAGCATGTTTAATCTTTGGAGTTTAAAGTCTCAGATTTGATACTTATCGGTTAAATGTTTTTATAAGCAAGTCACAATTCTCCTCAAAAGCTTTCAAAATCCATTTAAATCTACAGAGATCACAAATCTCAAATGATTTGAAAATTGTGATCGGGGGAGAATTTGTGATTTAAATTGGATTTAAACTGATAATTCGATAAATGGATTTATAGTGATCTACAAGCTCTCCTCCCACATGTGCCAAACGATTTCAAATTTTCCATGCACATGTTGAGGGGAGCATCTATTCAAACCAAAAGGATTGAAGCGTGATTGATTTGTTTCAATGTGCGGGTTTTCCTAATATGTGCAAAACACTTTCAAATATCTATGCACATATTGAGGGGGCAACTTTGAAAACCACATCCTTTCCAAAATACCCTTAACAAAGTATGAAAATACTAATTTTGATCGGGAAAGTGATGTTGATATCTTTTAGAAAATGGTAATCAAATAAGTGAATCCTTCCTCTTGCCTCCGTGTGCCAAAACGATTTCAAATACACGATGCACATGTTGAGGGGCTCTTTTCTAAAATATCAAAAACAATTCGGGCACAAAATTCTTTGACAATATATCACAAGTATCTGGATTGATTTTCAAATGGTTTTCAATTGGTTCCAATGGCGGATGAACAATACCAAATAGACCGACCAAATTTACTTTATGTAAGGATGGTTAGGTAAGGTATTCGTTCCCACGATCCCTTGAGCCGGGATCTACCGAGGACAATCCACTAGATAGTGTAGAAGTCCTTAGGTATGATGAAAAAAAAGGAGAAAAATGAGAAATGGGAAGAGTGCGGATTGAGATAGAGTTAGGCGGAACAAACCCAACAAGGTTCTAGTAATAAAGTCTCGGTAAGCCTTGAAGGGTTGAAGAATGAAAAAGAATTAAATGTGAAAAGGGTGAAAATAAATAGCCCTCAATAATTCATCCTTAGAGTGAACCGGGTTCAATACATATACTCTTGGTGTTTACTAAGGTAACAATGGTATTGAAGACAAGGCGTCATGGACCCAGTGACACACTGCACTACAACTTCCCAAACCACTCAAGTTCCTCTTAAAAGGACTTGTTTCATTCTCACGGGAACCTACATAATCTATCGACTTTCTCTTAGAGTTTGTTTATATTGAAGAGGAGACCCTCTCCTAGTCTCCGGCATAGGAACCAAATGTGCACGATTGAGTCTAGAGCCACGAGATCATCAAATAAATCTCATTAGGACAACGTCAATGAAGACTCTCTTTTCACACAATGTGGAAAGAGAGATTATATTCTTAGAGTCCTCGCATTATCCTTGTGGTATTGCGGAACATCGAGTGATATGCATACATATTCACAATGAAGATGGAAAGCCTTCTAGAGCCAACATCTAACAAGCTCTTGGTAGGTGGCATGTGAGATATATCCAATAGATCAACCATGTGGCAACCGAATGAAACAAAGGCGATTCAAAATTATGAATCAATCTCGGTTCGAGTTATGGATTGGCGGATACCTTTGACAAACCGGTCATTGTGCCTAAAACTCTTTTCTCCGACACATCGAATGTGTATTAATATTTCAAAAATAAAAGGTGTTTATGATTGATAATTGATTTTCCTTAAAACCTTTGTTGTCTTGCAAAAACACTTTATTTTGAGCGATGCACGATTGTTTTCAAATCTCTTTTCATCAATCGGTGAATCTCAATTCATTTGGTTCACTCACTCCGTGTTGTCTTCTTTGAGGCGTTCGGTTTGAGAACGACTAGAGCATTGCGAAACCACATCAAGGAGGTTCTTCAAATTATACACGATCACGGGCGTGCTTGTCTTGATCAGCGGGGAACCGTGGGCCATGTACCTCAATTCAACAAAAGTGATCAAAGACACTTTCATGCGCTTTATTGCTAACTGCTGTTGTATGCGAGTACGCCCGACGTTCTGTTGATCGAATGGAGAGGTCTATCCATAGCCGCATGCTCACACAACACATTCATCTCTAAAGAAATCATGATAAACACATCAACGGCTCGATATTTTCACTCCATGCTTTTGCTACTGCTGCGCAAATATCATGAATCATCTAAAGCTTCGCTACTCGATGAGAAGAAATCATGATCCGAATGTGAGCATGTCGGTCCAAATGTCACAACATCACATAATGTCAACACTACAAAGGAAGAGTCGAGATTCATGGTAGTGATGATCTCAAATCGCTCAAAACTCATTATCACGTGGATCAGTTAAAGACCTCCACTTGGATTAACCAAACATGCAAAACATGAAGAATCAAAGACTGCGAGCTAGAGAGCAAAGAACTTTAACAAGAATCCAAGAACAATCTTAATGTTATATATGTTTGTATTCATTGTAATTTGAGGTGACCTCCCTTAGGGGGAGATTGTTATGATTTAGTAAATCCAGTTATTAAAGTGTCGGTCACCTCAAATATATGTATTCGTTAGAAAGCTCGTAGTCGTAGTTATTTAATGTTAGTTAGTATTTAGTTTAGTAACACCGTGGAGGACAGACGGGTCTTTACCCACCATATGCACGATCCACACCGTAGGTGGCGTTTATGTAAGATACTATAAATACCCTCTACCTCCCAAGGTAGAGGGTTGGAGCTCATAATAATACTTTTACCTTCTCTCACTAAGTTCCCTAAACCTCTAAACTTTCTCTCTCTAAAACTTCATGTTGTACGCCCACTTGTGATCATGATTTGATGTGTATGTGAAATCCAATATGTTACAAAAACCATCCTCCTATGCTGGAAAAAGGTGGATATCTTCAATGGATAAGTCGTATGCTCCGCTACATCAAGACCAAACCTAATGGAAAACTCATGATTCAATCCATTACGAATGGACCCTTCAGGCCACGACAAATCCAAGAACCTGGAATTCCTGATGCAACACCTCCCGTCCCACCATCTTTTCGTGAACAAAATGAATCAGAATACACTGAAGAGGATAGGAAGCAGATCGAATCAGATGACATGGCAATACACATCATACAACTAGGATTACTAAGAGATATCTTTGTTCTTTGTGAGCGGTTGTGAAACCGCTTACTATATGTGGGAGCGTGTTAGACGACTATGTTATGGAACAGAAATTGGTCAACAAGACATGAAGAACAAGCTGCTAACTGAATGGGAGAAGTTTACTTCAACTCTAGGAGAATCCATTGAATCCTACTATGGAAGGTTTTGCACTTTAATAAATGAGCTTATCAGAAATAAGTTGACACCCAGAAATATCATGAGTAACATCAAATTCATCAACAATCTTCAAAAAGAATGGGGACGCTATGTCACTATTGTCAATCAAACAAAGGACTTACATCAAGTGAACTTTGATCAACTCTACGATTTTCTGAAACAAAACCAAGCTGAAGCCAATGAAGTGAGGAAAGAGAGATTGGCAAAGAATCATGATCCCTTGGCACTAATTGCAAAGACATAGACTCCAGTGAACACACAACAACAACCTTCTTCATCATCTTCCACCACAACAACAACATGCATCAATACATTCCACAACCACAACACGTCATCCCTCAACAACAATTCTTCCCACCGAACAACAAGTCATTCAACAACAACGAGTATCCACAATACCGGGATCCGAGAATCACCGATATTGAAGTGAACAAACAGCAGGCATTGTCTAATGCATTAGCTTATTTGACTAAAGTATTCAAAGGACGCTATTCCACTCCAACTAACAACAACCAAAGTTTCTTCAAACACTCTCAATAGACAAATTGCTCGGCCGGGTGTGAATATGGGTCAATCGGGACAATGGTTGGAGTAATTGGGAATCATCAAGGATATATTCTTGGATTTCACATGGGTAATCGGCATATCGTAATATGGGTCAATATCACGAAATCAGTAGGTTCGATGTCGAGGTGTCGGATAGTCGACATGTTGGAAATCGGATGGGTCGAATGTTGTGAGCGAGCGGTGGGCAATCCGAATGGGAATGGTGCAACTCGATTCTTGGGAATTATGTAAATGTGAATCGGGCTAATCGGGTTCGTGTTACAATCGTCAAGGAGTGGGTCACATTGCAAGGAATTGCCCACTAAGCGAAAAAGAAAGATTCGATGTATCTTGAAAAAGCATTGTTGTTGGTTCAAAAGGTGAAGCGGGGATGCGGTTGAGTCTTGAGGAACATGACTTTGTAGCAATTATGGATGAATTGGAAGACCGAGAAGATATCAATGCAAACTGCATCTTCATGGCAAATCTTTAGGAGGCTAAGTACGACACTGATTCTGACACACCTCCTGTTTATGATACCAATGCTGTCTCTGAGGTACCAATCATTGATCCATGCTATAACAATGTCATATTTGATGTATTTACTCATGACGAACAACATTATGTGACACCAGCACTTACTTATGATACATAACTGGACAATCCGAGTAGTAGCAATATTAACTCTGAAACTCCAGATGTGAATCCTAGTGGAGGCTTTGTGGCACAAAATACTAAGACTGATGAGGAAACACGTGCCTTATTTGAATCATTGATTAATAATTGTGGCATTGAAATTGAGAAAGTGAAAAAGGTCAATCGCGATGTTAAGGCCGCGAATGATAAATTGACCGTTGAGCTTGAGAGGTACAAGGAGAATGCAAAAGCTTTTGAATTTCACAAAAACAAAGAGTCAGAATTAGAAATTGGTTATAGAAATTCCGTTTTAAGATAAAAACAATTGCAAATTAAGTATGACACACTTGATGATAATTTGAGCTTAAAAATAAAATCTTTAAACGAGGAAATTTTTGATCTTAAAAACCAACTTTCTAAACAAAAAGCAACTTATTCTGATTTTGAAAAAGAGAAAAAACAGTTGCTAGCTAATTTTTCAAAAGGAGAAGATTCTCTTCTTGATGAAATTCTTGAGAAAAATGAAAAAATCAACAAATTGGAACATTTGCTTGTTACAACGGGTCATTAAGCTCAAACAACAAATATTCTAACTAATCAAACAAATCCGTATTTTCATACAACTCAAAAAATGGCTCTTAGTAACAAACCTCCTTGTTCACTCAAGAAAGCTCAGAAAGAACATAATGTTTTGTATAATGGAAAAGCTTTGTTAGATAAACATGAACCCGTAGAAGTTCGTGATTCTCATGAAACGTTAGAACTAATTGATGAGAGTAGATCAAAAATGAAACAAAAGAATCCTGAAATGAAACCAATCGATTACAACAAACTTAACAAAATTTCTGGAATCAAGTTTGTTCCTCAAAAAGAAAAGTCAAAGTTTTCCATCACACCCAGTGTTTCAAACAAGTCAAAACCAGTTTCAAAACCAATTTCAAAACCAGTAGTTGTCTCAAAATCATTTTCAAATATGGAACAAATGTCTTCAAACAATCCTTTTAACACAAGTGATGCTAGAAGCATTTTAGATGACGTTAAAACTAGAATTGGTCAACTTCAAGAAATTGTTAAATCTAAAACCAATATTAGTTCTAACAACTGGTTTTCAAGTTATCACGATGAAATGAAAAAGGTTTTTGAAACTCAAATTGCCACTCCGCTAAATAACATCGGTCGAGGATAATTCATTTGAACAAGCATTTTGAAAGAAACAAGTGACTTTGTCAAGGACCATAAATCCCTGGTAAAGAAAGCTAATGAATGTTTTGAACACATCAAAGTTTTGGAAAATTTAAATGATTCTCTCTTCGAAGATGTTATAACTATTGATATCATGTCCATTGTTTTACAAATATATTATGTTGAAGACCATGAAAGACTCCAGTATGAGACCTCCGCTATTGTTTCAAAATATGAAAAAGCTCTTGAAAAAGAAAACGTGTCATATTTTAAACAACTTGATCGAAAAAATGAGGAATGCAAGTATGACAAACTGCCGTATGAGCATGCCTACAAGGACATGAAAGAGCAAAATGACCTTTTGAGAGCTCAACTGGAATGTAAAATGGAAAGGTGTGGATACTAAGTTTGCAAAACCATTGGTGAGGAGAAAACAAATGTTTCTAAACCGGTTTCAAACCAAAATGTCTATTTCTCGACCTCCTCCAAAAGTCAATGAGAAAAAGATTTGTCAAAACCAATCCTTGTACATGCCTTGCAAAAACAAAAAGAAAATATTGTTGAAACATATAAAGCGGTTATCGAGAAACCAGAAGTTTTAGCTCTGGCCTTTTTAGGATGAGTACCACTAATCGTGCCTCTCCACATCTAAACCATATGGAACAAACGACATAAGTTTAAACAAGCACTCTAAAGAGACTAGGAAAGCCGAAACCACTTCTCTTGATAAAATGTAGATCTAATCGTGTGCCTTACCTTCTACAGACTAGAAAGCACCTTTAGGAGCGGACTAAAGCCTAGGAGCAATACAAGGAACAATAGAGTCTCACATGCATCTAAGAGTAGTAGCTTGAATAAAGAGAAGAAAGTAGAAGAACACCCTAGGAATTTACCGCTTTGTAATAAGAAAGACATTTCATCTGAATGTAATGAACCTAAGAAACTTGCTATGTTGAATGAATGTTTTGAATCTATTTGTGGTACTTGCAAGAAATCTTTAATTACTATTCAAGATGATTGTGTGTCTAAAAATGTGAATGATATGCCTGTTCAGAAGAACGTTTGATAACATCAAATAGTCCACGAATATTAAGTGTCAATTTCCACAGTAATGCTCGTTATTTATATCATTTATATGGATTTACGCTTGTTTTCCATTGTTTTACACTTCGAGTAAATTCGAGCATTGGAGCTAAAGAGATGCGAAATGGAAACATTACTAAAGATTTATCACGGTATGCTTATTTTGAAGAAGTTCTGGCGTAGCTCGTCTCTCACATTACGCCGTAACTATTGCGTAACCACGAGTCCAACTTATCAAGAGGTTACAACGTAACTCTTCCCAAAGATTCGACGTAACTCCATTAGGTCAAAGAGGTTCCACGCGCGATACTTACGCAGTAACTCTTGCATCACTTACGGCGTAACGAGTTTATTGAAGACTACGGCGTAACCAATTATAAGGTTACACCATAACTAGCGAATCTAGTGCAATTACGGAGAAATAGAAGGTTCTGGCGTAACTCCTCTATTAGTTCTGCCATAACCCGACACAGCCTATAAATACCCACAATTCCGACATTTCAAAGCATCCCATTCCACACACAACACTCTTAGAATGTGGAAAAAGCTCAAGGCGGTCTAGGGAAGCATCTGGAGTGTTTTCCAAGGAGAAGTCACACCATTACTAGAAGCTTTAGCGTTTATTATTTCTTTACTTTCAATTCATGTATTTCGTACCTTTGAATATTGAATTGATTTGCATGATTAATATGAGCGGCTAAGCACCCTTTGGTGCTAGCCTAGTTATGATTCCTTAATTGTTTTGTTTGCGTTTACCTTTACTTCCGTACAATTATTTCTAAGTGTATGCATGCATAGTTCTTTGGTAGTCACCCTTGGTTCGGTAGTTTTGAATGGCGATAGAGGCCAATTGCCTAGGAGATATGACCAACTGACCCTAGGTGAGCGGACTGAGACAGGAAGGGTAAGATATGACCAACTGACGACCCTTTCTACTTGTGCGATTTGACCAACTGATCACCTATCGTTTGGATGAACTTAAGAATTGGGGGTGTAGTGTCTAAGTTCCTAACGGCCGGGCACTCACTATTTAGAATCTAGCATGTAGCGATACTTAATGACTCGGCTTAGGGGACCAGGAACAACAGGACTTATGACGATGTGCTTTGATTTCTCTGTGGTGGCATCTTTCTTGATAGGTTAGGCGAATTGACCAAATGTTGTCCTCTCGAATTTGACCCCACCTGAAGTAATTGGAAGTAGGTAGATGTAGACATAACTAGCTAGGAGGATTAACTAGGTTAGCACCACTATTCCTCTATTGATTTCCTTCACACATTTATTTGCTTTTATTTTATTTTATGCATTAGTAGTTTAATTAATTAAAACCCTATCAAACCATTATAATTTTGTGACAATTAGACTTAGTAATAATCCAACACACATAGCTCTTGGGACGACCTCGGCTTTACCATTTACTACACTACACATGATTGGGTACACTTTAGTTAGTGCATTAGGGTAGACCATAGGTATAACGAGACACTATAAATATTAAGACACAGTCGATAAAACCTGCATCAAGTTTTTGGCGCTTGTTGAGGAGTTATATTAGGATTAATATTAAGTCTTTCATTTCAATTTTAACTTTTCTCACGATCATATTTCAAGTTTTCGGTACCATGGAAGTTGTTAACATCGATGACCTCACTCTTGAGGAATACTTGGCGTTGACTAGAGCGGATCAAGGGCGGGTCTCGTAAGACCGGCAATCGAGCGGATGTTCGTTTGAGATTAAAGACCAATTTATGAGGAGCTTAGCTAACCCTTTTTCAGAAGCAGGGCGAAGATGCATATGAGCACGTTGAAAATGTCCTATACATCGCTAGCCTTTTCAACATTCCGGCGTGTCTCATGATCTTTGTTATGCTCGGGGTCTTCCCAATGACTCTCACCGGAGCAACGGAAGATGGATCGAAGATTGCCGTAAGGCGGTTAATACTTAGGCGCTACTAAAGAAACACTTTATTCAAAGATATTGCCCGCCATCAAAGATTTCTAATCAACTCTTGAAATCCACAATTTCAAACAAGAAGGCAGCGAAACTATGTATCAAGCTTGGGATGATACAACGATCTTCTTTATAAGTGTCCTACCTATGATCTAAATAACCGGCGAGAAGGTCAATATTTTCTACAAAGGAATAAATGTAACTACAAGACAGATCTTTGGACTATCAAGGACATATCCGAACATGACTCCTACTCTGCAATTGAAGCCATTCAAAAATGGCGGACCATTCTCAAAAATGGCACGCGGTGGAAGTAAAAGAAACCAAGGCGGAAGTTTCAACGGAATTGCGGCAATCGCTAGTAAAATTGAAAGTCTTAGTCGAGATATCTTGGAAGGTCGAGAAACCGTTCATGCCATCCAAGTGGGTTGTGAAAGCTGCGGAGGAGGACATCTTACGAAGAATTGTCCTCATACGAACGAAGAGGATATTGAAGAAGTTAAGTATGGAGAAAATCGACCATTTTACGGTGATAATCGAAATAGTAATGGGTATCGTGGAAATTACAACCGTGGGCCTTATGGAGAAAGAAAGCCCAGCCTTGAAGAAACAATTAACAAATTCCTGGAGACTTCGGCCCAGAAACAAAAAGAACAAGATATTTGGTTAAAGGGTTTCCAGGAAAACACTAACAAGAATCTTTCCAGGCACGACGAAACCCTAACAAATCTTGGAACAATGATCGAAAAACTCAGTGCTGAGATTGATGAAATTGAACTTAATGAAGCCAAGCGCAAGGAGGAATGCAATCTTGTTTTACCAATGATTCTCAAAAGTGATTGAGGAATGTATTTCTTCAATCGACATATTGGATGTCGCGAATACCGACCAACGGGAAGAGTTACGCCGTAACTACTTCCACGAGTTCGGCGTAACCATGCTCGGAAGGCATATCCGATTAGGATCCGGTTTATTCTCGGTTAAGGATATTAGCGCAAGCGGTAATCATTCCATGTTCTGCGGTAAAATTGATATTTTGGGGATAGTAGACTTTGGGTCTTGTGTAAACATCATGCCTCTATCCATATTCTTAAAGCGAGGATAATCCACCTTTGGGAAGCGGATATCGTGATTGATTCAGTCTTGAAACTATGATTACCCTTTAGGTATTACAGGTGGTATGTGCGTAAAGGTCGATAAATTTACCTCGACCCCGAATTTGTGGTAGTCGATAATATGAACAACAAAAGGAGCATTTGATTCTTGGTAAACCATTCCTTGACACATTGGCACAATGGTGAGAATCTATGGAGATATTGTGGAGTTTAAATTGGATAAAACCTTGAGCCTTGAGCGGACAAAATCGTTACAAAGGAACCACCAAAAATAGAATTAGATGACTCTGATAGGTTTCCACCTTCATCTTTTAGCCATTTGCAGGAGTCCGAATCTAGCGACAATGAAGATAATGAGGAAGAGATTCCGTTTTTTGTTCCCAGTTACGTTGTAAAAGGAAGAGTTCACTGTTGTGTTCCTTTACCTGAAGGGACCAGAGTAATATTTCCCACATGTTCCCCTTTCCAAAAAGGATGTAATGGAGGAGGGGAGTATCTCATTCGGATGATTAAGGAAGCTGCAAAAGTTTGGTGGTGTTGGGAAAAAGAAGAAGATATCAGAAAAAAGTGGTTACAAGAGCATAATGCTTTTTGCGAATGGTTATCCGACATTAACTGGACCATACATTTCTGCGAACCAGTTATGATGCACGATGAATACACCTTGGCATGGCCTACATGTAACCCCAATCGCAAGATTTGCGATGGAGGAAAATACCCTGAACCTAAATGGCTCAAACGCAAAGAATGGGCATGTTTTGACGAAGATAAGAGGAGCAATGTAGGATACAGGGGAATGTCATTTGAAAATTGGTTACTAGTAAAGTTTGGGTATGTTCAAATTGATGAGGAAGAGAAGGCTAGGTGTCGTTTCGAATGGGCACGAGCTAATTTTCTACAAAAAAGATACTTCATGACTCGTTATGTTTCACCGCATGTTTGGGACCAACCCTATTCAACAAAAGACATGGAAGAAGTCGGGGATGTCCAAAGACCCCCATAGGAGCCCCGCGGCTCTGAGTCTAACTTAAAGACTCGTTAATAAAGAAAAGTGCTCTTTCGGGAGACAACCCGAATTATCCCTTTCTTTTGTTTTTATTTCCTTTCTGTTGGGTTTTGTGTTTTCTAACCATTTTGCGGAGACAAAGAAGTAATTCTGCTGCGATTCTTGATCTGAGCAGAGTTACGTCGTAACTCATCTTGGTGATTACGCCGTAACCAACATTTTAGCAAGAAATTCTTGACGCATTACCAATTCTGGCGTAATTCCATCTCGATGTTCTGCCAGAACTATTCGCTTCACAACTCATACGGGTTTTGCGATTCTGGCGTAACTCTCTCATAGGAGTTATGACGTAACTCTCTCTCTGCTAATTCTTTCATTTTAAAACACGGTAACCTTGTATTAGTTTTAAATGAACTTTGTGGATGTGTTCCTCAAACCCTCACGAGACTTCACTCGTCCACTTGGGACACCAAGTGGTTTAAAACTTGTTGCATTCGCTAAATGCAACCGTGATTCCTACGAAAGTGAGTTAGGTTTGTTTTCATTTTATTTTTCTTTTTGAATTATGCTTGTCGGTATTGTGATTTCGGGGATTGAAGTTACGCTTAAACGAAGGCACAATCCTTTCTCGTGGGCCTTCTTCTTTTTGGAGCAAATTTCAAGGAAGTTTTCGCTCTAATTCTACCTTTCTCTTCCCCTTTATTTTAATGCCTAGTACAAAAGGGACTTTGTACAATTCAAGTGGGGGGACGGGAGTAGAATTATCTGTTGAACTTTATTTCGCCCTCATTTTTCTAGTTTATTTTGAAAAATTATGCCATTTTAAAATTTTGACATGTTTTTCGAACCTAACTAGATTAGACCTTAGCCGAGCACATACAACCCTTGACATTACATGGTGAGATTAGCCTTATCCGTTTCCTATATTTTACCCCAAATCCACCAAATTATGAGTGTCTTGGTAGCTTGTAAACTTTAGAACTTGGCCTTTGCATCATTTCGAGACCATAGATGAGGTATGTTGAGTTAGCTCGATGTATTTGGACTTTTCGGTTTTAGAAGGCGATATTATAGGATTATCACCCAAACAGGTCTACCATTGTGAGTCTATCGATTAGTCACCTCGACTTTTGACCCCATGTGAAACCCTTTGTTGCACTCCCCTTTAGTGCAAGATACCCTAGATACACCCTTCTAAGCCATTCCTTTCATTTTGTCAACCCTATATATTGTTTCGTTACACCTTACACCTTAGCCTACCACCGTAGTCTTTATTTGTAATTGGGAAGTCATCATTTGCCTAAGTTCAAGGTTCGAGTGAAAGGTTTGGAAATCACGCTTTCATCGACAACAATTATGAAGATCATTGAAGACCCCCCGAATTCCCATTGTTCATCTCAAGTGGGGGGATGTTATGTTATTATGTTCAAAAAAAATAGTTGGTTGAGTTATGATATTGTAAAGTGCGATGTTATAAGCACTATAGTATGAGCTTTATTGTTTAGTATCGAGGAGGCCACGTCGGTCACATTAGAAGATTGGAGTTGGAGTTATACCAACTGAAGAAGAAAAGGTAGTGTGCCCATCACGACGTCCTCTAATGACATATCTACCTTGCATTTCATGATCCGGTCTCTAGACTTCTAAGCTTGAACTTTGGGCGGACGGTAAGTAGTGATGACTTAGTTATAGATTTAGACTACACTTGTTTTCATTTTACACCAATTATATATCCCATGTCTTATCCTACCCTTTAGTCATGAAGCGTGTCTAGGTGATGCGTGAGCAATCTTTGGTGTCTTGGCCATGGATTTGGTCATGTATCATTGATTTTGTCCACTTCGCGTGACATGTTAGTAATGACGAGTCACCCTTAACCTTTATCGTGTCTACCCATATTGCCTTCGAGAATTGTTTAGCCCTTAACTCTAGTGGTGGAGATTTGTGTAACCGCCAAGCTTATGATAGAATACATGCTATGACTGTGCGATTGAGTGATCACTCCAAAATTGACACTTAGAATAGTTGAGAGATTTGAGTGTTTGTTCCCCTTTAGTGAGGTGTTCGGCTTTGTTTTATTCTAGCATAAGGATTTGTAAACTCATATTTTCCGGTTTTGGGAGATATCTTTTAGGAATCTATCTAATAAGGTCTACTTGGGGCAAGTAGAGTTCAAGTGGGGGATATTTGATAACATCAAATAGTCACGAATATTAAGTGTCAATTTCCCAGTAATGCTCGTTATTTATATCATTTATATGGATTTACGCTTGTTTTCCATTGTTTTCCACTTTCATGTAAATTACAAGCATTGGAGCTAAAGAGGCGGAAATGGAAACATTACTAAAGATTTATCACGGTATGCTTATTTTGAAGAAGTTATGGCGTAACTCGTCTCTCACATTACGTCGTAACTATTGCGTGACCTCAAGTCCAACTTATCAAGAGGTTACGGCGTAACTCTTTCAAAGATTACGACGTAACTCCATTAGGTCAAAAGAGGTTCCACACCGATACTTACGCCGTAACTCTTTGCATCACTTACGGCGTAACCGAATTTATTGAAGACTACGGCGTAACCACTTATAAGGTTACGCCCGTAACTAGCGATCTAGTGCATTTACGGAGAAATAGAAGGTTACGGCGTAACTCATCTATTGGTTACGCCGTAACCCGCACCAACCTATAAATACCCCACAATTCCGGCATTTCAAAGCATCCCATTCCACACACAACACTCTTAGAATGTGGGAAAAAGCTCAAGGCGGTATAGGGAAGCATCTGGAGTTGTTTCGAGGAGAAGTCACACCATTACGATAAGCTTTAGCGTTTATTATTTCTTTTACTTTCAATTCATGTATTTCGTACCTTTGAATATTGAATTGAGTTGCATGATTAATATGAGCGGCTAAGCACCCTTTGGTGCTAGCCTAGTTACGATTCCTTAATTGTTTTGTTTGCGTTTACCTTTACTTCCGTACAATTATTTCTAAGTGTATGCATGCATAGTTCTTTGGTAGTCACCCTTGGTTCGGTAGTTTTGAATGGCGATAGAGGCCAATTGCCTAGGAGATATGACCAAATGACCCTAGGTGAGCGGTGAGACAGGAAGGGTAAGATATGACCAACTGACGACCCTTTCTACTTGTGCGATTTGACCAACTCGATCACCTATCGTTTGGATGAACTTAAGAATTGGAGGGTGTAGTGTCTAAGTTCCTAACGGCCGGCACTCACTATTTAGAATCTAGCATGTAGCGCTACTTAATGACTCGGCTTAGGGACCGGGAATAACAGGACTTATGACGGTGCTTTGATTTCTCTGTGGTGGCATCTTTCTTTGATAGGTTAAGGCGAATTAACCAAATGTTGTCCTCTCAAATTTGACCCCACAAAGTAATTGGAAGTAGGTGAGCGTAGACATAACTAGCTAGGAGGATTAACTAGGTTAGCACCACTATTCCTCTATTGATTTCCCTTCACATATTTATTTGCTTTTATTTTATTTTCTTCATTAGTAGTTTAATTAATTAAAACCCTATCAAACCATTATAATTTTGTGACAATTAGACTTAGTAATAATCCAACACACATAGCTTTTGGGACGACCTCGGCTTTACCATTTACTACACTACACACCACCGGTACACCGCCCATTAGTGCATTAGGGTAGACCATAGGTATATGAGACACTATAAATATTAAGACACAGTCGATAAAACTCGCATCAACGTTCCAAAAGAAATTATGCTAAACCATTAGGAAGTCTAGTTGCAAGACTTAGGTCTTACACTACCGATAAGAAGCATAGTGTTTACTTTAGGGATGATATTTGGAAACCAACGGGTAGAATTTTCTCACTCCGAATGGTAGAATGAGTGCTAAACCAAGATACCCAGTGAAAACTTCTATGAGTGTGATCGATTTTACCTCTAACCCAAAGGAACCAAAATCAAAATGGTTTCCAAAACTTCTTCTTCAGATTTGGCGGGTTATCAAAATATGTCTTTGGATCATCGACTCGGGTTGCTCCAAGCACATGACCGGAATCAAGTCACGATCAATTTAGTATGGAAATTCATGGGAACCGTCGCTTTGGAAATGATCATGTAGCACTATCATGGGTTATGGAGATCTTCCATTTGGAAATTATTTGATCACTCGGGTTTATTATGTCGAAGGGTTGGGACACAATTTTTTTCATCGAGGCGCTTATGTGATGCGATTTAGAGGTTGCATTTAGGAGAAATTCTTGCTTCGTTAGAAACTTGGATGGCATTGATCTCTTAGCGGGAATCGTGACACAAACTTGTATGCTATCGACATTAACCAAATGGCATCTTCATCTCCAATATGTCTTATGACACGAGCATCCGGAACAAAGTCCTGTTGTGGCATAGAAGGCTATCCCATCTCAATTTCGACACTATCAACAAACTTGCCAAAGACAACATCGTCAATAGACTTCCAAAGTTCAAATACACTAAGGATCACTTATGTCCATCATGCGAACAAGGAAAAAGCAAAGAGCATCATATAAACCCAAACTCGTACCAGTTCGGAAGCAAAGTTACATATGTTACACATGGACTTATGTGGCCCAATGAGAGTTGAAAGCATAAACAGGAAAAAGTATATCCTTGTTATCGTTGATGACTATTCAAGATATACATGGGTTAAGTTTCTGAGGTCAAAAGACGAAGCACCAGGCATCATCATCACCTTTCTGAAGCGTATTCAAGTACTTTTTCAAGCTCTAGTAAGGATTGTAAGAATAGACAACGGCACATAATTTACAAATCAAGAGTTAAGAACTTATTTTGAAGATGTTGGAATCACTCATCAGACATCAGTTGTTAGAACTCCACAGCAGAATGGGGTAGTTGAAGAAGAAACAGAACTCTTGTGGAAGCTGCTCGCACAATGCTAATTTATTCTAGTGCACCGTTATTTTTATGGGCTGATGTTGTTGCCACTGCTTGTTTCACTCATAATCGATCCCTAATCTATCCAAGATTCAATAAAACCCCCCAATGAACTAGTGAACAACAGAAAACCTGATATCTCTTACCTTCACGTGTTTGGCGCTCTGTGCTATCCAACGAATGACGAGGAAGATCTAGGAAAAGCGAAAGCTAAAGGTGATATTGGAATCTTCATTGGATACTCGATAACTCGAGGGCATTCGGGGTGTATAACGGAAGAACTAGGAAGATAATGGAGCGATGAATGTGAATTTTGACGAACTTTCACAAATGGCTTCTAAGAGACTCGCTCTAGAACCAGCGCTTAATCGATGGCTACTAATCAACACAGTTAGGACCCGCACCTAACCATCAAACTTACGGACACATCGATTCAGGACTCGTACCTCAAAGAGCTCCATCAACTTCATTTGACACACCTTCAGAACAAGAATGGGAGAATTTCTTCGAGTTAATGTTCGATGAATACTATGGTGGAACTTCAACAAATGCATCAAACCATCATTCCGCTAATGGAATTGTTTCGACAAATGCACCAACTCCATCGACATCATCTACATCTACTCCAACAACTCCAATTCTTGAAACCATAATGCCAACAGTTGATGAGCAAAACCAAAACACATCATTTCAAGAAGAACCTACTCAAAACCAAAATGATGCAATGTTAGATGAAGACGTATTTGAAAACCCGTTTGCTATGGAATCAGCTGAATCATCTTCAAGCTTACGAGAACCATCTAACTCGCATACGTTTAACCCATGGTATCCTTCTACACTGAAGTGGACAAAAGACCATCCAATTGAACAAGTTATTGGTGAACCTTCAAGGTCAATTTAGACGAGATGCCAACTTGCCACAGACTGCGACTTGTGCATTTACCTTTGCTCAATTAGCAATATAGAGCCGAAGAACATTCGAGAGGCAATGGCGAACTCACATGGATAGAAGCGATGCGGAGGAACTTCTCCAATACCGTCTACATGACTCATGGGATCTAGTTCCAAGACCAATTGATATTCGGTCATTGATCTCAAATGGTTATGGAAGAACAAAAAGGATGAAGAAATGATTGTCATTCACAACAAAGCTCGTCTTATGGCCAAAGGATACAGACAGGAAGAAGAAATTGATTTTGAAGAGTCATTCGCTCCGGTAGCTAGACTTGAAGCGATGAGGATATTCTTAGCCTAGCGCTCACAAAACATCACGGTTTATCGATGGACATTAAGATTGCGTTCTTGAATGGAACTCTAAAAGAAGAAGTGTATGTGAGTCGGCGAAAGGCTTCATAGACATGGAACATCCGGACTCGTCTACAAACTCAAAAGGCAATCTATGGTTTGAAACAAGCTCCGAGGCGTGGTATGACGAATCGACTTCTTTCACGATCAAAAACAATTTCACCAAAGGCGGTTGATCCTACCTTGTTTACGAAAATACAACAATGACATTTTGATTGTTCGATTTACGTGGGCGACATCATTTTGGGTCCACTAATCCGAATCTTTCAAAACATTTTGAAAATCTCATGAAAAGCAAATTTGAAATGTCCATGATGGGGAACTAAAATTTTTATTGGTTTACAAATACATCAATCCCTTCGTGGAATTTTCATTAATCAATCTAAATATACAATTGAGATTTTGAAAAATGGATAATTGTGATTCGTTGGCACACCAATGGTAACTTCACCAAAAATGGAGCCGATTTATTTGGGAAACCTATTGATCCGAAGAAATATCCATATATGCTCGGTTTACCTCCTGTTTGAGATTCATACCTTGATGATCACGGGATCGGTCGAAGGTGTCTCGCCTCTAATATGTAAGGAAGGTTATTTCCTACACTTCCCACTCCCATCCGCTTCCTTTCTTTTCAAGGTTGCATCGTGCTTGTGTACCATTAGTATAGGAGCTTCTGGGCGTGGCTTCCTTCTTGTTCCCTTCCATTCACCCATTTGAGTGTCGAAGAACTTGTCTTTTCCTTCTTGATGCCTTTGACCAGATGTGCTAACCTGTCCGGACTGCATCGCCTCCTCGATCCGCTTTTAGTTCCCTTCGCTTGTTCGTGTCGTGTCCATGATCTTCATGGAAATGGCAATACTTGGACATGTCTCTGGCTTTGCTTCGTGCTATCATCTCGAGGTGGTGGATCGAAGGACTTTCTGCTTTCTCGGTGGCTAGGATCTCGGGAGATTTGACCAAGTTCGCCAAGAGTCCATGGTTCGAACCTTTGTTGTAGGGGTGAAGCGGTCTCTGTTCTTCTTCTTGTTTTGGATCCTTCCTGTGAGGACCCTCTAGAGAATTTGTCGATGCCTCCTTTTGCTCTATCAGAGCCCGCTTGTCGCTACTTCCTTGGACTCAATCCAAGTGTAAGCCTTCTCGATCAAGGCTTTGTAAGTGTTGGGAAGATCGGTGGACGGGAATTCCACCAAGCTTGATTCGAAGGCCATGTATGAAACCGGATATCCTCTCGATCTTTGTGCAACCCTAGAATTTGCAAAATTTCATTAGTATTGACAGCCGCCTTTTTGTGGGGTGTCTAATCAAATGTAGTATAGTGTGTTTTCCAAAGTATTGCGTAAGAACGCAAACACGGGTCGTTCTTCCCAACGAGGTGTGAACTGTAATACAACGACTGTGTGTGCTAAAATAAGCTTAAAGAATAACTTTATACAGGAAACAAAAGATAAAAATAAGATATACACAAATAATATGAACAAGTATAAACAAGTATCAACAAGCACCACTAAGGAGCTTTTTAGAGCTGTTGGTAACGGTGTAAGTTCACTAATTACTCGGTGAACTGTTATGAGTGGGCAAACAACAAGCTCCTATAAACTTCTCAATTTAACTCGTGAGAGCTCAACAATCAGTAAAACAGTGAGTATGATAAAGATCACAAGCTCAAGGTTCAATGAGGAACTTTTCATAAGCTAAAGAGAATCACTCAACCTCCACTGTTTGCTTCATGGAAGGGGTTAGGCGAATAAAATAAGGGGAAAAACTATCTAATTTAAGCTACAAACCTGAAAACAAACATACACATAATAAAAGCAACAAGTACTTCAATGAGAATCCAAAATATCGAATCGGCAGAATCAAATGCAATTCAAATGAGAGGCCAATACAATTCAATGAGAATTCAATTAGCAGATTAGCGAAATCAAATTATGCTTCAGAAATCGGATAAAGCACTTAAACATGAAAGCTAAAATCAATAAAAATATACTAATGAAGACAAGAAACATAACATTAAAACACTAAAAGCACTAAACATAAAGCCGAGTAACAAAGACATAAGAAAATAAACAATTAAATCGAAACGGAAAACTAAAAAGCAATCGTGAGAATCAAAATAAATCAGTGAACCGAAAAGTTGACTAAACCGAATTTAAAACTTAAACTCTCGATTAAATAAGTTAATATAAACTATAAGAACATAAAATTAACAAAGATAAACAACATTTAAACAAGTATGCAAGATTCTAGGATCTAACAACCTCAAAGTGCTCATAATGAGATTGTCAAGTGTCAAATTGACTTTCTACCATACTACACCCTTTGGTTAGGATTTCACCGAGTCAAATAGGTTACATATGGTGTAAATCAAACAAAACAACACCATTCACAACCATTTTCACAGCTTCATTATTAAATCCAAACAATCCTTTAATGGACCAAAATTGAAGTTTTCACAACAAATGACCGCATAAGCTTATCATATTCAATCCAGAGGAACCAAAGTGTCAAAATGGACCTTTTTCAAAGATAAACAAGATGTCAAACAAATCTAAGCCTCATGAACATCAAAGATTTGCATATTAACAATCAAGTGCAACATCAAACCACAATCAAATCCAAAACATAACAACCTAAGATTAAGCTATAACATCATAAACAAACAAAGAAAGAAACACGAAATATGAAAATTACAATGATAAAAGGTCAAACAAGAAATGCAAAATGGTAAACATGAGCTTACAAGTGAATCCAAGTTGAAACCGAGAATCATGGTCACGAACACATCCTAAGGCTTTCCACAAAGCTTCTAAACCAAAGGCAATCCACAATTAACCTTGCTCCATACAGTTTCACCAAGATCACTTCATTATTTTTGGTTTTCATTGTTTTCCGAATTTAAAACTAAACTTGTTTTAAGGTCTCTAAAAGCTTGAAAGCTTTTGTCGAGCTTATGTGAGCTAATTGAGTCCATAAAACAACTACATAACAAGAATTTAAAATGACCGAAATTTAAATGAATTTAAGCAAAACATGAAATTTAAAAGTGACTTGAAATTAAACTGAAAATAAAGTTTCATTACACTAATTTAAGAAAGACTACAACATTAAAATCAGAAATGACAAGTAATTTAAAGCATTTAAAATTACACTACGAAACCATTGGCTATTCCAAGGTTATTTAACTACTTGACCTAGGCTAATCCAAGGTCTTTACACTACATGACTAAGGCTCGATTAGCGAAGTAACTTCTTCTCTTGCCTCTCCTCTGATATTTATAGTCATTTGAGTTCCCACCAGCATTCCAATCAAATCCCACTTTAATTCATGTCCATTGGATAAGCAGAAATGATCCTAGCCTTTGAATTCACTTTTGGCGCCAAAAGTGCTACTAGTAGATTGAGGCAGTTCTGCAACAATTAATGCTTCTTGTTCACATGTAGAGGTGGAGGGACATGTTTGGATAGGTTTATGGGTCAAGTGGTGGAGTTGATAGCAAAAGCAAGGTATGTGATGGTATAGGGAAGGTAAAGTTGTGAATGGTATAGGTGTGCGAGGAAAGGTGGTGAGAGTGGGTAAGCAAGTGGAGGTGGAATACCGGGGAGGTGGAAGGGTGGTATGGTTTGGTGGGGTATGTGAGGAGAGGAAAGCAGGAAGTTTGGTTTGGTGGTATTGACCGGATATTATTTAAGAACCGATATTATTTAGTGGAAGTATCTCACGAAAACGTTAGTCTTCTAAGAAACCATCAACGATTTTTACTTAGGCGAAACCATTGATTCAAAGAAATTAAAATAGGCTTGGCAGAAACCGATATTATCAATGAGAATCGAACTGTTTCACTCTTTTGTACAGGTTCACATAAAACACATTTTCATGATATTTGTAACATTTATAAGGTTATTTATGTGTTTTGGTTGTTTTAGTGGGTTTAAACAATATAAAATATATGTGTTTTAGACACATATCAAATCCCCACACTAAACTATTGCTAGTCCCTAGCAATATTTATGAAGTTTTAATGGATTTTAAAGAACTCTTTACCAAAAGCCATCACTACGGAGTAGCCAATTGTTTCGATTCAAGTAAGAACCTTGGTACAACGATAACCAAATGATTTTGAGCAAATCATAAGTCAGAACGGTTTTGATTTGTCTTTACCGTAAACCGCTTTGCTTCGGACTAGCCAACTCTTAGATAAATTATCAATATTATCTTTGGTGAGTCAATTACCAATTATGGTTTTCCAACTGCCTTTACCACAAGCCATAAACTTGCGGGCTAGCCAACTCTTCACTAATTAAAGATATGGTGAGTTGAACACCATACAATTTTAGGCAAATTGTAAGCCATAAACGGATTTGAGATATCTTTACCAAGAGCCGTTTGCTCCTGGATTAGCCAATCCTTATGTGGGTTAGACATGGTGGACTGATTACCATTTGTTGTGTTTAGTACATAGTACTTCCACTAAAAAAAATTTTAAAATTTGGCCATTTTGGGGGAAAAGGGACTAAAAGGGTACATTTATGATCAAATTCGCGAAATTTCCCCACACTTAGAAATGAATATTGTCCTCAATATTCAAAGTTCGATTATTATGCGAATCCTTGAACGTAAAAGATAACATTTCTAGCCAAGTGTAGAAACACAACAATTATTCTCTTTTTAATATTTACAATTTTCATTTATTTTCAAAATCTATATACAACATGTGGGCATCTCCCCACACTAGGGTGGTACACACGGGTGAAAACCCATGTTTAACTCATCGTTTTTGATTACCGAGTCGCTAGCTTGACTCGAATTCCTAATTAATTTGTTCATGGGAAGTAAGTGGAAGAGACAATCTCCATCGGACTTTCATTTAAGATGTTTGTATAAACATTGAAGTACGTGAAAGTTCCACACCGATGAGATATACATAGAACCGCTTAAAATGATAAATGAAAATGCCGGATCAAAGATAATGTCTTCATTCCGAAGGAGTGAAGAATGAGAAACCACGGGATAGGTGAAGAAGAGAAAGAAAGTCATGATAAAGATCTTGACTAACTCATCATCATCGAAAGGAATTCATGATAGCATGAATTTCATCTTTTAAGCTCAATTGGTCTAGACATATCCCGGTGTGTCTAGATCAAAGTAGAAGTTATCATACTCCGGTGGAGATATGATATGAGTGAGTTCACGGAGAACTCCTCAAAGGCGAATGATTCAAATTCGAGATTGATTTGGTGAGTTCACTGGGAACTCGTCAAAAGTGAATGATTCATAATCGTGGAGAGAATTATGAGAATGAGAAGTGGTAATACCACTAATCTTCTCTCCCATATGATCAAAATAAAACGTTTGCAATTCCGGAATAGAATCATTGAACAAAAGTTCACTATCCTCAAAGGGATAGTATATGAAGCAGGCTTTTCATTAAAAGCCTCGATTCTAGAAATGAGAAGATTAACATTCAATAATGTAAGGCGAAGAGCTTAGCCTTGGATTATTTCTTCATCATTCTCTTCTCCTAAGTCGACAAGCTCGTAAGGTAATTCCTCCATATAACCGATGTCTCCACAAGATAACGAATCATCATCATTAGAATCGGAGAACATCTCAACATGATCTTTTGGAAGACAAGAGGAGGAGGATATCACACACATGATCAAAAATTCCTGTGACTCTCTTGGGATTGGGACAAGGTCCTTAACACTAGACTTTATGAATTCGTCCGATTCCTTTTCGAGAACAGTGTCAAGATGCTCGTCCCCATGTTTAGAGAATGAGTGGGAGCTTGGTGTGATAGCGCTACATGAGAATGAATCTCAATCTGGGAATATCCACTAATGAACTTGATGAGTCTTCAAATGTATCCTCATCATCACCGCATCGAAATAAAACGAAATTGAGAGCTAGATCCGGCTGCTTTTTCTTTTGCAATTAATTCCTAATAGACTTTTCAAAAGCAATTGGGAATTTATCTTAACAAACCGCTTCTTCGCCTAGCAATTCTTCCATGGATTTCTCATATGAATTTTGAATGACGGGACATTGTGGGAGTGAAGATTTGTCAAAACCGGAAGGTTGACATTGATAATCATCATGAGGACCCCACAATATACACAAGAAAACCGGGAACATTATGAATGTTTGTCTTACTCAACTCCTCGGCTTCTTTTCACCACTCAAGCTCTAGATAAGTGTCTTGTTGAGTTTTTGAGGAGTTTGAGTCATTTGGCAATCGCGGAGGTTGATCGTGATATGGATAGTCATAATTGTTACAAGGAAATAGATTCTGTTTGACAATCGAGATGAAATGGGGACCTCCACAGTTCACAACAAGAAACTGTTGATCCCGGATTGGTGAATCATATGGATGTTGGTCATAACCAAAGTTCGAGCATCACCGGCAGCGCGCTAATTTGACAGCCGCCTTTTGTGGGCGCCTAATCAAATGTAGTATAGTGTGTTTTCCAAAGTATTGCGTAAGAACGCAAACACAGGTCGTTCTTCCCAACGAGGTGTAAACTGTAATACAACGATCGTGTGTGCTAAAATAAGCTTAAAGAATAACTTTATACAGAAACAAAAGATAAAATAAGATATACACAAATAATATGAACAAGTATAAACAAGTATCAACAAGCACCACTAAGGAGCTTTTAGAGAGTCATGGTAACGGTGTAAGTTCACTAATTACTCGAACTGCTATGAGTGGGCAAACAACAAGCTCCTATAAACTTCTCAATTTAACTCATGAGAGCTCAACAATCAATAAAACAAATGAGTATGATAAAGATCACAAGCTCAAGGTTCAATGAGGAACTTTTCCTAAGCTAAAGAGAATCACTCAACCTCCACTTGCTTGCTTCAGGAAGGGGTTAGTGAATAAAATAAGGGGGAAAAACTATCTAATTTAAGCTACAAACCGAAAAACAAACATACACATAATAAAAGCAACAAGTACTTCAAATAGAATCCAAAATATTGAATCGGCAGAATCAAATGCAATTCAACAGAGGCCAATACAATTCAAATAATTCAATTAGCGATTAGCGAATCAAATTATGCTTCGCAGAATCGATAAAGCACTTAAACATGAAAGCTAAAATCAATAAAAATATACTAATGAAGACAAGAAACATAACATTAAAACACTAAAAGCACTAAACATAAACCGAGTAACAAAGACATAAGAAAATAAACAATTAAATCGAAAGCAGAAAACTAAAAATGAATCAGCAGAATCAAAATAAATCAGTGAGAATCGAAAAGTTGACTAAACCGAATTTAAAACTTAAACCATGATTAAATAAGTTAATATAAACTATAAGAACATAAAATTAACAAAGATAAACAACATTTAAACAAGTATGCAAGATTCTAGGATCTAACAACCTCAAAGTGCTCATAATGAGATTGTCAAGTGTCAAATTGACTTTCTACCATGCTACACCCTTTGGTTAGGATTTCACCGAGTCAAATAGGTTACATATGGTGTAAATCAAACAAAACAACACCATTCACAACCATTTTCACGCTTCATTATTAAATCCAAACAATCCTTTAATGGACCAAAATTGAAGTTTTCACAACAAATGACCGCATAAGCTTATCATATTCAATCCAGAGGAACCAAAGTGTCAAAATGGACCTTTTCGGCATAAACAAGATGTCAAACAAATCTAAGCTCATGAACATCAAAGATTTGCATATTAACAATCAAGTGCAACATCAAACCACAATCAAATCCAAAACATAACAACCTAAGATTAAGCTATAACATCATAAACAAACAAAGAAAGAAACACGAAATATGAAAATTACAAAGAGATAAAAGGTGAAACAAGAAAATGCAAAATGGTAAACATGAGCTTACAAGTGAATCCAAGTTGAAACGAGAATCATGGTCACGTAACACATCCTAAGGCTTTCCACAAAGCTTCTAAACCAAAGGCAATCCACAATTAACCTTGCTCCATACAAGCCACCAAGATCACTTCATTATTTTTGGTTTTTCATTGTTTTTCAATTTAAAACTAAACTTGTTTTAAGGTCTCTAAAAGCTTGAAAGCTTTTGTCGAGCTTATGAGCTAATTGAGTCCATAAAACAACTACATAACAAAATTTAAAATGACTGAAATTTAAATGAATTTAAGCAAAACATGAAATTTAAAAGTGACTTGAAATTAAACCGAAAATAAAGTTTCATTACACTAATTTAAGAAAGACTACAACATTAAAATCAGAAATGACAAGTAATTTAAAGAAAGCATTTAAAATTACACTACTGAAACCATTGGCTATTCCAAGGTTATTTAACTACTTGACCTAGGCTAATCCAAAAGGTCTTTACACTACATGACTAAGGCTCGATTAGTCAAGTAACTTCTTCTCTTGCCTCTCTCCGATATTTATAGTCATTTGAGTTCCCACCAGACATTCCAATCAAATCCCACTTTAATTCATGTCCATTGGATAAGCGAAATGATCCTAGTTTTGAATTCACTTTTGGCGCCAAAAGTGCTACTAGTAGATTGAGGCGGTTCGCAACAATTAATGCTTCTTGTTCACATGTAGAGGTGGAGGGACATGTTTGGATAGGTTTATGGGTCAAGTGGTGGAGTTGATAGCAAAAGCAAGGTATGTGATGGTATGGGGAAGGTAAAGTTGTGGGTATATAGGTGTGCGTGAAAAGGTGGTGAGAGTGGGTAAGCAAGTGGAGGTGGAATACCGTGGAGGTGGAAGGGTGGTATGGTTTTGGTGGGGTATGTGAGGAGAGGAAAACAGAAGTTTGGTTTGACCGGTATTGACCGGATATTATTTAAGAACCGATATTATTTAGTGGAAGTATCTATCAAACGTTAGTCTTCAGCGAAACCATCAACGCATTTTTACTTAGGCGAAACCATTGATTCAAAGAGAATTAAAATAGGCTTGAAACCGTCGATATATCGCTAATCGAATCAGTTTCACTCTTTTTGTACCGGTTCACATAAAACACATTTTCATGATATTTGTAACATTTATAAGGTTATTTATGTGTTTTTGGTTGTTTTAGTGGGTTTAAACAATATAAAATATATGTGTTTTTAGACACATATCTAGTATACCTGGTAACGAAGGCCCTTGTGCTTTCGTTGTCCCTCTGCTTGATGGTGTGCACGGTTAAGTGAGTTTTGGTGTACTTCTTCCGTGGCTAAAGTGTAACCGAACTTAGCCTTGAGATCGCCCGCACTTATAATGCTCCCCAACTTCGCATGCTCCACCATATTCTTGCGGAGTCTCTGAGCGTGTAAGTGAACATGTGGCATGCTACAGGCATGACCCACTTTTGCATCTTGATAGCGCCTTCGAATAAGTGGAGGAAGTTATCAGGATCGCCTTTCCCATCGTAGGTGCCTATGTGAGTAGGCATCTTTACACCGTCAGGTAGGGGGTAGTCTTCGATCCACTTCACGAAGGGTGTGCATGCTCCAGAGGCTTCGGCATAGTAAGGGTTGTATGGAGGTGGATAAACAGGTGTAGGATTATACGGGTTAGGAAATGGTTGTGTGTAGGTAGGGTAAACAGTAGCGGGTTGGTACGAAGGGTTCACACCCATCGATTGCGTAGGAACCTGTCCATAGGGCATTTTCTGGTAATTCTGGTTGGGGAGTGAACCATTCGGAGGGTAAGTGTTGTAGGCTTGAGCAGGTAGGTAGGAGTTCATTCCCGAGGGGTAATTGATTCATGCGGGAGTATGGAGGTGGGCCTCCCACACTCGAAACATAAGAGGGGGCTTTGGAGCCCCGTCCCTTCTCTTCCTAAATGGGCAGCTAGAAGGGTGGTAAATTCACCCTCCTTTTCCTACTGGTTGCTTCCTCCGTTGGAGTTCTCGCTACTCCTTTCACCATGCATTCTTTCCCTTCTTCCCGGATTTCCTCGGGTCCTTCTTCAAAACCCAGGTCCTCCCATTTGGCCTTCGATGGAAGAAGAACCATTTCAGGGCGGCGCCCCGCTAACTGTGTTGAGGCCTATCCTCCGCTTCAAACTCCTCGTCATACTCCTCATCGGAGTATTCCAACTCCCTCCGCATTTTAGTGTTGCGAACACGCTCTCTTATGAGCCCTTAGCAAAGAATCTAAGGCCTCAAAGTTTTCCTCAACGGGCGGGACCGATATCGGAATAGGGTTAGCGGATGTTGAGGCGTGATGTATGGGAGTAGTTTCAAACGAGATCGTGTGGTAAAGGTTGAGGTCATTATGGGGCGAGATTATCGGTGTCGATTGTGTTGAGTGGGACCGGGTAGAAACCTGGTGGGGCGTATCTTCTCTTCACGGTTCCATGCCGGAAAAGTAGTGTAGTTGGTTGAGGTATTAGGACTTGGTGATTACGGGACTAATAGTAGTGGTCCCACGGATGGCGCCACCGATTGTACAAAAGATTGCACTACGAGGCTCGATGAGGATCAAAGTAATGAGGGTGTATGTTCCACCAAGACTTGCCTGTAACCCGAGAATAAGAAATATGAAACACTACGTTAGTGATTGCGCAGGGTAGGACCTGCGAACCACCTCCGTGAGAGTAAGTATGAGTTATGGTTGTTTAAGTATGTGTAAGTAAAGAAATGAGTGTGAAATGAGCATACCATAATCCCTCGTCCGTCCAACCTATTTATAGTGGAAGAAAATACGGTTAGAGGCACTCTTGCATGAATGTCGGAGATCATGGGGCGCCCCATGATTGTGGATAACCGCTAGGTTTTAGTGACCACGCTCGCACTTGACGGGAAGCCAAGAGAGAGGGAGATCGTGGGTTTGACCAAGTCGAGATTCCCTTATCCATTGTCCTTCGTCGACCATACCCAGAAGGGCTTAGGGCTCGAATGGCGAATTCCCATAGGTAACCTTCGTACAACGAATGGTTTGACGCCTATAGATATTTTGGAATCCTAACGTGGGCCTTCAGATGGAAGGGCTTCACATCGCCCTCGAGGAGTCCTTCGAGCTACTCGGAGGGTACATCATCGGTATAATTCAAGACGAAACCGGACTCAAATGATGACTTTTGATTATTTCAAATCAAAACTCAGATTTCAAAAGAAAATCTAGTGTACGCCTGCACTAAATTTAAAACGGTGAGAATCATCATCATCTTGAGCACGTTTTCAAGATTGTTCAAAAGATTTTTCAAAATCTTTCAAAATAGTTTGTGCTCAAGATAACTCCATCCAAACCCCTTTAAATAGATTATGCTTTATTAAAGGGGGAGTATAAAACAAAAATGTTCCAATTTCATGCTTAAATCAAATCCGTTTGTCTCCTAAAAGTTTCTAAAAATGATATTTAATCGTTGATATCAAAATATCACGAATATGCTATTTTGAGGGGAGAAGACGTGATTAAAATGTGATCAAAGTTGTTTAATTATCGGTGTTTGAATCTCAAAAGAGCTCGACTCGCATTTAAACCAATGAATTGACAAGAAATCAAAGTCAATAAATGTACCATCTCGAGAAACTTGTGATAGACATGCACTTTCATAGGTCTAACCTTCCTTTTCAAGAAGAGTTTACAACTTCAAGTTAGTTATTAGAGCTAGTTGTCACCTAAAACCGACAACCGAACTTTAACTAAGCAACGAACCGTGTCTCGTGGGAATTGTCTATCATGAGTCGATCAATTCAAAAGTGCGAACTCCACTCTCACCGTGCGATTTCAATCAATACTTATAAGCACATGTGAAGGGGAGTGTTTCGAAAATATAAAACTCTCGAGTGTTTCAAACATGTTTTAATTCATAAACACTTTGAGAGATTTTCAAGAAAAAGGTTTTATGGCAACATAGGATAGTCATGGAGTTATAAGGTGACTAAGGATAGGAAAATCTGTCCTATGATCCGCCAGAGTCGGAGGGATCCACCCAAGGACAATACCCATAGTTAGTATTAGAAGTCCTTAGGTATGATTGAAAAAGGAGTAATGTGAGAAAGGAGAAAGAAGAGGTTGAATAATTAAAAGAAAAGTAAAAGAAATGGTGAAAAGAAATAGCCTCCAAAATCAACCTTAGGCGTAAACCGGGTTCAATTCATATACTACCGGTTGTCACAAAGATGACACCGTATTGAAGACAAAGACGTCATGGACTCGGACGACCGCACCTAACCTTCTAGCCACTCAATTCCTCTTAAAAGGATTTGTTTCATTCTCACCGGAACCCTACATAATATATCGACTTTCTCTTAGAGATCGTTGGTATTGAATAAGGAGACCCTCTCCTAGTCTCCGCTTAGGAAAACCATAAGTGCACTAATTGAGTCTAGAGCCACGAGATTCATCAAAAGATCTCTTAGGAACACTAAACATTTCATCATTTGTTGTTCAACAATAAGGACACAAGTGATATATTCTAGAGTCCCACGCAGATCTTAGCAATCTGCGAGAACATTTATGAGGATTCACAATTGTGATCCTCGGTGATTGAATGGAAATTCGCTAGGGTCAACATCAAGCACCGACAGCAGTCACTGGTAATTCTTTATGGGTTACGCTTAGTGTGTCTCAAATGGTCTACAATCGTGGAGTGATGCTTCGTACTTCAACGACTCACTTGAATTGTAGATATACTTGGTGATGTCGTGTTAGCCTTCTTGAGGGCCTCCAATTTCGTGAACGACCTTTGTAAGAACTAGAGACGTGTTATCACAATAAGTCATTAACACCCTCGACATTCGAACTTGTAAGTCTTTGGAAATCCCGCTAAGGAGATTCCTTTCACGAATCGAATCTCGAATCATAGTAATGATAATCGCCCTCAACGGGATTCGGACGGTGATGTGCCCGACCAAGGTGAATGGAATCAAGACATTCATCAGTATAACAATCGTAGTGGTAAATTCTTTAATAAAAGTCCACAATGATCGATTGGTATTTTTCACTAACATATTCATACAGGTACTGATGATTGTTCCTTGGAGGAGAGACCGCACCATCTTCCCATGCTCATACCAATAACACATGAAATTTCTCATCAATATCAAAGGCAACACAAAGATAAAGATGATTCTTCTTCAATGTCAAAGAATCTACAAAGTTCAAAGACTAGAGAACTTCACATCATTGCAAATTCAAAGTCGGAAGAAGTGTGAGCATGGTGGAGAAAGACGTGAAGACACCTATTCCAAAGAAGTCGACGAAAGCGCACAACACCATTATCTAGTCATAAAGCATGAAGGAACAAAGAAACAAGACTATTCAATGTCGAGGCACATGTTGGGATATGAAAGTGTCGAATGTTAAAGTATTGCTAAAGATAAAGTCAAAGTCTTGCATATGAAGTCAAAGTACTTGCAAGATCAAATAACTGCTTTATTCGTTTATAGAAAGTCTTGTAATTCTAGAATATTCTATGTTAGATTACTTGACGACAAGGATACAAATTGTAAACCGACTAGGGTATCCTTGAGCCTATAAAAGGACCCCTAGATTGGCATAAGATATAATGTGATTTTATTAGAGTTTTAGAGAGAAGTTCGATATTATTAGAGTTGTTAAAGATCCGCATAATAAGCGAGTTGAGTTATTAATAAAATCGTTCTAAGTTAAAGTTATTCTTCTTAGCTTTGTTAAGTAAATTCGTGATACTTAATAGATTTTGCTCGGTGTTTCTTTGTTAATAACTTAGGATTTATCCGAGGTTATTAAACCTTAACAAGCTATTTAAGTTAGTTTGGTTAGAGTACATCGATCCAACAAGTGGTATCGAGCTTGTGTGGAAACTCGATTAAGAAGAAGAACACATTCTACTCATCATGGCGCTCCTTCATCAAGTTCATCCACTATCTCCGAGGTATGTTCTAACATCATGATTTTTATCAAAGACTACTTACTAATTATGTTTATGAAAGAGATAATTGTGTAAGGGCTAGGTCTCGAGGTAGTCGGTTATCAAATAACCTTAGAGTCAATGGAAGCTAAAATATTAACACATGAAAATAATGAAATGGCTTGGGTGAAAATATGAACAACGGGATTACCGCTAAAACTCGGTGAATGGAAACTAAACTGTAAAATTGCCGAAATTGAGAAACTCACTAAGGAGAGAGATGATTTGTTAGCAAAGTTTGATGCTGGAAAGAATGCAGTCTCATCACATGTTACTTATGTTCAAAAACATGAAGAGCATACAATAGGATCGGATTAGGTTTTGGTATGGATTTTGATAACATAGAAGAAAACACATCTAGTGATAAGGATGAAGGTGATTTTGAGGATGTAACCACTAGTGATGATGAACTCATTAATTATGTAGACACATCTTGTAATGAGGGTTCAATTAGTGAATCACCTCCGAGTATAAGAAAGACAGAGGTTATCATGTCGCTCCACATCCGGTTGGTAGTCATCAACCCATAATACCTAATGTTTCACGCTTTGGTGTAGACAGCCTAGAGTTTAGGAAGAAGCTTATTGGTCAATCTAGGTCCGAAACCCCAAAAGAAACTGTTGAAACAAATTTTCAAAGTCAGCGGTACCTTCTACTCAAAGTATCGCTCCACAAGCAAGACTTCGGAAAACCTTTTCAAAACAGATCGCTAAACCTTTTGGGATAATTTTGGTCAAAACAGATTTAATCATTCACCTAGAAGGCACAATAGTTTTGGTCATAGACATAGAAGAAGTCACTTTGGAAGTATGGGTGAAAACGTGTTTTGTGTGTTTAGTCCTACTCATTTAATCAAGGATTGTGAACATCACTCGTAATACCTTAGGAAATTTCCAAAGAATAGGTCGCCAACCGAAACCTAGAGAGAACAAACCGCTTTGGAATAATTTTAATAGGGTCAATCACGCAATTTCTCACCGGATCATAGGTACCCCACCGTAGAAGACCTTTTTCTAAATCACCAAGATTTTCACAAGCAAGACCTTCTCAAAGTCTTGCTCACCAAACCAAGGTACTGCGAATATCACTTGAATAGGAATCCTAGGAGATCTCATTACTATCAACCTAGAAGGTACTACAATTCACATGGGGATCTAGATAACAGAATCAAGTGTTAAACCGAATGGGTTAAGAGAGAAAGTATCTCGAGGGACAAACATTACTTTCAACAAAAGTGAATCGATGTTTTGTGATACAAGCAAAAGAGAATGAATTTGCAAAAGAAAGTTTTGTTGAAAATCCACAAGTTTTGAATCAAAAGATAATCTTGGATCATGCTTTAACAAGCGGTGGAGACTACATACTTCGTAATGTAAGTATGTCACTCCTAAGGGAACACAAGTCAAGAATGGCTTGGGTTCCTCAAAGCAACTAACTTTTCATCTTATCGAGACAGGCAACCCGTAAGAGGAGCTTAAAGATCATTTTATTATTGATATTGGTTGTTCGTGAGCATGACAGAGACAAGGAGTTTCATCGATGTTTTGGAGTATATTTAGTTCTTGAGCTACATTTAAGGGAGGACTATTTAGTATTTGTATAGTCCTGCATTGTTCGAGGGGGATATTTATGTATACTTAGCTTATACAGAGGAATTTGGAAAATCTTGTTTTTTTATGAAAGTCTTTGCTTGGAAAGTCTTGCTTGGGAAAGTCTTGCACGTGGAAAGTCTTGTTGTCTTATTAAAAGCTTGTTCCAACGATAATATTGAGGGTAATTTTACTAACGGTAACTTTGTTATTATGGGTCGTGATTTTCAAATCTCACCTATAAATAACTACTCTCGATTTTCCTCTCATCTTGATATTCTCATATCTTTTCCATATTTCTCTCACCATCTCTTTATTATTCGATTACATCTCTATTTGTGCTTACATACTCAACCATGGCGAATCGTCCTACTGTTTCAAAGCACAATATGGTGGCGAATTTAGACAAGACTGAAGATAATGTGATTTTTCATGATATAATTGATTATCTTACTGGGTCGCCAATCAGTTATGCTCTTTTAGTGGAGCCGGATATAATTGAACCTTGGATTCAAGAATGTTGGGCTACTGCTAGGGATAATATGGAGAATGATGAATTTGATATTAGGGCTACAGTTGTTGGAAGAACTGTGAAGATTAGAGAAGCCTCTATTCGAGAAGACTTATTGTTTAATGATGAAGAAGGGGCTATTCGTTTTGATAAGCAGTTAGTTTGGGATACTTTTGGGCACATTGGTTATGAAGGGTCTTTAACAGAACAAACTTTCAGGAAACAACTATTTTGTCCTCAATGGAAGTTTTTAGTGCATGTGTTTCTTCATTGTATTAGTGCTAAAAGTACTTCACGGGAGCAATTTGGATCTAATATAGCATCTGTTATGGTGGGATTGGCTACAGATCGTGTTTTCAATTTTTCAAGGCTTATTCTAGATGGCATGCTTTCCCACATCACTCATGGATCAAAATGGTTAATGTATCCAAGGTTTGTTCAAGTTTTCTTCAACAAACAACTTGCTGATGTACCAAAGCCTACAGACTTACTACCTGTTATAGTACAACAAGCAAAGATTTTTACCTTTATGGAAAGAAGAAGTGACTTATTCAGAGGTCAAGACACTCCTTTAACTACTTCTATGATGGAAGTTGTTCAAGCATTAGAGGCGATCTTGAAGATGATGAAGAAAGTGAAGGTCTCGCACTGCAAGTCTGCATCTGCAATCTTGCTTCTCAAAGTGTTGCATATCAAGAGGGTATCGCATCTCATGGTACTGCTTCCCCAAGCTTGAAATTCAAGATAATGTTGCGGGTTCACCTTCTCCATCTCCACAACAACTGTTCTCGCCTCTCAACCGGAGGAACATTCACCAATTCAAGGAGTCGATTCGCATACTTTATCCCCGATGATTTGACATTGGATAATTATGTTTTGACAAGGGAGTTGGTCAAAGTGCAAAAGACTACTGAGGCTCAAGCAAAACAGATTAAGAGGTTGATGCTCAAGTATAAAGGTTAAAGAATTTTGTTACGCCTTTTATCAAACGTTATCGCTTATGGGTTAAGGAAGAGAACAAGCGTCGAAGGCAATTTAAGAAGAAAACAAAGGCAAAAGGTTCATAAACAGGTCTTACGTCCAATTGGGAGGAATTTAGAAGAAAAGAATTTGAAAGAAGATACTCTTAAGGAGAAAGAACCTCAAGGTCTTGAAGAGCATGTTATCATTGAAAGTCTTGAAGAAGAAGGTCCAAGATCAAGGTCTTGAACAACAAAGCATCGCTTTCATCGGAACTCACAGACAAGAATTGGTTACACCAAGAGTATTAGACTTTGAAGAGGAAGTCGGTCCTTCAACTCTGTGTTAGAAGAAGAAGTTGGTCCTCAACAATCGCTATACCGTAAGAGTCGATACACCCAAACACGTAAGAACGCAAGTGACGATGAACTTATTGCAACTATATTGCATGATTTATCAAAGCCAAGGGCATTACTATTCCGGAGTGCAAGAAGAGGAACAATCAAGAGTTTCTCAACTGCTATTGATCCTAAGGATAAAGGAAAAGGTGTTTTGGTAGAAGTGAAGAAGAAGAAACCAACTTTAGCACGATAAGTGGCTGCTCAAGATGCTTTAAATGAACAAGCGACTAGAAAAATTCAAGAGGAATTAAATGCTAAAGATAGAGAAGATAAGGTAGTCAAGAAGCTAAGGATAGAGAAGCGACTAAGAAGTTGCAAGAGGAATTAAATCTCAAGCAAGTGAACAATTAGAGTCACACATTCTGTTTCTTTTATGCCTAGAAAACCAAATCTTGCTAAAGAAAGGAATGCAATGATGGCTTATTTGAAAAGTTGAGGATATAAAGGATTGCGGTCAAGTATGTTGATATGAAAAGATTATATGATGTTGAGACGAAAGCTTATAAGAAGGATGTTGCAAGTATCAAAGATTATAAAGATGAAGCTACTTGGACCAAGGTAAGAAAGAAAAGTTTAAAAGGAAAAGGAAAACTAAAGTTGAAGATATATAGTTTTCAAAGAAAGAAAAAGTTGAGTTAAGATCTCAAACTAGGGATGAATTAAGAAATTATCTCGTAATAGTAGATTTTGAATATTCCGGAGAAGATCTTGACATGAAGATGAACAGATCTCGATTATTGCTTTTGAAGTTATGAAATCTAAAGATGGAAGCTATCGATGTTTCATAGAGAAGATGAAAGTTTCGAGTATTCAACGAGACTATGGGATTTATTGCATATTATAGATAGAGTGGATCTATTCTATTTATATCATGTGGTGAAAGGTTATTTTGAACATCATCCATCGAAGGAATTGGTTTAGTTTTACTTGGAGATCTCACAACCGCATGGGAAGCCAAGAACGAGCGATGATGAAATTTGGAAGAATCAAGAGAACTGGAAGTTGTTTCTTGGAGATTCTTTGAAGAATCTGGAGTTCATGTTCTAGAGTGGAAAATGGTACGATGATTCACATGTTTGCAGATAGAAGATATCCTCTTACGATCGATCTTATGAGGAGGATGCTAGAGCATGGAATGGAAGTTGAAGAAGACAATGAAATTGATTGTATGGTTATCAATTTGTTTATCAACCTGGACTACTATTGCGATGATAATGAATAAGCGGTATGTGACTAAATTGAATAAATTATTTTTGATAAATCAATTACTTTATTCAAAGTATTGCGATCAAACAAGATTTAATCAAAGTATCTTGCTTGCGACTTTAACCGCTTAAGTGATTTTAGAAGAAAACTTTTGTTAAGTAATAAATATTTTGAAACAAAGGTTGAATAAATGGTTTTGAGATGATAATATCAATAGGTTATCAATCCACCATGGTTACAAAAGGATTGACTAATCCATGAGCAAACGGCTCGTAAAGATATATCAAATCCGTTTTAGTTGACAACTTGCTAATAAGTTGGATGGTAATCAACTCACCATATCGGTAGTGTGAAGAGTTGTGTTGGGAATTATGTGAGTAGGATTTTTCTTTGTCATTCTTCGCCGATGGATTCTGCAAGTAGAGCGTAATCTGTCAAGAAGTGATTCTACTTAAGAGTACAAGCGTTGCCGTGTTCTTCTTTGAAGGGTGAAAGTGACTAGGATCGAGATGCGCTATATGAATTAAATGCTAACTCTCCATATTCTTGTACTGCCCAAGGTTGCATGGGTATAATTGAACTGCTCAATATAGTTTAATGTATTAGTCATTAAATGCATGCTTGCATGTTTCAGACGATTGGGTTGTAATAGTATTAGGGTTCCTTGTCTATAAAAGGAACCTCATAGTTTGTAATAGATATTTGATCTGAAACATAGAGTTTCAGTTAATAAAAAGATCCATAGAGGATCTAAGTGTTCTTAGTTATAACAACTTGTATTTACTTTCCGCTATAGAATACGAGTGTTAGAGACTGTCTATTAGTTTGCTTATGATTACATAGGCAACACTAACGATCCACGAAAAGCTAAAGATCCGTCAAGGTCCGAGAGTTTTAAACAAGTGGTATCGAGCCTCGGGAGAGTCTCTACGATCATCGAGAACCTTATTTTCCTCACCCCATACAACCAAAAACATATTCACCATGCACGGAACCGATGATGAATCGATGTCACCACCAACAACAACATCAAAACCACTACATCTATGCAAAACCGAGTCTCTCCAACAAGAATGGTAAGTTTCCTTACCTTAAGAAGGAAGAGTATGATCATGGACCATGAAGATGCGAATCGGATCTCCAATATTGATTGGAATCATGGGAGATTGTGAAGAATGGTACGATCTAAAGAAGACCATCCCATATCTCGATGGTAAGTTTACCATTGCTCCACCCAAAATCACAAGAGATTCTTGCGGTACAAAGAGAGCACAAAGTAAGAACCATCCTTCTTCAATCTATTCACGAAGATCACTTAGGTGATTTTCACCACATGGTTGATGCAAAGGACATCTTGATGGCTCAAAGCAAGGTTTGGTGGGAATGAAGAGTCCGGGAGGATGAGGAAGTCTATCTTTGAGACAACACTTCCAAGAGTTCAATATCTCGAAGAAGAAGGTATCCACAAGGATACGACGGGTTTCACAAGATTACGAGTCACCGAATCACCGAATGCAAAGCCCGACAATGATGATTGCAACTCTAAGTTCCTAAGATCTTTGCCTCCATCATGGTTACATGTCGTTATAGCACTTAAAGCTAAAGGTGGGTTTGGACATGCTCACCTTTGATGAGCTATACAATAAACTCGAGATCTCTAGAACCCGATGTCGATCTCCCCGTGCACCATCTTACGGTCATTCAGCCTTTGTTGGGACATCCCACTCGAATATGATGATGCATACTTCAAGTCCATCTTACTTACCATCGTCATCTTATCGTCCCACTCCATCACATCCTCAAGCCAATCGGCGGATATTGGAGGATGTTCTTCACTCATTTGTCTTGATTATGATACTCAATGAGATCCGTTTATGAAGACTTTGATCGGTGGACCCACGAGATGGAGGAGATGAAGTGAAATGGCGGTGGCCATGCTTTCGTGGATATCAAAAGGTTTGAGGAGAAGGTGGAAGGAAGTTTGGATTCAAGGAAAGGATCCATTTCGTTTGACAGGATCAAGGTCAAGTGCTTCTCTTGCCACCGGATGGGTCATTTCTCCGTGGAATGCAAAGATAGGAAGAGTGGAGAGGAGCTATCTACAAATCCTATCGCAGAATCGGAAGGGAGCTAGTACTTGACTCTAGTCACCTTGGATGAACAGTCAACTGGGTTGCTCATGAACCCGTGAATGAGGAAGTCTTGATCTTGAGAAGCTTGGATCACCGGCTAGATGTACTTGGAAGATAGGCATGATCAGTTTGCCTTCATGGGTCTCTCGTGCACACAATCAGTATATTTGGTTGTAGTGAAAGATACAATGAACTGAAAGAAGCTTATGATACTATGAAACCTAGATACAATGAATGTTATGTTGATAATGAAGCTTATAAACTCGTTAAAAACATTAGAAAGACAAAGGTTTGGTTTCGGAAGAATCGATAGCTTATGAAGAAAAGATTAAGGTGCTTCAATTTGATCTAGATATTGCTAATATTAACATTAAACGACCGAAAAGAAAGAGCTAATACTATTCTTGAGAATCTAGAGCTTAAAGAGAAAATTGCGGAGGAAATAGCTAGAAATAAACAATGGTTGATATCTGGTGACAATCTAGCTAGAGAACTCTATAATAGTCGGTCGATGAACTCCGAATAGGTTTAGGCTTTCAAGTATGTAGGATTGGAAGCTAGGCAAGATGGGCGAAATCTACACCGCAGCTTAGAACACTTTAGAAAGGAAGGTGATTTACATGTCGTCCCTGGACCTATTAGAGGTGAATTCATGCCCACCGACTTGTCTATTCTTTGTTGACTTTGATGGATCACACCATCTGTATGGCAAAAGTCAAAAGACTTGCCGCACAACGATGCTTCATCTTATGATTTTGTCTCTTTCTCGACGGTGACAATTCATCGGATCAAGGATCTACTTACGGTGTGATTCAAGTGATAAGTCGACCTTCCCAAGCCTACACCCAAGCCTGCACCCAAGACTATCTACAAGCCTTCTAGGATAGTCTGGAGGAATCCACTTCCAAGCATGTTTCCAAGACTTTTCTTTAAATCTTTGCATAATTTGTCTCGTTAAAACAATTCCTTTAATGTTTCGGTTTAAGCTCTTCTACATGTAATCGCACATCTTCTTTGTTGAATACATCTTCCAAAAGGAAGACTTGTTTTGTTTGTGGAAGTAAACTTCATTTAATTAAGGATTGTGATTTTTATGAGCAAAGATTGGGTGCATGTGCTCTTGGTGAAACCAAGACCGATGTGGACCAATGTTAACAATATTCCACCTTATGTCTCATGACTAGAACCGACTCTCCTTGGAGGAGTGATCATGCTAAACTAGTCAAGTCTAATCACACAAGCTAGCCACTTGTGAATGGCTAACCGTAATAGACTTAAAACTACTTAAACACAAATACAATGAATTCTCGGAGAATATAGTGAATTCTGGTCGTTTAGTCCCACGGAGACTCAATGGTGTGTCAAAACAAACTCAGATGATAGAGTGATCACTAAGGATAGTGATCCGTAAAGGTTTGATTAGAAATATTACACTCTTGATTGATTGGAAAGGAATAGGATACGAATGTGAAAGCACAACAATCGATGAAAGAAATGTAAACGTAAGTTTAAAACTACGATACGTATAAAATAAAAAGTGAAAACTAAGAAATAAAGGACCTAAAAATATGAAAATAACATTTTGGAATCCTAAAATAAAATAAAATTATTAGAAAAAGAAAATTATTTTTAACACTATTTAATTAATTATTATTAATTAAAAACTATTTATTAAGTATTTAAAATGCACTAAAATATAAGAAAATACAAAATTAACCTAGAAAAATGAAATTATAACTTAGAAAAATCTAAAATATGATAAAACTTATTTTAAAACTGAAAATATATTTTTTAGACTTTTTATGTATTTATTACTAATTTAAAGCTATTTAAAACTAATTTAAATTGTGAAAAATGCCAAATAAAAGGGAAAAAATAAGGAAAAATCTTTTTTATGCTTTTTATATTTTTATTAAACTGGGAAAATTGAAAATTATTTTTGGAAACTTTTCTTAATTATTTGTATTAAAAGCTAATTAAAAATACTTAAAACTAATTTAAATCAAGAAAAATACTAAACAGACAGGAAAAATATGAAAATTCAGGATAACTCTAAAATGATATAAGGAAGCTAGGAAAATGGAAAAACAAGTGGTTATGTGGAGGAAATAGAATCGATGGCACAAGTGCTTAAAATAAGCACTGGGATAAGCTAATGAGCACCAATAAGCACCAACTGTTTGAAGCAATATTATGCAAGAAGAACCAAAATGCAACAACTAACAACAAGCTTAAACCTCTGATTTGCAATCTACAAAGATTTGAGGTTTTGAGCAAATGAGCTAAAACAGTTAAAGGGTGCCTACTTTGAGCTTAAGCCAAAGACAACAATAAGTCGAATGGAAAAAGTAAGGTGATCCTAAGCTAGACACGGGTAACTACACATGAGCCAAATATCAGACCTAGACAAGCTCAAATGAGCTCTGTGCAATCCAAGCAAAACTCGATAACCCCATGCAGGTGCTCGATTGCTCACACAGGGGCATTTAGCATCATTTTGACAAGCCATTTAAGAGCTTAAAGAAAATTCACAAAATTATGCTAAAATGGACATAAGAAACTAGACCAAGAGGGCTTTTAAAACTACAATTTCCATTGATATTGACTCAGAAATGAGCCCAAGAAAAATCATCTTAGATTGGCCAAAACTGAGTTTTGCCATTTTGACTTTTTGAAGCAATCATGAAAAGTTGACCAAAATGAAATTTGAAGCTAATTTTTGGATTGAATGAGATGTAACTTGATGAAATAACACTAATGCAAGCTAGCTCTAAGATTCTTAAACACAAAACAAGAACTTGATTTGCAATAATTTCAACGCTTAAGCCTTAAAGAAAGATAGAATGGAATTTTGACTTGGAGAGATTGCAAGCACAAGTTAAAGACAGAAATGGGCATGAAATGGCTACACAAGCTTGAAACAACAGAGACCTACCCCTGCATAAACCTATAGCTCAGTTAAAGCTACTGAACCAAACACCCTTTATACCAACTGTTTTGTAATTAAAATGATCTAAACACTAAACCAACTTGTAATAAGGATCAAACTAAGTTTACTAGACCTAATTACAACTATATAAACACATTTATACTAATGAGGACCACAGATACAAGAACCAACAGAAACTGCAAATTGATGAAAACTGAAAAATGGAATACTCACTTACATGTGTCCAAATGTTGTTGCAGGCTAAACCAAACACAAAACCACTCTAACCTAATCTATTTAAACCCCATCCAAGGCTCTGCAACACCAGTAACCATTTCCAAACCCATATGAGCTCACAGTTGACTTCTGTTGACCATGTAACAAAATGACTTAAACTTTGAATGTAAGCTTATACAAAGCTATCATAAGCTTATACAAGCTTGTTTGAGATCAAATACAGGCTACTGAAAGCTTAAACATAAGAATTTGAGAATGAAATTTGCAACAGTAACATGAAACATGGAATTTATCTAAAACTTGGATTGAAACTCAAAAACACCTTACAAAGGTTTGTTAACTTAATTATGATACATACAAACCGAAATTACAACATTTGTTTCAAACTAAAACATTAATTTTAAAGAAACGACATTAAGGAAAATTAAAAACTAACTACCCTCCCTCCTCCTCTTCTCTTGCCTCTTTTATATTCCAAACTTCTTTCACATGTACTCGAATGAATCCCACTGATCTCGACCATTGAATTCATCAAAATTGCCATTTGTCATTTTGGCGCCAAAAGTCTTTTGACGATGGGTGAGGTTGAGTGAATGGGGAGGATAATTTAATGTTTCTTGTTTTGTGGTGGAGGTGGAGGGACAAAGGTGAGGAGTATGTGATGTGGAGGAGAGGGTTGAGTGATTTCGTGGATAGCAATTGAGTCAGTGGGGAGAAGGAAAAAAGCGCCAAGGGGTTTGGTTTGACTATTGTGTTGACCAGGGGTGTTAAATATGCAGGGGGTCCAAAATGGTAATATGGCAGGGGTCCAAAATAAAAGGTTGGGTCCAATTGGGTATTGACTAGTCCAAAAAGGCTTAATAAAGGTTTTAATGGCAAGGACTAATGTTGTAAATTCTGAAATTCAAGGGACCTAGGCTGCCAAATCTGCAAAGTTGCTCCAAGGACTAAAAGTGACAAGTTTCAATAATGCAAGGACCAAACTTGACATTTTCAAAATTTCCAATGACCATTTTTGACAATTTTCAAACTTGGGGGACCAAAGTTTTAATTTTGCAAATTTTAAACTTTGAAGGGTTTGTTTAACAACTTTTGAATCCCATGGACCTTAAATGACATTTTTCTTTATTTTGATATACGAGGACCTTTTTTTGACAACTTTTGAAACTTGGGGACTAAAAGCGCCAATTTGCAAACTTGATACGTTTTCATCCGATTTTGATATTTTGCATTTGAAACACATAAAACAACGATTTGTGATATTTTCATCATTTTGATGCATTTTTGAGTGTTTTCGGATGTTTTTGCGATCTAGATAGTACAAAAATGATGAGTATTTAGACACTCATCAATCCCCACACTAAGATATTGCTAGTCCCTAGCAATGATTTGAACTTTAATGGATTTTAAAACTCTTTACCAAAAGCCATCACTTACGGAGTAGCCAAATGTTTCGGTTCAAGTAAGAACCATGGTACATCGATAACCATGTGATTTTGAGCAAACCACCGACTTTCAACGGATTTGATTATGTCTTTACGAAGCCGTTTGCTCTGGACTAGCCAACTCTTAGATAAATTATCAATATTATCTTTGGTGAGCCGATTACCAATTATGGTTTTTCCATCGCCTTTACCACAAGCCATAATCTTGCGGGCTAGCCAACTCTTCACTTTTTAGGATATGGTGAGTGAATACCATACAATTTTGGGCAAATTGCAAGCCGTAAACGGATTTGATATATCTTTACCAAGAGCCGTTTGCTCTGGATTAGCTAATCCTTTTGTCTTCTGAGACATGGCGGATCGATAACCAAGATGAGTAAGTGTAGAACACTTACTCCAAAAAAATTTTGGCCAAAAACGGGAATTGGGTGGATAAATATGATAAAATTCGTGAGAATTCCCCACACTAGAAATGAATATTGCCCTCAATATTCAAAGTACCGCGGTTATGCGAAACAAAGAACGAAAAGGGAAATATTACGCCATTATTTTAAAAGATTTTTTTTTTTTTTTTTTTTTTAGAGATATATATATATATATATATATATATAGGAAGAGATCAAGTAAGAAGAATAATTAAAATAAGAATGGTAAGTAATTCTAACCACACATTTCAAATTAGGAGGAAAATTTGAAGGAAGATGCATCCACTTTTGTAGTGCATCTAAAATGTGTGTTTGTGGTTACTTATCCTTCTCATTTTAATTATTCTTCTTATTTGATCTAACTCTATATATATATATATATATATATATATATATAACATGGGGCATCACCCCACACTTAGGTGGTAGAAAGGGGTAAGAAGTCGAAATATGGGTGAAAACCCATATGGTGTGTGCTCTTTTTTGGTTACCGAGTCGCTAGCTTGACTCGACCCGCATTAATTTGTTCATGGGAAGCAAAGTGGAAGAAACAATCTCCATCGGACTTTCATTCAAGATGTTTGGACAAACATTTGAAGCACGTGAAAGTTCCACACCGATGAGATATAGAGAGAACCGCTCAAAAATGATAATTGAAAATGCGGGATCAAAAATAGTGTCCTCATTCCCAAGGAGAAAAGGAAAGAGCAACCACACCATTTGTGAAGAATGGAATAAATATGTGCATCACAATGCATGTCCATTCCTCATTAGAAAGAAGCAAATCACCATTTTGACATTTTTAAGCTTAAACTTGAAGCTTGTATGGCGATTGGCAACAAAATTTCCGGAGGAGAGCTGAAACGGTTCTTCAATCAATGATTTTCATGAAAAGGATGTCTCCTCCGAATCAAAGTAAGTATTGTCAATTCTGTTGGAATCGACTCATCACTAAGAAAATCATCGACCTCCTTCCAAAATTGTCATCTTCCTCATCCGGGTGAGAGAAGGAATGGAAGAGTCGAAATGGGATAAGAAATGAGTGGATGATCATTATATAGGAGATTTCTAGTTTCTCCAAGATCGGCTTCAAATCAAAGAGATCATCGTCACTTTCGATGAAAGTGGATGATGTGAGTGAGTTCATCGGTGAACTCCTCAAGAAGAGGATCGATCGTGGGAGTGATGCCTCAACATACTCGATGTCTCCATAAGATTTACAATCATCGCTAAAATCGGAGAAAGTCTCAAAATGATCATTTGAACACTCAAGAGGGAAGAAGAATCACATATGATCGAAATTCCTGTGACTCTCTCGGGATTGGGACAAGGTCCTCAACACTAGACTTTATAAATTCGTCCGATTCCTTTTCGAGAACAGTGTCAAGATGCTCATCCCCATGTTCGAGAGAGTGAGTGGGAATATCGGGTGTGATAACAACAGATCGAGGGAGTTTAGAAGGACTAGCATACATATGTTTAATACTTTCCATTTGTTCTTACGCTAGTAATTCCATCATAGTCTTTCTCCCCGACTTTTCATGGAAGGAGTCTCAACCGATGAACTTGATGAACCGTTATAAAATTGTAGGATATCAAGGATATCTTCATCATCATCGTCATCGAGAATGAAACGGAATCGAGAGCTAGATTTGGTGCTTTTTCTTTTGCAATTGATTCCCTAATAGATTGTTCAAAGGCAATTGGGAATCTAATTTAGCGACCAGCTCTTGACTAACAAAACTTCCATGGATTTCTCATTTGGATTATCTTGGGATGTTTAGATTCCTTCAAATCTTTCACTAAATCCAAAAGATCAAGGAGAAGATTTTGAGGAAGTGGCTCAGCTGGCTTCAGAGGTTGGTCATGATACGAAGAGTCGTAATTGTTACAAGGAAATGGATTCCTTGTTTGACAATCCGAGCTAGAGTGAGGACCTCCACAATACTCACAATAGTAAAACCGATGTGGTCATGAGTGGTATGTGTTGTAGTCATAATTATTATCGGGAACCCGCTCATAGACAAGCGTGTTTCGATTGACAATCGAATCGGAATGTGAACCACCACAAGACTACAACAAGAAATCACCGAGTCTCACGGTGTGGTAGCCGATGGAATAAATCGATCGTGTTATGGTAGGAATAGGGATCTTGGTTATAGATGCACCGCTTCCGATTCCACCACGCTACAACCGGGGCAATTGCCACCATTATAAGGACCACCACACCATTGACAACCAAGAGGGTGAGGATAAGACATAGAAAGAATCAAAGGTTAACAGAGGGTAAGAAATGAAGAATCAAAAAGGTAAGAGGGTAAAGAGGAATATTTTTGGTATTTTGAAAACATGATGATAAAAACAAAGAATGAAAATATTTTGGCGTTTTAACACTTTAGGAAAAGTGTTAATGAACTTTTGGATTTTCGATAACTTTACAAAAACTTTTACAAAAGATGGAATATGTGCAAGAATGAGTCTCGAAAAGGTTAACACACGCTAAAGCCTCCCGTGACGCGCTAAATTTGATCTGTGCTAAACTAGTCAAGTCTAATCACACAAGCTAGCCACTTGTGAATGGCTAACCGTAATAGACTTAAAACTACTTAAAACACAAATACAATGAAGTCCTGGAGAATATAGTGAATTCCTGTCGTTTAGTCCCACCTGAGACTCAATGGTGTGTCAAAACAAACTCAATGATAGAGTGATCACTAAGGATAGTGATCAGTAAGGTTTTGATTAGAAATATTACACTCTTGATTGATTGGAAAGGAATAGGATACGAGCAGGAAAGCACAACAATCGATGAAAGAAACGTGGCGTAAGTTTAAAACTACGATATCGTATAAAATAAAAAGTGAAAACTAAGAAATAAAGGACCTAAAAATATGAAAATAACATTTTGGAATCCTAAAAATAAAAGAAAATTATTAGAAAAAGAAAATTATTTTTAACACTATTTAATCAATTATTATTAATTAAAAACTATTTATTAAGTATTTAAAATGCACTAAAATATAAGAAAATACAAAATTAACCTAGAAAAATGAAATTATAACTTAGAAAAATCTAAAATATGATAAAACTTATTTTAAAACTGAAAATATATTTTTTAGACTTTTTATGTATTTATTACTAATTTAAAACTATTTAAAACTAATTTAAATTGTGAACAATGCCAAATAAAAGGGAAAAAATAAGGAAAAATCTTTTTTATGCTTTTTATATTTTTATTAAACTGGGAAAATTGAAAATTATTTTTGAAACTTTTCTTAATTATTTGTATTAAAAGCTAATTAAAAATACTTAAAACTAATTTAAATCAAGAAAAATACTAAACAGGACAGGAAAAATATGAAAAATTCAGGATAACTCTAAAATAATATAAGGAAGCTAGGAAAAATGGAAAAACAAGTGGTTATGTGGAGGAAATAGAAACTGATGGCACAAGTGCTTAAAAATAAGCACTTGGGATAAGCTAATGAGCACCAATAAGCACCAACTGTTTACAGAAGCAATATTATGCAAGAAGAACCAAAATGCAACAACTAACAACAAGCTTAAACCTTTGATTTGCAATCTACAAAGATTTGAGGTTTTGAGCAAATGAGCTAAAACAGTTAAAGGGTGCCTACTTTGAGCTTAAGCCAAAGACAGTCAATAAGCTGAAATGGAAAAACAGAAGCAGGATCCTAAGCTAGACCTGGGTAACTACACATGAGCCAAATATCAGACCTAGACAAGCTCAAATGAGCTCTGTGCAATCCAAGCAAAACCTGCATAACCCCTGTGCAGGCTCAGTGCCCTGCACAGGGCATTTAGCATCATTTTGACAAGCCATTTAAGAGCTTAAAGAAAATTCACAAAATTATGCTAAAATGGACATAAGAAACTAGACCAGTAGGGCTTTTTAAAACTACAATTTCCATTGATATTGACTCAGAAATGAGCCCAAGAAAAATCATCTTAGATTGGCCAAAACTGAGTTTTGCCATTTTGACTTTTTGAAGCAATCATGAAAAGTTGACCAAAATGAAATTTGAAGCTAATTTTTGGATTGAATGAGATGTAACTTGATGAAATAACACTAATGCAAGCTAGCTCTAAGATTCTTAAACACAAAACAAGAACTTGATTTGCAATAATTTCAACAGTTAAGCCTTAAAGAAAGATAGAATGGAATTTTGACTTGGAGAGATTGCAAGCACAAGTTAAAGACAGAAATGGGCATGAAATGGCTACACAAGCTTGAAACAACAGAGACCTACCCCTGCATAAACCTATAGCTCAGTTAAAGCTACTGAACCAAACACCCTTTATACCAACTGTTTTGTAATTAAAATGATCTAAACACTAAACCAACTTGTAATAAGGATCAAACTAAGTTTACTAGACCTAATTACAACTATATAAACACATTTATACTAATGAGGACCATGATACAAGAACCAACGAAGCGCAAATTGATGAAAACGAAAAATGGAATACTCACTTACATGTGTCCAAATGTTGTTGCAGGCTAAACCAAACACAAAACCACTCTAACCTAATCTATTTAAACCCCATCCAAGGCTCTGCAACACGAGTAACCATTTCCAAACCCATATGAGCTCACAGTTGACTTCTGTTGACCATGTAACAAAATGACTTAAACTTTGAATGTAAGCTTATACAAAGCTATCATAAGCTTATACAAGCTTGTTTGAGATCAAATACAGGCTACTGAAAGCTTAAACATAAGAATTTGAGAATGAAATTTGCAACAGTAACATGAAACATGGAATTTATCTAAAACTTGGATTGAAAACTCAAAAACACCTTACAAAGGTTTGTTAACTTAATTATGATACATACAAACTGAAATTACAACATTTGTTTCAAAGTAAAACATTAATTTTAAAGAAACGACATTAAGGAAAAATTAAAAAACTAACTACCCTCCCTCCTCCTCTTCTCTTGCCTCTTTTTATATTCCAAACTTCTTTCACATGTACTCTGAATGAATCCCACTTGATCTCAGCCATTGAATTCATCAAAATTGCCATTTGTCATTTTTGGCGCCAAAAAGTCTTTTGACAGTGGGTGAGGTTGAGTGAATGGGGGAGGGATAATTTAATGTTTCTTGTTTTGTGGTGGAGGTGGAGGGGACAAAGGTGAGGAGTATGTGATGTGGAGGAGAGGGGTTGAGTGATTTCAGGGATAGCAGTTGAGTCAAGTGGGGGAGAAGGAAAAAAACGCGCCAAGGGGTTTGGTTTGACTATTGTGTTGACCAGGGGTGTTAAATATGCAGGGGGTCCAAAATGGTAATATGGCAGGGGTCCAAAATAAAAGGCTGGGTCCAATTGGGTATTGACTAGTCCAAAAAGGCTTAATAAAGGTTTTAATGGCAAGGACTAATGTTGTAAATTCTGAAATTCAAGGGACCTAAGGTCGCCAAATCGCAAAGTTGCTCCAAGGACTAAAAGTGACAAGTTTCAATAATGCAAGGACCAAACTTGACATTTTCAAAATTTCAAGGACCATTTTGACAATTTTCAAACTTGGGGACCAAAGTTGTAATTTTGCAAATTTTAAACTTTGAAGGGTTTGTTTTAACAACTTTTGAATCCCATGGACCTTAAATGACATTTTCTTTATTTTGATATACCGTGGACCTGCTTTTGACAACTTTTGAAACTTGGGGACTAAAGCGCCAATTTTGCAAACTTGATCGTTTTCATCCGATTTTGATATTTTTGCATTTGAAACACATAAAACACGATTTGTGATATTTTCATCATTTTGATGCATTTTGAGTGTTTTCGGATGTTTTGCGATCTAGATAGTACAAAAATGATGAGTATTTAGACACTCATCAAGGAGATCAGCTAATAGACCTCATGTGCAACCTATTAGCCCTTATTTTAATCATGGTTATTGGCCTGACTATGTTGACTCTAGGAAAAATGGGAAAGGATGTTGGGGCACTACTGTCAAATCTGTCAAAACTTCAGCAGGTTGTTCTTGGAAGGATAAAGGACCAAAATTTTACTAGAAACCCAAGAACAATGGTGGATCTTTCTCTTCCTTAACGCAAAGTTTAAGGGAGGCATATGCTTAGGGAGGCATATGCCTCGGGGAGGATTTCATAGTAAACTTTGTGTATATGTTGTTTGCTAACACCGCTTGTTCTTTGTTTTAGTCTGTTTTGTCTCTGTTTTGTCCTTGTGTTTCTCTGAGTTTGTTTTGCAGAATGCCCTGTTCAGTTAAAATTCATCAAGTATGGTCCTTTGGTATATGGTCTAGTAAGCTCAAAGCTTGTTTCCTCTGAAAGCTAAGTAATGGAGTGGGAAATTGGTTTCCACTGAAGATAAAATACTGAAGACAAGTATTGAAGTTAAAATTGTTCATTCATTCATTCAAATTACGACATACGACTACGACACAATCAACTTCAATGCAACTACAAGAAAAGAGCTATTCTACTTATCCTAATCTAGTACATATCATCTATTCCAACATCTAACATAATGCTAGATATGCATGATCGCTCACATCTTTCACACTAGATCTTTGGATATGCGTTTGTGAAATATTGCATAACCACCCATTCCTTCTATATTAATGGTCGGATATGCATGACCGAGACTGACGAAGATGCTAAGGATCAAAATGGAGAGGATGGATTGATGCAAACGTTGATGATGACGATGACTACACATGATGATGGAGAAAATAATATGTCCTTTGTGCTTCATCTATTCATTTCAACCAAATGCAATCCATCCACCCTCCTTAAGCCCTTCCCTTATATGTGTGTTGATGCACCAAAACACGGTGCGAAGACCAAGAACCACCTCTATCCTTAGGGAGTGGCGGATTTCGGCTCGTGGCCTTCGTGGAGGCCGAGGTCTTTGGAGGTTGGAAGTATGTTGTTCTCTCTACGTGAGTTATCGAGAATCATCAGCGGAAGGAAGGCTCATTCACAACAACAAGGGAGGCTCTTTCACTCTTTGAAGTTGCTTCCTCATCCGAGTCTTCATAAGGTGATACATAAGAACTTAAGGATGAGTTGTCTTCTCCACCGCCTGGACTACTTGCCAAATAATTCTTCTTCCACCTCTCAAGACTGCTTATGGAGGTTTCGTTGTCATCTGAAGAAAGTGTGATTGGGTTGGATCTACTCATGGTTGATTGTGATTAATTTTGGAGCATTGAAGAAACTAGGGTTTGTTATGATATTTGGGGATCTTTGATGAAGATTTATGTGTGCATTGGGATCATTTTATAGACGGATTCGAGGTTCAATGGAAATTAATGCAGTGGTTGTACGAACTCTCTAGAATATTACCAAGATATTTTTATACTGTGATGGTTCTTCTTGAAGTGTATAACTTCAGATTGACCATCTGTTCAACTGACGTTACACTTTCGTTGGTCAAGTTGAAATACACGTAAGCTACGACAACCAAACGGTCTATTTCTTTTGACTATAACTTGGGCAACTACTACCACTCCACCATTCACATTCGTCCACTTCAAAACAAACCTATTCCCTCTTCTTCATCCAATAACACTTCATTTCGAGCATCATAACCCTAAGATCTCAAATCATCACATGGCGCTTGAATTTAAGAAGGATCACAACAAAGTTGCTTTTATGGGAAAAGCTAAAGATGATGAGTTGTATGAACCAATGGTGGAATTCTTAAAAAGGTCCAAGATTTGCTATGCTCTAACACATTCTCCGAATGCAATATCTCGAATAAACTTGTTACTCGGTTTGGGCATCCGCTTCAAAGCGAAGTGAAACAGATTGGTGTTACGATTGACTGAGCGAGCATGTGGTTACGGAAGAGATGATAAGGAGGAAGCTTCGCTTGGAAGATGCTTGATGGAGTATATCACTCTAAGCAGATGGAGGTGCTTGTTGGGTGAGAGCGATTGGCTATCGGGTGCGAGAACGGACATTTGGCTGAAGAAGCATCTTTGCCCAATGTGGAGGTTCTTGATTCACACGTTGCTTCAGTGCATAAGCAACAAGTCAGGAGGATGGGACCGCTTCTCACCCAACCGGGATGTAGTATTGTGTGTCTTTCCCGGGGTAACCTATAATTTTCTAGGTTTATTTTTGAAAACATGATTGAGAATATTCAAAGGAAAAGAATAAGTTTTAATGTACCCTAGGTTTCGCAAATGATTTTAGACACCTCTACCCAAGTCCAACCTTTTATGCCGTAGGAGCTCTGTCACCAAACTTTTGCCTCTATGAGAACTAACTTTGAGGGGCACATTTTCCCTTGACGAAGCTATGTTGCCTCAAGGCAATGTGGTCACGATGAGGAGAATGTTGCCAACATCCCACCCTCTTCACCTATTGCTACTGATGGCAATCCATCAGTCAATATTGATGAGGGCCCCTCCTTTTCTGCTGAAGCTTCTCATGTTGCTACAGAGCAGCCTCCACCAACACCTATTCTAGCACAGTGTCCTAGTCCTCCACCAGCACCTGATCCTCTTGATGATTTTCAGTTTGATCTGAACAGGATGACCACACCTAGTCCTCCAAGGGTACCTGTTGATGAGGTTTCTCCTCATGTTGAGAATGACCATGTTTCCACCGAAAGGTCCAATGAAGCTCCTTTTACCACGAGCAATCTGTGGTGGGCCGAGGACCCCATTACTCTCACATCTGTGTATGATCTTGTGAACGGTATGCGGTGAGGTGTCCATCGAAAAGGAACTTGCAAGTGACCAAGTCTACTCTTGGTAGTAAGATTGAAGATCTCTGAGTAAAGTTAAGGACCTAGAGAACATACTTGAAAAGGAAACCAAAAGGAAGTTTGTGGTTTCTTCGAGGAGGAAGAAGATGAACCTCGGTTTGGGTCTCTTGATATGTTAGGCGATGTGTCTCTTAATGATCCTTCATCGATGATTACATAATCTTCAAAGGAGAAGGAACTGTTCTTTACAAAAGGAGAAAGAGATCTTACTTGAATAAAGCAACTCATGAAGTATCCAAGGAACCGGTATGTCAAAGTGCATCTCGATACCCCAATGGAGGATGTTGCTCTCGAACTTGGTCATCTTGATCATTCATAAACCTTCAGTGTCACTCCTGTCAAGCACCCTCACAACATGTTTCTTCCGAAAAGACTTGGATGTTTCTACCGAGATTCCTGTTATCGATATTGCTTGATGTTGATTGTGCTAAGGAGATTCTTGATAAAGCAAAGGTTCTTGGTTGAAGATGTGCTTGGTCCGGACTTGGTAAATGAAGAGGAAAGGCGAGAACAAGACGTAATGCTAGGCGAGTGTAATGAGAGAAAGAAAGATGAAGAAATGGCTAAACAGCTTGCAGCTCTACCGACGTCTGATTTACCTCCTGAAAGAAAAAGGGAGCTAGATGAACTGCGTACTAAGCTTCCTGACACTCATTGGGATGCCTATACTCAGCAAGTCATTTCAAACCCTTCACTTGCTCAGTGTATCTTAGGTACAGACTTCAACAGTGGAAGTTTTGTGGATTTGATGATGGCTCGTGGAAGAAAAATGAAGCAAGAAGCAGCTGAAAAGAGGAGAGCCATCACACCAAAGGAATAAAGATAAACCTCCTACTAAAGTCGAAATGAGGCTTGTGGTGAAAACCGAGCTCATCTCAGATAACTCGGGTTGTCAATGAAGCAAGTCAAGGCCTTCCCGATCACATTTTGATTCGCAAATATAATCAAATCATGAAGCTTTCTTCTTCGCACACTTCAAGCTTAAAAGGATTCTTTGGTATTTCGGTGCTCCAAGGACTAAGAGGACCAAGGCAATTTGAGATTGTGGACAAGTTTGATGATATGTCATGTTCCTCCAAAGTCTTTCTTGAAGCTACCATAGAGACTACACATTCACCGAAGCGGATCAATCTGGCGAACCACATGGAGTTTCCATCAAGAAATAGTCATGCCCTCATCCACCACAACTATAGCATCTGTGAGGCGTAAAAGATATTTTGGATAGAAAATATGACAAGGTTCCTTCTGTTGAACCATCTAAGGTTTGTCTTGAAACTCCTCGAGATTGCTAGCTCACCGACAAAACTTCATCTCACGAACCGGTTGCCATTTCTTCCAAGTACCTAATGTACCATCTCCCACTCCATCTGTGGCATCTGATTGCTCGGAAGCTGATATAGCAAGTATAAAAACAAGGAAGGCTAGAAACTTGCTAGTAAGAATGAATGCCATTCGTGGAGTTGCACCATCGTTAGGAATCTATAAGCCTGGAAGAAGGAAGAAGAGGATGGCCAAAATCACTTCCCTGGATCTTGAGGCTGATGAGTCAACCTTCATAATAGAAGGTTCTGCTACTGATTTTCCTGAGGGAGATCAAAATGTGCTGATCAATTGGAATATGAAGGATGAAGAGATGAATGTCATTCATCGAAAGGATAACACTTCAATGGAATTCACCTTTCTGAAGGAAATCCTACACTTGGTTGACAGGGCAGATTTACTAACTCTATACACTCTTGTCACTAAACATTACTGCAATAAAGCACCACAGGGTTCTGGGATGTTCTTATTAGGAGATCTTCAAGTACTGTTTAACTCTCATTCTCCCAATAGTAAAGGACATTCCATTTGGGAGAACTCACATTTATGGCGGGTTGTGTCTTGGAGACTCTATCCTCTCCCTCGTGTGCATGTGCTTGAGACTAAGGGTGGAATCACAGATGCATGTTTCTTTGAAAAGAAAGTATCCATTGCCCAAGAGACTTATGGAAAGGATCTTTGTGTCGGTCGGACATTCCTCCGAGCCGATGGGAAATGAAAAGCTTAATCTTTGAACAATGGTTTGTTTAATCAAGACCCAACTTCGCAAGAACAGATCGCTCTTCTTCTTAATAATGGTACAATTTTTATTTGTTTTACATTATTTGTTGTATTGGTTAGTTTTGTATTTCTTGTCTTGTTTGGTTTTCTTAGTTAAAAAAAAAAAAAAAAAAAAAAAAAAAAACTAACTTTCTTTTGCGCTTTTGTTTGCTCTTTTGATGGTTTTAACTCACCGGATATACCTTGTGTATATCAAAGAGTTAGCTAGTCCAAAGGGTACAACTTTGGTAAAGACATATCAAATCATTGATAATTGTAATGATTTGCTCAAAATCATAGGGTGCTGCAACCACCCATGCTTAATTCTTTGAGAGTTGTATGGTCATCAATTCACCATGGTCTATTCCTTGTTGGAATCCAAGAATTGGCTAGCCCACAAGTATATGGCTTGTGGTAAAGGCAACTGTATCCATATTTGGTTATCAATTCACCAATTCTAAGAATTGACTAGTCCTGAGCAAACGGCTACAGGTAAAGACAAGTCAAATCCGTTTATATAGTTGTTGGTTTGCTCATAAATCAGATGGTTATCAGTGTACCATAGTTTTCGAACTTAAACATTTGACTACTCCATTAGAAATGGCTATTGGTAAAGAGACTTCAAATCCATTATTTTCAATGATTCACCTCTCGGAGTTCACACACCGGATGTGATGAGAATAGTATGCAACCGATGAGTATTGATGTACATTATGTCTTTTTGTTCTTTGCGCAAAGACACAGGCGTTTCAAAGTCGATCATCATAGAGATGAGATTATTAGTGGTTCTTTACTCTTGATGTGTGGAAACAATCCTCTAATCTTGAAGTTTCAAAGATCTTTCAAGGTCGGAAACTAGAACTTAACCAAGTCAAATTCCATTTTAGGGAGGATTGTTGGGAATTATGTGAAGTAGGATTTCTGCTGTCATTACTGGCGATGGATTCTGGCAAGTAGAAGCGAATCTGTTGAAGAAGTGATTCTACTTAAGAGTACAAGCGTTGCAGTGTTCTTCTTTGAAGGGTGAAAGTCGACTAGGATCGAGATGCGCTATATGAATTAAATGCTAACTCTCCATATTCTTGTACGCCCAAGGTTGCATGGGTATAATTGAACTGCTCAATATAGTTTAATGTATTAGTCATTAAATGCATGCTTGCATGTTTTAGACGATTGGGTTGTAATAGTATTAGGGTTCCTTGTCTATAAAAGGAACCTCATAGTTTGTAATAGATATCTGATCTGAAACATAAAGTTTCAGTTAATAAAAAGATCCATAGAGGATCTAAGTGTTCTTAGTTATAACAACTTGTATTTACTTTCCGCTATAGAATACGAGTGTAAGAGACTGTCTATTAGTTTGCTTATGATTACATAGGCAACACTAACGATCCACGAGTGCTAAAGATCTGTCAAGGTCTGAGAGTTTTAAACAAGTTGGCTAGCCCACAAGAAAATGGCTTGTGGTAAAGGCTGTGGAAAAACCATTATATGGTAATTAGTTCACCATGATGAAAGAACTAATTAGTCCGTAAGGTGCATCTTTTGGTAAAGACATAACAAATCATTGATAGTCGATGATTTGCTAAAAATCATATGGTTATCGATGTACCATGGTCTTACACACCAAAACATTTGGCTACTCGAGTTAATGGCTTTGGTAAAGAGATCTAAATCCATTAAATTTTTCAATGATTCACCTCTCACAGAGTTAATACACACGGAAGTGATGAGAATAGTTTGCAACTTAAAGCTGAATTAATGTACAAATTGTCATATGTTGTTGTGTTCTTTGAAAAGATGGAGCTTCTTTGGATGATCTTTGTAAAGGAATAATTCTAGAGATACTTTGACTATGCACGAAACTACAAAGATACAATCCAAAGATAAAGACACAATCATCATTAAAGATGAAGGCGATAAAGATAAATTCACAAAGGAACTTGAAGTCAAACAAGTAGAATTCAAGTTAGGGAGGATTGTTAGGATATGAAAGTCTTTGAGCAGTTAAAGTCTTGCTAAAGATAAAGTCAAAGTCTTGCATATGAAGTCAAAGTCTTGCAAGATCAAGAACTATTTTATTCGTTTATAGAAAGTCTTGTAATTCTAGAATATTCTATGTTAGATTACTTGACGTACAAGGATACAAATTGTAAATGACTAGGGTATCCTTGAGCCTATAAAAGGACCCTAGATTGGCATAAGATATCGTGATTTTATTAGAGTTTTAGAGAGAAGTTCGATATTATTAGAGTTGTTAAAGATCTGCATAATAAGCATAGTTAGAGTTATTAATAAAATCGTTCTAAGTTAAAGTTATTCTTCTTAGCTTTGTTAAGTAAATTACGCATACTTAATAGAGTGTGCTCAGTGTTTCTTTGTTAATAACTTAGGATTTATCCGAGGTTATTAAACCTTAACAAGCTATTTAAGTTAGTTTGGTTATAGTACATCGATCCAACAACACACAAAGTTCAAGCTCAAGAAGTTTAAGGATCTTATCTAGTGGAGCATCTTTTGAATGACCACCCCTTAGGGGGAGATTGTTAGCCTTAATATAATATGGTAGAAAGTGATGGTCATTCACGTTTAGGAACTTTGTAACGTGTGTTCGATATTGTATTAGAATAGTCAATGGGATCGTGGATCGGGCCAAGCTAACCGGTTATTAGTTATGTAATGTTTAGTCAAGTTGTAATGTAAGCCCAATCCACAAACCAAACAAAGTCCATCCAAAGCCCATAAGGCTTTTATGTCATAAGTATAAAAGGCACATACCATGCCATTTGGTATGTGTGCTTGAGTGTGTAAGTGTGTGTTTTATATGGACAAACCTCTTCATGTTTTCATCTTTCTTTCTAGTACCTAACGCCTCATATACATATTCAAGTCACCATTTCGTTCTTCATTATTAGTGTTAGTGTGATAGAGTTGATATATCTAAGGTCCTACAAACCTTGATTGAGGAAAATCCTAAATAATAAATATTTTCAATTGTTTTTTCATTCGCAGTTCATTGTACTAATTTGCACAAATATTATTCTTGCTTTTAGTTGCTTTATTGATTGCCATTATTTTATTTTAACTGTTTCTAATCTAAGGGGGTGCTTGGTTGGGGGTAATGGGGGGTGAAGAATGAAAAAAGTAATGATTAAATATGTCTGATTAGGAGTAGTGAATGCAATAATTGTTTAGTATTGAGTAATGAGGCATTACCCAGTAAATTGGGAGGTATGGTAATGATTATTCACTACCACCACCAGCAGCAACCACTACCAGCAGTAGCCACCACCACCACCACCAGCTAACACCACCACCACCAGCCGCTACCACCACCACCAGCTACCACCACTTTAGAGGTTAATGTGTTTTTCTTAAACCAATCATTATCAAAAATAATAGTAATCTCTATTTCATTCATTTGCATTCCCTTTTCCTTTCCCCATTTTGAACCAAGCGCACCATAAATCTTATATAACTTTATCCTACCATCATCCTTGAGTTGCGCATTTCATTTATTGAAAATAATTAAAAATAAATATTCTCACATGGGTGTTTGATATCATGAGTGTTTGCTGCTTTATTACTTAATTGATTAATTTTGTTTGATGGGCCTTTCGATTTGCCAGCTTCGCATATGATGTCAGAGTGTTTTTTGATATCAATTAATGAAAATCTCGTATTAGAAATAACGAATACGAAACTAGTTTTTTTGTAAGGATCATATACATGTTGATATCATTAGATGTTAAGAAGATATATGTAAAAGTCTGGAGAGATGATAAGAATAAGGCAAAAATTGATATTACATGTTCAAAATATGATTATCATGTATTTTTAAGGTTTTGAATATGCACAAAATAATGATTTGGATAAAGATGGCATATTTATCTCTTTGCAAATATATATTCATAATTATGAGTTTTGCTTGGATATATACGCAATTATTAGTCTTTGTAGGGATACATGTGCAATTCCCCCAATAATATAATAGTTGGATACCCGCGCACAGCGACGATGATAAGTATGGTTATATGTGTTTGATGACGTACCCTCCGCTCTGCTAAAGATCGTTACCGTCACTCTGGTACTTAGCTTACCATTTGTACAAAGGGTAATGATGTACCCTTCTAAAGGACGAAGCCTACGCCTTCGTCCTACACATAATGTTGGTATAAAGTCATTCACAATGGCTACTGCAAGGGAATCCACCAACCTACACCCAAAGCACTCATAGTGTCTAACCTCTGTTGAGGTTCGGAGCCTGGCCTCCGTCAAGGCCTACGTCACAGTTGGGAGCCTGGCCTCCGTCACAGTTCGAAGCCTGGCCTTCGACAAGGGTCGAAGCCTAAAGGTGTGTATGATCGAGCTGTTCAAACAGAATGGTCAAATAAGATCGGTCAAGCAGGCGGTCAACAACCATGATCTTAGCCATGACCTGAATCGCTTCCACACCCCTTTGTAGTAATCGCTGTCGGATTATTGTGCCTATAAATAAGGAAGTCATCACGAGGTATGTAACATAACTTAACCGGAGATATCATCTTCTCCACCTCAATACTTTCATGACATAATCACCATGACTGATTCTTACACCGGAGGCGGTTCACGGGGGCTTCCCCCCGCGCTCCGTCTAACGTAGTGTCTTCTATTTCTTATTTTTAGGTTATCTTGCACTCGGCATCACCACCATCACCCCTAACTTCGTCAATCACCATTTATGGCTTGGTATGTGCATCTTATTGTACAATCAGTAACGCCATCCATGGGACCCGTAACAATAAGTCCTGTTTTCCGAGTCAAATAACCGTTTTCCATAAATAACGGTCGAATTCAACCGTAATTCCCTGCATCCTTGTTACCACATGGTAGCACCACTGAAATCTCCTCTTTTATCTCAATTTCCACCAACCAAAAACTTTACGTTTATCATTTCAACAGCCTCTTTCGGGTTTAAACGGAGCAGTCTCTGTTACGACCTTTGTTATGTTCTTATTTAGAGAAGAAGGAGCCTCTGTTTGGCTTCATTTAAGATGAAGGGTCAAAGTCAGCAACCTCTGTGGAAATCTTTGTGACCTTTTGTCAAAACCTCTATTTTGGGTTCAATTTAAGATGAAGGTTCAAAGTGGATAGCCTTCATAAGAGCCTCCGTAGCAACCTCTGTTATGGTTTGTTTTGGAGAGAAGGTTCAATAACCTTCGTAGGAGCCTCTATTCGGGTTCATTTTGAGAAGAAGGTTTAAAGTCAATAGCCTTCATAAGAGCCCCCGTTGCAGTCTCCGTAGAAACCTCTGTTGTGGTCACTTTTGGAGAAAAGGTTCAATAGCCTTCGCAGGAGCCTCTGTTTGGGTTCCTATTATGAAAAAGGAGCCTCTGTTTGGGTTCATCTTAAGAGGAAGGGTCGAATTCAGCAACCTTTGTGGCAATCTTGGTGACCTTTTTTATAGCCTATGCTGTAGTTCTCACATCAACCTCTGTCATAACCTATGTTGCTGCAGAGCACCCTCTGTCGTAACCACTGTTCGAGTTTGTTATGAGAAGAAGTCTCTATTGTAGTATTCGTCATGGGTTTTTCCTAGGAAGAAGGCTTGAAATCACCAACCCTCTGTTCCAAGCTCTGGGGCAACCTCCGTTTTAACCTTCGTACGGATTCATTTAAGGAATTGGGGCACATAATGGTACACTTAAGTAGGGCCAGAACCTTCCTTCACAAAATGTTTACCACAAGGTGAACATAGACCGTTCATTAACAACAGAGGATACCCTTTGCGAATCTAGTATGTTTTCTATGAAACTAATACGCTATATTGCCTTTGTTTCACTACAAAGCATATTATCTACATATGAAACTTTTGATGTTTATTAAGAACACTATAAACCATCTTTTATTGAGCCTCTGCTTATGACACAATGATCATTAGAGATCGTACAACATTGACAGAGGATACCCTATGTTCCTAGAACCTTTGTTAGAGCTTTCATGTTGTTTTTAGCATAAAACATAATCCACACATGTTAAATACGTGATGTACATAAATAAGCCTTAAGTAATTTTATACTAAGCTTTATTATGTCACTCGTGATGATAAGTCCATTGCTGACAAAGCCTCTTTTGACAAGGCATTTCACACAAGCTTTACTGAGATGAAAGAGACTCACATTAGCGTACTAGATAATAACAAAATTTATCATGGAACTTATATACTATTATCATATATTTTGAGATGACGGAGCCTCACACATGTTGACATAAGTCTTTGTCGATATGACTATGGAGCATTACATATGCTGACATAAGCCTTTGTCGACACAACTACAGAGCATAGCCTCTGATTTATAGGTGTCTCTGTCGAGACGATTACAGAGCATAGCCTCTATTCACATGATTTATGTGTATATGTAGACATATTTATAGAGCCTCGACTCTGCAAGTATAGTTACATAACCTCATAGTTGTAAAACTTACTTTATTTTGTTTAAAATCAATGTATAAAATTCTTCTCACTTGGGGAAAGAAGCATTAATGGTAGGTGTCTAAGTTTTCATTTCTTAAAATGATGTAATTCTCCCTACTTACTTAATGATATAACACATTTTCCTCAAATCTCTTGTTTCGTTCTAATACAACAAACATTTGTCAGCCAAGTCGTTTATAAGTTTCAATGTCGAAGGGATGAAACAAGACAAATACAAAGTCTTGAATATATATACAACATCCATCAAAACTTCACATTAACTTTCCTAAGTGGTCTTAAGGTATTCCAAGCCTTATGTTACCCAAAGGATAAAGATGGAGTGGGTCGCGACCCTCTGTCAGCAATTAAATTATACGATTGCTATAATCTTGGTGCAGAATTTACACACAATAAGGCTATGCATCTACCATACATCTTAGGTTGTAAAATAACAATGCATGCATAAGTAACGTATGGGAAGAATAGACATAACAACAAAAGTGAGACATAGTCTCCCATTAGTAGAAATTTAAAAATAAAATGTGAGAGAAACCACTCCCCACCTACGATAATTAAAATTCTAAGCAAGGAATATTATTTTAACATGCATAAAGGCCATAGCCTTGCAAAAGAAAGTATGTAAATTGTCCAAGGACTACTACTTTGCTTAAATGAAGTCCATAAGCTTCGTATACATACAAAATATACAACCTTCGAGGTTTATATTACTTAACGATTAATCCTTGTTCAGTTTATCACATGGAAGTATTTCTTTTAAGTCAAAAGCATTATATTCGAAGTGTACGCATCACTTTCGGCCGAAAGGCTTGATGATATACCCTTCATCCAATTTGAAGGTCTCCCCTTCATACTCACTTCGGAGCTACATTCCGACATACTTGGCAAACCTCCAAAAATCTTCTTTGGCATAAAACCATTCATCTTTTATATGGTTACCAATTGGGAATTCGCCAATCGAAAGCCTAAGCCCTTCGGGGTATGTTCTTCGAAGATATTAAAGCAAAGGTTTCATAAGACCAAGTCAAACCCACGTTCACAACCCTATCAAGGCTCTCCTGGAAAGATAGGGATCGTGGGACATTAACCAAGCGGTTACCTAAAATCATGGAACACCCCCATCGTCATCGCATCAGGTGCAGGAGCCTGCTAGAGCCTAACATGTGCAATAATATTTGATTCGCTCCCAAACGGTCAGTTTTATTACACAAGTCAACCACTTGTGAATGGTCAACCGTAATAAAAGTCAGACAGCTTGAGAACGCAATGCAATTAAGTCCAGGAGAGTATAGTGTTTCCCGTGTCGTTAAGTCCCAGCAGTGTCATGATGAATCACCAAGCGATATAGTGATCGGTGAATTTGAGCGAGAAAAGGTTTGTGAATTATGAATAATTATACCTAAAGAAAAGTTTATAAATTACAGGGCTTAAATGCAAATTAAAGAAAATAAAAAAAAGCTAAATTATATTAAATAAACGCTATCACTATTTTTAAAATGATGTTTTCTTGATTTTTCTTTTACAAATTTAACTTAAAAACTACGTAACGTACAAAAGAAAATGTGAAACTGAAACAATATTAATCCTAAAAATATAAAATGACATTTTACAAACCTAATGATAAGAGAAAATTTTAGAAAAATAAAATTATTTTTATGACTATTTATTTAATTATTATTAATTAAAACTATTTTTACCTATTTAATAATACCCTAAAATATAAGAAAATATGAAATAAAGCTAGAAAAATGAAATTATGACTTAGAAAAATCTAAAATAACTAAAGAGAATTTTCAAAACTACTTTTGTATTTTTACGATTATTTTCTATTTTCTATGAATTAAAACTATTTGAAACTACTTAAATTGCTAAAATTACAAATTTAACTAAGAAAAATCTGGAAAAATTATTTTTTGCTTTTATATTTATCTTAACTTAGGAAAATGAAAACTTATTTTTTGAAGTTTTTACGATTTAATTGTATTAAAAGCTAATTAAAATGCTTAAAAAGCGATTAAAATAAAGAAAAATAGCAAGCGAGTGCTAGAAAAATATGAAAAATTCAGGAAAAGTCTAAATTTATATTACGAGTCTATGAAAAATATAAAAGCAGTGGCTTATGTGTGAGAATATGAAATTTATGATGAAAAGTGCTTATAAATAAGCACTTGAAATAAGCTAAAGTTACCAATGAGCACCAATTTATCACGAAGCTATAATATGTTAAAACTACTCAAAAGCAACTTATTACAACTAGCCCAAACCTCTAAAGTGCAAGCTACAGTTTGATGTTTTAAAACTCGAGTGCTAAGCAGCTTATTAGCTGACTTTGTGGCTAGAAAATAAACCACTCAAATAAGTGAAACTCGAAGCGGATATTGGAACCTAAAGTAGACACGCTAGGAACTTAAAACCAAAAACCATACCAAGAAAAGCTCTAATGAGCTTGTGACAAGCTCTGCACAACACACAATGCACACTCGGTATTCATTCAGTCGATTGCCTGAGGGACTTATGACCAACTTGACAAGCTATTTTGAAGCTTGTACAAAATTACTAAAAATCTACAAAAATCATATTAAGAAACTTGACCAACTGAAGTTTTTAAACCCAAAATTTCACTTGAATTGTTCCAAAAATGAATCAATTAAAAATCACCCAAGTTGGGTGAAAACTGAGATTTTCAATTTGACTTTCTAAGCAGATTTGGAAATTTGACTTTTGTGAGTTTTGATTTTAATTCATGAACTGATATTGATGTATTATGATGAAATAAACTTGTAATAAGCTACTACTCTAGCATCTATACCTAAATCAAGCTTTTGATTTTTAAAAATTCTAACAGTTATGTAATTAGGACAGATCCTAGGTGATTTTGACTTCTAGACTTCTAAGGTGCAAAGATGGGAGCTCAATGATTCTAATATACCTATTAGAAATGACTGCAACAGAAATCAACCTAAGCCAATCCTCTAACTTTCGAGATAATCGTGAGATCCAAACATAGATTTTGGATATGATTTACAAATAACCAACACTAAAACTTGAATTTAAACCACGCTATCTATGAACTCGGATCCTACTATTGCTATGACAATTTGAATGATGCAAGTGCTACCAATATAACTATCAATGAGACATAACACTAATTATGCGATTCAAAAAAAAAATGCAAAGGGATTTGGAACTCACAACTTGTCCGACATATAAAGCGGCTTATCTGAGAACGAAACTATACTAAACTACTCAAATCCAACCCAATCCAAGCTCTGCATCAACGATATCATATCCATTTCCAAATGAGCTCGGTTTGACTTTTGTTGACCAACATGATATATTACTTAAAAGCGATTTATAAGCTTACCAAAAGCTATGAATGACAAAAATAAGCTTGTTTGAATTAAAATGAAGCTACTTGGAGCTTTGAGTGTAAACTTGAAACTGAATTCTATAACGATGGATATAAAAACATGAAACTTAAATGAGACCTTGAATTAATACTTGAAAGCAGTTATATTGATAAAACAACTTGAGTTTAGTACATAGAAACAAAAGATTACGAGTTTTAAACTTAAACTAAAACATTGATATTAAAAGCGACATAAAGGAAATTTGAAACTAAGAACTACTCTTTTCTTTTCTTCTCTTTTCTTTTTTATACAAAAGTGCTTCCACTGACTTACGAGCAAATCCACTTCTTTTCTTGGCCATTGGATTACTTGAAGATATTGGCCGTTTGATTAATTTTGGCGCCAAATTGAGATATCAACGGGAAGGTTGAGTGAAAGGAGGAGGAGCATTAAATGTTTCTTGTTGTTTGGTGGAGGTGGGGGGAACATGGAAAGTGGAAGTTGAGCTGGAGGAGAGGTGAGGTGCAGTGTTGCGAGGCGGTGGGTGGGAGAAGAAGAAAAGGAGGGAAAAAGGGTGTATTTGTTTGACCGGGTTGACTTGGGGATTAATATATGAAAGGGGGTCAAAGCAGAAGTCATGAAGGCTATGGCGGGGTCCAAAGGTCACAAGGGTTCAAGGTCCAGGGTGTTAATACAAGGACCATTTGTAATCTCAGATTCTTGAGGACCAGTTTCGCCAAATTTCCAAAGTTATGCCAAGGGTCACTTTGCCAAGTTTCAATAGTACAAGGACCATAAAGACATTTTCAAATTTCAAGGACTATTTTTGCCAATTTTGAAACTTGAAGGACCAAACTTGTAATTTCTCAAAACTTTTGACATTTTTCACCAAAGGACTAATTATGACAAGTTATGATTTTAAAAGGACCTTTGGTGACTTTTCTTTAAAATAAGTGCTCGGGGACTGTTTTGACAAGATTTGAAAGTTGGGGGCTGAAGCGCCAATTATGCAAACTTAGCTCATTTTTCATCGATTTTAAACATTTTGCATCGAAACATATAAAATGCAATTTTGAGATATTTTCGATATTTTGATGCATTCTTGAGCATTTTAAATGTTTTGCGATTCGATTTGACAAAAATGATGAGTATTTACACACTCATCAATCCCCACACTAAACTATTGCTAGTCCTAGAAATCTTTTGAGAAAACTTAATGGTTGAATCTCTTTAACAAAAGCCATTACTTGGAGTAGCCAAATGTTTGATTCAAGTAAGAACTATGGTACCTTGATAACCATATGATTTTGAGCAAACCACCGACTTCAGCGAATTTGATTTGTCTTTACGAAGCCGTTTGCTACGGACTAATAACTCTTAGATAAAATATCTTTGGTGAGTCGATTACCAATTATGGTTTTCATTGCCTTTACCACAAGCCATAAACTTGCGGCTAGCCAACTCTTCACTTTTAAGGATATGGTGAGTTGAATACCATACAATTTTGGGCAAATTGCAAGCCGTCAACGGATTTGAGATATCTTTACCAAGAGCCGTTTGCTCCTTGATTAGCCAATCCTTTTGTTTATTAGACATGGCGGATGATAACCATAAAATTTGAGTAAGTGTAAAACACTTACTCCAAAAAATTTTGGCCAAAATGGGGGAATTAGGTGGTATAATTACATGATAAAATTAGTGAGAATTCCCCCACACTAGAAATGAATATTGCCCTCAATATTCAAAGTACCGGCGGTTATGCGAAGCAGGAAACGTAAAGGGAAATACTACGGCCATTATTTGGTTTTTTTTTTTTTTTTTTTTTTTTTTTATGAAAACTTATATACAACAATGAGGGCTCCCCGCACTAGGGTGGTACACACGGTGAAAACCCATGTTTAACTCTTGTTTTTGATTCCGAGTCGCTAGCTTGACTCGACCGAATTAATTTGTTCATGGGGAAGTAAGTGGAAGAGACAATCTCCATCGGACTTTCATTCAAGATGTTTGTATAAACATTTGAAACACGCGAAAGTTCCACACCGATGAGATATACCGGATCCGGCTCAAAAATGATAAATGAAAATGTCGGGGTCAAAGATAGTGTCTTCATTCCGAAGGAGTGAAGATGAAGAAATCACAAGATATTTGAGGAAAGGAGAAAGATTTTGATAACAATCAAGATCCATTCTTCATCCTCGAATGTGAACATATCGGGAGGAAGGGTGAGGTAGTATCATCAATAAGCAAACTCTTATGATAGCGTACACCTTCCTCCGAGCCAATATCATCCTCAAGATCAAAATAGAAATGATCATATTCGGAGGAGATATGTCATGAGAGAGTTCACGGAGAACTCTTCATGAAGAGAATCATTCACATGAAGTGAAATTGTGAACTCTTGTTCCATTGTGGGCTCATCACTATCCTCGTCAAAGATTGGATTGTTAGAAATCCAAGTGAATTCAAATTAAATTCAAATATAGGATTGGTGAAAGTAGCTTTGAATGTTTGAGGAACAAGGTGATCAACATTCTCTATTGAATTTGTTAGGGTGAGAAGTGAGTGAGCGATCATTATAAGGGAGACTTTCAATCTCTCCCGGATCGGCTTGAAATCAAAGAGACCATCGTCACTTCGATGAAAGTGGATTGATGTGAGTGAGTTCATCGGTGAACTCCTCAAGAAGATGATCGACATCAGTTGTGGAAGTGATGCCTCAACATACTCGATGTCTCCATATGATGCACAATCTTCGCTTCTGATTGGAGAAAGTCTCAAAATGATCTTTTGAACACTCGAAGAGGGAAGAAGAATCACACATATGATCGAAGTTCCACTGTGACTCTCTCGAGATTGGGACAAGGTTCTCAACACTAGACTTTATGAATTCGTCGATTCCTTCTCGAGAACGTGTCAAGATGCTCGTCCCCGTGTTCGGAGAGTGAGTAGGAGCTTGGGTGTGATAGCGATTGTTTGAGATGGAATCTCAGCTTTTGGGATATCAATGACGAGCGGGAGTTGAGAAATAATATTCTTAAAGGAATACTCTCCTCGTCATCATCATACATAGTCGCCTTAAGAAATTGGGAGCATGCCTTAGAGCTTGCTCTGGGACTAATAATTCTTCCACTAGATTTGCGGGCCTCTCGTTCTTGACTAGCAATTCTCCCATGGTCTTTTCACCACTCACTTGATTCTTAAAGTTCTGAATCATATCATCAAGTGTTTTCATTGCGGTTTCAAAATTTTGGGAAATTTCTTGAGACAACGGCTCGGTGGAGTTTGAACCGTATGGTCTTTGTGGAGGTTGGAAATTGTCAAAACGGAAGTATAGTAATTTTGATTCCACGATTGACATTGAAGATTATCGTGAGGACCTCCATAATTCTTACAACAATAAAAGCTGTTGAGTGCGGGCTGGTGAATTATGGATATTGGTCATAACCAAAGTTACGAGCATCCTTTGGGCTGTTCATAGACAAGCGTGTTTCGGGATTGACACTCAAATCCTTGGTGAGGACCTCCACAAAATTCCACAGCGGTTATGTTGATTATATGAAGATAAGTCGGGATGTGGTGGGTAATTGGAAAAATTTGAGGGTTGTTAAATGAGTTGGATTAGGATCATAATCAAATGAATTCCTCGAACCACAAAACAAACAACTCCGTTCGAATATCATTACCACACACTATTATCTGTGCGTACACAGCGACATGGTGAACCAAAAAGAGGCTCACCACAACCGACACAAGGAATAAGCGATTCCATGAGAATAGAAAAGTTAGAATCAAATGGATAGAGGGTAAAGGGATAAAGAATCAAAAGGTAAGAGGGTAAAGATGAATATTTTGGGTTTTGATAAACATGTTATAAAAACAAAGAATGAAAATATTTTGGGTTTTTGATTTTTAAGATGTTTTGGATTTTGGATTTTTATAAGAAAATATAAATACATATAGATGGTATGAACAAGGGTGAATATTCAAATCACTAATACGCTAAGCGTAAGATAATTAGCACGACTCCCGTGGCGCCAAAATTTGATTAAGCTCCCAAACGGTCGGTTTATTACACAAGTCAACCACTTGTGAATGGTCAACCGTAATAAAAGTCGACGACTTGAGAACGCAATGCAATTAAGTCCGAGGAGAGTATAGTGTTTCCCAGTCGTTAAGTCCCAGCGAACATGCGATGAATCACCAAACGATATAGTGATCGGTGAATTTGAACAAGAAAAGGTTTGTGAATTATGAATAATTATACCTAAAGAAAAAGTTTATAAATTACAGGGGCTTAAATGCAAATTAAAGAAAATAAAAAAAAGCTAAATTATATTAAATAAACGCTATCACTATTTTTAAAATGATGTTTTCTTGATTTTTCTTTTAAAATTTAACTTAAAAACTACGTAACGTACAAAGAAAATGTGAAACTGAAACAATATTAATCCTAAAAATATAAAATGACATTTTACAAACCAAATGATAAGAAAATTTTTAGAAAAAGAAAATTATTTTATGACTATTTATTTAATTATTATTAATTAAAAACTATTTTTACCTATTTAATAATACCCTAAAATATAAGAAAATATGAAATAAAGCTAGAAAAATGAAATTATGACTTAGAAAATCTAAAATAACTAAAGAGAATTTTCAAAACTACTTTTGTATTTTTACGATTATTTTCTATTTTCTATGAATTAAAAACTATTTGAAACTACTTAAATTGCTAAAATTACAAATTTAACTAAGAAAAATCTGGAAAAATTATTTTTTTGCTTTTATATTTATCTTAACCTAGGAAAATGAAAACTTATTTTTTGAAGTTTTTCGGATTTAATTGTATTAAAAGCTAATTAAAAGGCTTAAAAGCGATTAAAATAAAGAAAAATAGCAAGCATTGCTAGAAAATATGAAAAATTAGGAAAAGTCTAAATTTATATTACGAGTCTATGAAAATATAAAAGCAATTGGCTTATGTGTGAGAATATGAAATTTTGCGGTGAAAGTGCTTATAAATAAGCACTGAAATAAGCTAAAGTTACCAGCCGAGCACCAATTTATCACGAAGCTATAATATGTTAAAACTACTCAAAAGCAACTTATTACAACTAGCCCAAACCTCTAAAGTGCAAGCTACAGTTTGATGTTTTAAAAACTCAGTGCTAAGCAGGTTATTACCTTTACTTTGTGGCTAGAAAATAAACCACTCAAATAAGGTGAAACTCGAAGCGAGATATTGGAACCTAAAGTAGACCTGGCTAGGAACTTAAAACCAAAACCATACCAAGAAAAGCTCTAATGAGCTTGTGACAAGCTCTGCGCAACACTGTGCACACTCGGTTATTCATTCGAGTCGGTGACGAGGACTTATGACCAACTTGACAAGCTATTTTGAAGCTTGTACAAAATTACTAAAATCTACAAAAATCATATTAAGAAACTTGACCAACTGAAGTTTTTAAACCCAAAATTTCACTTGAATTGTTCCAAAATGAATCAATTAAAATCACCGAGTTGGGTGGCGAGATTTTCAATTTGACTTTCTAAGCAGATTTGGAAATTTGACTTTTGTGAGTTTTGATTTTAATTCATGAACTGATATTGATGTATTATGATGAAATAAACTTGTAATAAGCTACTACTCTAGCATCTATACCTAAATCAAGCTTTTGATTTTAAAAATTCTATGATTATGTAATTAGGACAGATCCTAGGTGATTTTGACTTCTAGACTTCTAAGGTGCAAAGATGGGAGCTCAATGATTCTAATATACCTATTAGAAATGACTGCAATAGAAATCAACCTAAGCCAATCCTCTAACTTTCGAGATAATGCGACAGATCGAACATAGATTTTGGATATGATTTACAAATAACCAACACTAAAACTTGAATTTAAACCACACTATCTATGAACTCGGATCCTCTATTGCTATGACAACCTGAATGATGCAAGTGCTACCAATATAACTATCAATGAGACATAACACTAATTATCGCAGATTCAAAAAAAAAAGCATGCAAAGGGATTTGGAACTCACAACTTGTCCGACTTTATAAAGCGACTTATCTGAAACCAAACTATACTAAACTACTCAAATCAACCCAATCAAGCTCGCATCAACCCAATATCATATCCATTTCCAAATGAGCTCGGTTTGACTTTTGTTGACCAACATGATATATTACTTAAAAGCGGTTTATAAGCTTACCAAAAGCTATGGACAGCTTAAATAAGCTTGTTTGAATTAAAATGAAGCTACTTGGAGCTTTGAGTGTAAGAGCTTGAAACTGAATTCTATAACAGTGGATATAAAAACATGAAACTTAAATGAGACCTTGAATTAATACTTGAAAGCAGATTATATTGATAAAACAACTTGAGTTTAGTACATAGAAACAAAAGATTACAGTTTTAAACTTAAACTAAAACATTGATATTAAAAACGACATAAAGGAAATTTGAAACTAAGAACTACTCTTTTCTTTTCTTCTCTTTCTTCTTTTTTTTATACAAAAGTGCTTCCACTTGACTTCTGAGCAAATCCCACTTCTTTTCTTGGCCATTGGATTACTTGAGAAGATATTGGCCGTTTGATTAATTTTTGGCGCCAAATTGAGATATCAACAGGGAAGGTTGAGTGAAAGGGAGGAGGGAGCATTAAATGTTTCTTGTTGTTTGGTGGAGGTGGGGGGAACATGGAAAGTGGAAGTTGAGCTGGAGGAGAGGTGAGGTGCAGTGTTGCGAGGCGGTGGGTGGGAGAAGAAGAAAAGGAGGAAAAAGGGTGTATTTGTTTGACGGGGTTGACTTGGGATTAATATATGAAAGGGGGTCAAAAGCAGAGTCACACAGGGCTATGGCGGGGTCAGAAAGGTCACAGGGTTCAAGGTCCAAGGGTGTTAATACAAGGACCATTTGTAATCTCATTCTTGAGGACCAGATTCGCAAATTTCCAAAGTTATGCCAAGGGTCACTTTTGCCAAGTTTCAATAGTACAAGGACCATAAAGACATTTTCAAATTTCCAAGGACTATTTTGCCAATTTTGAAACTTGAAGGACCAAACTTGTAATTTCTCAAAACTTTTGACATTTTCACCAAAGGACTAATTATGACAAGTTATGATTTTAAAAGGACCTTTGGTGACTTTTCTTTAAAATAAGTGCTCGAGGACCTTTTGACAAGATTTGAAAGTTGGGGGCTGAAGCGCCAATTATGCAAACTTAGCTCATTTTTCATCGATTTTAAACATTTTGCATCGAAACATATAAAATGCAATTTTGAGATATTTTCGATATTTTGATGCATTCTTGAGCATTTTAAATGTTTTGCGATTCGGTTGACCAAAAATTATGAGTATTTACACACTCATCATCCCCACACTAAACTTGCTAGTCCCTAGCAATCTTTTGAGAAAACTTAATGGATTTGAATCTCTTTACCAAAAGCCATTACTCGGAGTAGCCAAATGTTTGAGTTCAAGTAAGAACTATGGTACATTGATAACCATATGATTTTGAGCAAACCACCGACTTCAACGGATTTGATTTGTCTTTACTGAAGCCGTTTGCTTCGGACTAATAACTCTTAGATAAAATATCTTTGGTGAGTCGATTACCAATTATGGTTTTCAAGCGCCTTTACCATGAGCCATAAACTTGCGGGCTAACCAACTCTTCGCTTTTAAGGATATGGTGAGTTGAATACCATACAATTTTGGGCAAATTGCAAGCCGTCAGCGGTTTGAGATATCTTTACCAAGAGCCGTTTGCTCCTGATTAGCCAATCCTTTTGTTTATTAGACATGGCGGATGATAACCATAAGTGAGTAAGTGTAAACACTTACTCGAAAAAAATTTGGCCAAAATGGGGGTTGGGTGGTATAATTACATGATAAAATTAGTGAAATTCCCCGCACTAGAAATGAATATTGCCCTCAATATTCAAAGTACCGCGGTTATGCGAAGCAGAGAACGTAAAAGGGAAATACTACGGCCATTATTTGGATTTTTTTTTTTTTTTTTTTAATGAAAACTTATATACAACGATGACTCCCCACACTAGGGTGGTACACACGGTGAAAACCCATGTTTAACTCTTGTTTTTGATTACAGAGTCGCTAGCTTGACTCGACCAATTAATTTGTTCATGGGGAAGTAAGTGGAAGAGACAATCTCCATCGGACTTTCATTCAAGATGTTTGTATAAACATTTGAAGCACGCGAAAGTTCCACAGATGAGATATACGAGATCCGCTCAAAAATGATAAATGAAAATCTGGGGGTCAAAGATAGTGTCTTCATTCCGAAGGAGTGAAGATGAAGAAATCACAAGATATTTGAGGAAGGGAGAAAGATTTTGATAACAATCAAGATCCATTCTTCATCCTCAAATGTAGACATATCGGGAGGAAGGGTGAGGTAGTATCATCAATAAGCAAACTCTTATGATAGAGTACACCTTCCTCCGAGCCAATATCATCCTCAATATCAAAATAGAAATGATCATATTCGGAGGAGATATGTCATGAGAGAGTTCACGGAGAACTCTTCATGAAGAGAATCATTCACATGAAGTGAAATTGTGAACTCTTGTTCCATTGTGGGCTCATCACTATCCTCGTCAAAGATTGGATTGTTAGAAATCCAAGTGAATTGATTCAATTCAAATAGAGGATTGGTGAAAGTAACTTTGAATGTTTCGGGAACAAGGTGATCAACATTCTCTATTGAATTTGTTAGGGTGAGAAGTGAGTGAGCGATCATTATAAGGGAGACTTTCAATCTCTCCCGGATCGGCTTGAAATCAAAGAGACCATCGTCACTACGATGAAAGTGGATTGATGTGAGTGAGTTCATCGGTGAACTCCTCAAGAAGATGATCGACATCGATTGTGGAAGTGATGCCTCAACATACTCGATGTCTCCATATGATGCACAATCTTCGCTTCAATTGGAGAAAGTCTCAAAATGATCTTTTGAACACTCGAGAGGAAGAAGAATCACACATATGATCGAAGTTCCTGTGACTCTCTCGAGATTGGGACAAGGTTCTCAACACTAGACTTTATGAATTGTCCGATTCCTTCTCATGAGCAGGTGTCAAGATGCTCGTCCCCGTGTTCGGAGAGTGAGTAGGAGCTTGGGTGTGATAGCGATTGTTTGAGATGGAATCTCAGCTATTGGATATCAACCGACTGCGGAGTTGAGAAATAATATTCTTAAAGGAATACTCTCCTCGTCATCATCATACATAGCGCCTTAAGAAATTGGGAACGCATTAGAGTTGCTTGCTCTAGGACTAATAATTCTTCCCTAGATTTGCGGGCCTCTCTTCTTGACTAGCAATTCTCCCATGGTCTTTTCACCACTCACTTGATTCTTAAAGTTCTGAATCATATCATCAAGTGTTTTCATTGCGGTTTCAAAATTTTGGGAAATTTCTTGAGACAACGGCTCGGTGGAGTTTGAACAGTATGGTCTTTGTGGAGGTTGGAAATTGTCAAAGCCGGAGTATAGTAATTTTGATTCCACGATTGACATTGAAGATTATCGTGAGGACCTCCACAATTCTTACAACAAGAAAGCTGTTGAGTGCAGGCCCAGTGAATTATATGGATATTGGTCATAACCAAAGTTACGAGCATCACCGGAAAACTGCTTCATAGACAAACGTGTTTCGGATTGACACTCAAATCCTTGGTGAGGACCTCCACAAAATTCACAAAGCGATTATGTTGATTATATGAAGATAAGTCGGTGTGGTGGGTAATTGGAAAAATTTGAGGGGTTGTTAAATGAGTTGGATTAGGATCATAATCAAATGAATTCCTCGAACCACAAAACAAACAACTCCCGTTCCGAATATCATTACCACACTGTACACACGTACACCAGCGACATGGTGAACCAAAAAGAGGCTCACCACAACCGACACAAGGAATAAACGATTCCATGAGAATAGAAGAAGTTAGAATCAAATGGATAGAGGGTAAAGGGATAAAGAATCAAAAAGGTAAGAGGGTAAAGATGAATATTTTTGGGTTTTGATAAACATGTTATAAAAACAAAGAATGAAAATATTTTTGGGTCTTTGATTTTTAAGATGTTTTTGGATTTTTGGATTTTTATAAGAAAATATAAATACATATAGATGGTATGAACAAGGTGAATATTCAAATCACTAATCGCTAAGCGTAAGATAATTAGCTTACCTCAGCACCGTGGCCTAAAATTTGATTCGCTCCCAAACGGTCAGGTTTATTACACAAGTCGACCACTCATGAATGGTCGACCGTAATAAAAGTCAGACGACTTGAGAGCGCAATGCAATTAAGTCCGGGAGGTATAGTGTTTCCCAGTCGTTAAGTCCCAACGAAGTCATGATGAATCACCAAACGATATAGTGATCGGGTGAATTTGAGCGAGAAAAGGTTTGTGAATTATGAATAATTATACCTAAAGAAAAAGTTTTAAAAATTACGAGGGCTTAAATGCAAATTAAAGAAAATAAAAAAACTAAATTATATTAAATAAACGCTATCACTATTTTTAAAATGATGTTTTCTTGATTTTTCTTTACAAATTTAACTTAAAACTACGTAACGTACAAAAGAAAATATGAAACTGAAACAATATTAGTCCTAAAAATATAAAATGACATTTTACAAACCTAATGATAAGAGAAATTTTTAGAAAAAGAAAATTATTTTTATGACTATTTATTTAATTATTATTAATTAAAAACTATTTTACCTATTTAATAATACCCTAAAATATAAGAAAATATGAAATAAAGCTAGAAAAATGAAATTATGACTTAGAAAAATCTAAAATAACTAAAGAGAATTTTCAAAACTACTTTTGTATTTTTACGATTATTTTCTATTTTTATGAATTAAAACTATTTGAAACTACTTAAATTGCTAAAAATTACAAATTTAACTAAGAAAATCTGGAAAAATTATTTTTTGCTTTTATATTTATCTTAACCTAGGAAAATGAAAACTTATTTTTTGAAGTTTTTCCGATTTAATTGTATTAAAAGCTAATTAAAAAGGCTTAAAAGCGATTAAAATAAAGAAAAATAGCAAGCGATTGCTAGAAAAATATGAAAAATTAGGAAAAGTCTAAATTTATATTCTGAGTCTATGAAAAATATAAAAACAGTGGCTTATGTGTGAGAATATGAAATTTGCATTGAAAAGTGCTTATAAATAAGCACTTGAAATAAGCTAAAGTTACCAACCGAGCACCAATTTACCAAAAACCATACCAAGAAAAGCTCTAATGAGCTTGTGACAAGCTCTGCACAACACTGCACACTCGATTTCACCGAGTCGGTCACGGAGGACTTACGACCAACTTGACAAGCTATTTTGAAGCTTGTACAAAATTACTAAAAATCTACAAAATCATATTAAGAAACTTGACCAATGAAGTTTTAAACCCAAAATTTCACTTGAATTGTTCCAAAAATGAATCAATTAAAATCACCCAAGTTGGGTGGCGAGATTTTCAATTTGACTTTCTAGCGATTTGGAAATTTGACTTTTGTGAGTTTTGATTTTAATTCATGAGCGATATTGATGTATTATGATGAAATAAACACGTAATAAGCTACTACTCTAGCATCTATACCTAAATCAAGCTTTTGATTTTTAAAATTCTAACATTATGTAATTAGGACAGATCCTAGGTGATTTTGACTTCTAGACTTCTAAGGTGCAAAGATGGGAGCTCAATGACTCTAATATACCTATTAGAAATGACTGCAACAGAAATCAACCTAAGCCAAATCCTCTAACTCAGATAATGCAGCAGATCCAAACATAGATTTTGGATATGATTTACAAATAACCAACACTAAAACTTGAATTTAAACCCTGCTATCTATGAACTCAGATCCTACTATTGCTATGACAACTGAATGATGCAAGTGCTACCAATATAACTATCAATGAGACATAACACTAATTATGCAGATTCAAAAAAAAAAAATGCAAAGGGATTTGGAACTCACAACTTGTCCAGCTTATAAAGCAGCTTATACAGAACCCAAACTATACTAAACTACTCAAATCCAACCCAATCCAAGCTCTGCATCAACCCAATATCATATCCATTTCCAAATGAGCTCAGTTTGACTTTTGTTGACCAACATGATATATTACTTAAAACTGATTTATAAGCTTACCAAAAGCTATGGACAGCTTAAATAAGCTTGTTTGAATTAAAATGAAGCTACTTGGAGCTTTGAGTGTAAGAGCTTGAAACTGAATTCTATAACAGTGGATATAAAAACATGAAACTTAAATGAGACCTTGAATTAATACTTGAAAACAGATTATATTGATAAAACAACTTGAGTTTAGTACATAGAAACAAAAGATTACTGCTTTTAAACTTAAACTAAAACATTGATATTAAAAGCGACATAAAGGAAATTTGAAACTAAGAACTACTCTTTTCTTTTCTTCTCTTTCTTCTTTTTTTATACAAAAGTGCTTCCACGACTTACGAGCAAATCCAGCTTCTTTTCTTGGCCATTAGATTACTTGAGAAGATATTGGCCGTTTGATTAATTTTGGCGCCAAATTGAGATATCAACGGGGAAGGTTGAGTGAAAGGAGGAGGAGCATTAAATGTTTCTTGTTGTTTGGTGGAGGTGGGGGAACATGGAAAGTGGAAGTTGAAATTTGGAGGAGAGGTGAGGTGCGGTGTTGCGAGGCGGTGGGTGGGAGAAGAAAAGGAGGAAAAAGGGTGTATTTGTTTGACCGGGGTTGACTTGGGATTAATATATGAAAGGGGGTCAAAACAGGGGGTCACAAGGCTATGGCGAGGGTCCAAAGGTCATGAGGTTCAAGGTCCAAGGGTGTTAATACAAGGACCATTTGTAATCTCAGTTCTTGAGGACCAATTCTTAAATTTCCAAAGTTATGCCAAGGGTCACTTTGCCAAGTTTCAATAGTACAAGGACCATAAAAGACATTTTCAAATTTCAAGGACTATTTTGCCAATTTTGAAACTTGAAGGACCAAACTTGTAATTTCTCAAAACTTTTGACATTTTTCACCAAAGGACTAATTATGACAAGTTATGATTTTAAAAGGACCTTTGGTGACTTTTCTTTAAAATAAGTGCTTTCGACCTGCTTTTGACAAGATTTGAAAGTTGGGGACTGAAGCGCAATTATGCAAACTTAGCTCATTTTCATCGATTTTAAACATTTTGCATCCGAAACATATAAAATGCAATTTTGAGATATTTTCGATTTTTTGATGCATTCTTGAGCATTTTAAATGTTTTCGCAGATTGACGAAAATGATGAGTATTACACACTCATCAATATGCCATTATGGCATGCATTACAAAACAAAGCCAAGTTTGTACGCAAATGTTGGTACCTTTCGACAACGTAGCGTATGTACAAATAGGTTCCGATAAAACTCGCTTATAACTAAAAGCGAAAGTTATATGGCAAAACCTAATACACACGCTTCTTATATAACTAAGGGTTTCTGGACTACTTAAGTCTAATCCCATGCCTCCTACGAAGTCATAACATTAGACTGAGGGGCTTAATGAGGTATCCACCATGATAGAGTCAAATGTGAACTATTAAAAACAAGTATAGCTACTTTTATATTGGACTTGACAAAAGCAATGATAAGTCTAAAGCCATGCACTCTTCGCATGCATAACATTAGACTGGGGGGCTTGATGACGTACCCTCCACCATACTAACGAGCGTTACTGTCACTCTGGTACTTAGCTTACCATTTGTACAAAGGGTAATGATGTACCCTTCTAAAGGACGAAGCCTACGCCTTCGTCCTATACATAATGTTGGCATAAAGTCATTCACAATGGCTACTGCAAGGGAATCCGCCAACCTACACCCAAAGCACTCATAGTGTCTAACCTCTGTTGAGGTTCGAGCTCGGCCTCCGTCATCGCTCAAGCTTTGGCCTTGACAAGGGTCCAAGCCTAAAGGTCATAGCCTCTACCTATGAGCGTGGGTATGATCGGTGGTCAAAGCAGGCGGTCAAATAAGATCCAGTCAAATGTAAATGGTCAACAACCATGATCTTAGCCATGACCCTCTGTAATTGCCATGACCTCAGAATCGCCTCCACACACCCTCTCAGAATCGCCTGCTGATTATTGTGCCTATAAATAAGGAAGTCATCACAGAGGTTTGTAACCTAACTTAACCCATGAAATATCATCTTCTCCACCTCAATACTTTCATTACATAATCACCATGACTAATTCTCACACCGGAGGCGGTTCGCGGGGGATTCCCCCCGCGCTCCGTCTAAACGTAGTGTCTTCTATTTCTTATTTTCAGGTTATCTTGCACTCGACATCACCACCATCACCCCTAACTCCGTCAATCACCATTGACGCCCTGTATGTGCATCTTATTGTACAATCAATGTTTGTTTACCCGCTTAGTGAATTCGTTTCACAACACTCCGAATGTATATATGTTAGTTGAATGTGTTTGCTTGGGTTTCTCGTAACTTTCCCTTGATATCATTATTCCCGCATATAGAAATACCCTCGTAATCTCTTACCCATCAAACACTCTCCCCAACAGTATATGATTTTGACGAATCAAGACTGTATTGATTAAAATAAACATTAAAGTTGTCAAAATTTGAATTAAAATAAAATAAACCCACTAAAAATGTAAAATATAAAACCTTATAAAAAGGGAGGTGATTTGCACACTCTTCATTTTTATTTGCTCACTCACAATACAAGTTTTCAAAGCATAATATAAAAATGGTACAACTATTTGATGCAGTGATTGAAGTGTCTCAATCAAAAGCAGAAGTGTGCAAATCAATTCTCATTATAAAAATATATCAAAATGGATGTTGAATTAATGAACACAAGTTTTTAAAAATATGGTGAAATTAGATTATAAAAAAATAAATAGATAAAAAGATATTTTAGTTTGAAAATAAAAGTTATTTTTTGTTACATATGTCACCCAATGATTGGAGCTCATTGTTTTAATTTTTGGTTAGGAGTTATGTTTGGAGTTTGTTAAGAAGTGACACATGTCACCATATGATTGGAGCTTCTTATTTTATTTTTTGGTTAGTAGTTAGGTTTGAAGTTAGGGTTGGGTTATCCATGCATTTATAATACTAGTTAGACAGACATCATTGCACAACGGCGACAATAAATATAGTTATATTATAAATATAGTTATTATAAATATAGTAAATGAATTGCTAACCGAACTCTCCCCGCAATTCCTTACCCGCTTAATGAATTCGTTTCACAACACTCTGAATGTATATGTGTTTGTTCGTGTTTCCCGTAGCTTTCCTCGACATCATTATTCCCGCATATACAAAGACCGTCACAATCTCTTACCCGTCAAACACTCACCCAAAAGTATATGATTTTGACGAATCAAGTTTGTATTGATTGAATAAATGTTAAGTTGTAAATATATGAATCAAAATAAAATAAACTCACTAAAAATATGAAAACAAAAAACTCATAAAATATATCAAAATGGATGTTGAAGTAAAGAGCACAAAATTTTTAAAAATATGGTGCAATTAGATTATAAAAAAAAATAAATAGATAAAAAGATATTTCAATTTGAAAATTAAATGTGAACCTTTAGATGAGAAGTGACACATGTCACCTCATAATTTATTTCGTTATCTTAACATTTGGTGGTTAGGAGTAAGGTTTGTAGTTAGGGTTAGTTGTCTATGCATTATTATATAAGTGTATGACTAGTTAGATACTAAATGCTTGCTTGGACGATAAATATAGTTATCATACTACATATAAAGAGTGTATGGTCAAACCTGGAAAGTGAAATCTTGAAAGTCGAAGGTGAGAGAAATGCGTAGAATTAATCTTTACTAAAACACCCCATTACTTAAAAGTACAATAATTTATTCACATTGTACAAACCAATTAAAAACATATCTACCAAATTAAAAACAACCAATTAAAACACCCCTTATTGAAAATCCCATTGCTATAAAATCACTAAACGATCATGTCATGCATAAACTTTTTTTTATCACTAAACGATCTGTCGCTATAAAATCCCGTTGCTATGCACGGGTACTCGTCTAGTATTATAAATATAGTAAATGAGTCGCTAACCAAACTCTCCCCGCAAATTCTTACACGTTTAGTGAATTCGTTTCACAAAACTCCGAAAGTATATGTGTTTGTTTATGTTTCCCGTAGCTTTCCCGTGACATCATTATTCCCGCATACAAAGACCGTCACAATCTCTTACCCGTCAAACACTCCCCCAAAAGTATATAATTTTGACGAATCAAGTTTGTATTGATTGAAATAAAGGTTAAAGTTGTAAAAATATGAATCAAAATAAAATAAACTCCTTCAAAATGTAAAACTAAAACTCATAAAATATATCAAATGGATGTTGAATTAAATAGCACAAAATTTTTAAAAATATGGTGAAATTAGATCATTAAAAAATAAATAGATGAAAAATATTTCAATTTAAAAGTAAAGATGATTTTTAGTTGAGAAATACGCCATCAATAATTGAAATTCTTACCTTAATTTTGATGAAATTCCACAACTTAATTGTTTTATATACTAATATAGATATACATTATAAATTATAGTAATATACTAATACAAAGAGTATAGATAGCGAGGTTGTAAAAATCATTGCGTAGCCAAAGCGGTCGGGTAGGCCTGCTTGATTAATTGGTTAGAAGGATTAATCGGATTAAATTTTTATACATAAAATTGTAATTTTAGATATTATGTTATATTATATGTATGAGATAAGCATAGTGCATTAAAGATCAAATATTTTAAGTTTTCAAATATAAACATGTCATAATTATTCAAAGTTCAAAGTTAAACATAGATATTACTCGATTTGTTGACCATTTTTAAGCGAGCTTTTACCAATTTTGTTCGATTAATTGGTTTGTTGACCGACTTTTAAGCGGCTTTGTCTGATTTTTAAGCGATTTTATTGAACGATTTTTAAACAATTTTGTCCGATTAGATCGATTTTGTTCTATTAATTGGTTTGTTGATCGATTTTTAAGCGATCTTTGACCAAACCGATTAAATAGGACGATTATGATAAATCGAGGTCTTCTTGGCGATCGGCGATTATCTGAGGATTAATCGTAGCGCCTACGATTTTTACAACGAGATAGATAGTATAGAAGATATAGAAACATAGATGTAGATATAGACAGAAAAGAAAAAATGAAAACATGAAATCATAAAATATTGTGAAAATTTGAAATAACCAAAACATGGAGGGACCAAAATTCACAAAAAGCGGCAAAATCGCAAAACTTTCGCGACACGCCTAAAAAAAACCATCTAAATTCCAACACACGATGGGCGCCAAACCCAAATTTTTCATAAAAATTTCAAATCTTCTTCATTATTAGAGCCCTAAATAAATAAATAACTCACCCTCCCTCTTATTTCCCCATTTAACCCCCCAATTCACTCCCTATTTTCCCTCTTTTATAATTCTAGGGTTTGTACGAAACATCATGAGAGGCGAATCGAGTAAGCGAACGTTCGATTTAAATGAAGAAGCAGAGGGTGAGGATGTTGATGATCAAAACGACCGTGGATTGGAACGTAGGGTTCTTCGATCTCGTTATCTCGATGTTAAGAATCTCATCAGTGGTAATTACTTTTTTTTTAAAAAAGTTTTGATTAATTAAATTGAATGTGTATTTGTTTTCGTTTAATAGAAATGTTGTGATTGTTGCAGATAAGAGAGATGAAATAACGAAGACGCATTCGGATAATTTCAAGTTGATTTTCGACCAAGTTGAAAGTTTGCATCAGCTAGGTGAAGTTTACTTTTTGATTTTTGTTTTTAAATATTTTTGTTGATGTCACATTGTGTTTAAAATCATGTTAGTAGTTATATATGGTGTTTGAGTTAACTTTTTTTGTAAAAAAATGCAAGCAAACTTTAAAAAGTACTACGTAGTTATTTGTTGCAGAGTTTTATTTAAACATATTTATAAAGCGTTTTACTGTAAGTTAAATTTGTTTGTAAACGATTTATGTTAATTCCAACCAAAATAAACATTTTGAAATAAGCAGCCACTCATGTGCTTATCAGAGTTTGCTATTTTTACCTCAAAATAAGCAGGAAAGAAGAAGCAGTTTGGATCACCTGAAATTGATTTTGTTTATAAACCAGATAAATGCCATTAGACATAAAAAAACACGTAATTTGCTGCTGTAATTACGTGATCTGGAAAGTTGATGTTAATTAAGTTGTTTGATTTTTATTTTTTATTTTTTATTTTTTTTTTATTATTATTATTTTTTAATATGGTTGTTACACAATTTATAGTTTAATTTAAGTGATTTTGGTAATGTTTAACCTGGATGCTATAATTGATTAAGATACTGTTTTTTTGGTATCTTATGTGTGGTTGTATTCTTTTGATGAATTTATGGTTTAATACTATTGTTGAATAGGCAATTTATGTTTCACTGCTAAGGAAATTGAAATCTAGAAAAAAATTAAAATAATTGTGTTACCCGTTTAAGTTACAAAAACTAAAATGTTTATATTGATCTCTACGAGTGTGATGTGTGCTCTTTTAGAAATTCTGTTCATCAATTAATACTTGTACTATTTCGGTTTTGCAGTTCAAAAGCCTAGGGAGCAAGTTGCTGATGCAGAAGCATTGCTGGATATTACTAATACATTGGTGACTTCTGTTAAGGCGCAAAGTAATGAAGGAGTGACTGCAGGGGATTTTGTGTCTAGTCTACTAAAAGGCTTTGGACGACTTGGTGGCGGAAGTGATGGTACTGACGGAAGTAGGAATGCTGTTAAGTGGAAGAAACTTGGGATTGTGGTATCTCATGTTTTTGTCAAGGGTGATGGTTGCTGCACAATGTATGTATATATGAGCATATCTCTATGTATTTTTTTTTTCCTCTATTTTTCAATCTAAAAAGTTATATATCTTTGTTTCAGGCTTGGGCCAATGAATTCTGAAGTAAAGCAGCGAAAGCTTACCGTGCATAGAAAACATTCAAGGCTGACTGAAAAAGCTAGGCCTGAAGAGGTAATATTGAACTCTTCCCTGGATCAAAGCATTATGTTTGTGAAGTTGTGTTAACTTGGTTTTATAAAACCAGGGGGTGTTTCTTGTGTGTTTTGCAACTGATTATGTGATTTTAATAATTTGTGTCAGATAATCAGTTAAAAAAAATACATGGATCTCAGAAGTGTTGAATGTGTGTTTGTCTTTTATAATTTAACTAATAATTACGAGATAATCGAATATTTGAGTATTTCATTAATTCTGATGATTCACAAAATTAGACATTAATTTATCAAAATTATTGTTTGAAGGTTGTTATCAGGTCCCTAAAATAGGCCAACATAAGTTTTACTAGATGATATTATTGGATTAGTAATAAGTTATATCCGGCTAATAAAACGGGTAAATAGATGTGGTTTTCCTTGTTCATGTTGCCTGGGGAGGGTGAGTCTTTTGACTATGTACACGGCCTCACAAGGTTAATTCCGGGACCATTTATGACCCTTCCCTAGCCACCCCCAAATGTACACACCTAGTGATGTTTGAATCTTTGACCTCTTGTTTTAAAGCCAAGGACCTTACCACTAGGCCATTTAGATCAAGCTAATAATAAATAAATTATCTGACATTCTGACCCTTGAATAATAAGATATTGAATGGTGGAATTTGTTTTTATTAGCAATGCAAGTTTGAATATGTAATGTTTGGTATAGTTCGGATTTATAGTTATAATAGAACATATATGAAGTCAGAAAGAGTGAGCTATTATTGCCAAGGGCGCAGCGTTATTCTTGAAATAGAACATTAACTGAAACTACTTGACTTTTACAGCTTGCTGCAAGTGTTACAGAAGAAAAAACAGACACTGATAAGAACATGGCAACTATGTTTAACGTGTTAAGAAATAATAGAGCTGCCAAGCTTGAAAGATTGGTGTTGAACAGAAGCTCGTTTGCCCAAACTGTTGAAAATCTGTTTGCGTTGTCGTTTCTTGTTAAAGATGGTCGGGCTGAGATACAAGTTGACGAGAAAGGATGCCATCGAGTTTGTAAGTTTCTTAAAAAAATACAATTTCTTGAATTAATCTTTTGTTCTTTATGTTTTAATGCTATTTCTTTCAGTACCAAGGAATGCTCCAGCTGCTAATGCAGTTGCTTCTAAGGAGGTCACGTACACTCATTTTACATTCAGATTTGATTTCCGAGATTGGAAGGTAATTCTATAAAAATCTATATTTTGCTTTTATTGCATATATTACCTTGTAGGTCTGTTAATGAATGCTAATAGAATCAAGTATGTTGCAACATGTGTTTCAATCTGATTACGTTTTTTGGTATCATATCTATATTAGCTATACGTAGTTGATTACCGATTTTGATTATATTAAACTCCATATCAGACAATAAGTCAACAAGTACTATCCGGATTTGATAAATTCAATATTTGATCCTTATTTAGTATACAGATACACATTTAAATATATGTTTTGTGTTTTTGTTTTGTGAACCTTTTGCATTAGTCTCAATTTTTATAAGGTTTGCATTATGGGTGTCTAGTATAATAATTTAGGATGTTAACTTTATGCCAGTATAAAACTCTATTGACTTATAAGGTGTAGTGTGTATTTTTATTTTATGTCACACAATGTATATTGCCTATTGTTAAGCTTTGTATACAGCAGCTATTGAATGTTGATTTTTTAAAATCTGAGTAATACATATTGTCTGATATATTATCATTTATGTCATAAGTTCTTTAACCAATATTAATTGAGAAACATCAGATATCTTCAGACATAAGACCATCTAGCTTTATAAAATCTGTTCATTGACACATGTTTTGAATTTACAGCTGATGCAGGACTCGGTTACTGAAGGAGAAGAACTCATGCCATACAGGATCCCAACTGATGCATCATCAAATTCTCAACGGAAACTTCCTACAGCTGAAAGTGAATCTGTTTTGCCCACGACACCAATAAGGAAATTTTCAAGGAATCGTGGTCTGGTTCTACAAGAACAAACAGTGGTTGAAGACTCACCTGAAAGTGGTGATTCAGGATCAAGAGGTGGCAGGATCCGTAAAAGGAAGCGAATAATTGCGTAAAGAGGGTTTTATCTTAAAAAGACGCTATAATATTTTGTGGGGTGATGATATGTAAAGCCATAACCATGTGGGCGTAGGACTAATTCTGACCAAATTTTTAGCAGTGTAGCTAGTTTTTGATAGACTTGAAATGGTTGATTGTCTTGCATTCTGCTGAAAATCTGTTTTAGCAGCTGATTTATCAACTACATGTTGGTAGTGGAAAGGGGGTCAGATCATGTATCTGCTACTGAATGAGTTAGATTATGAGTATCGTTATCATTGTAATTAAATGATGGTATTGGTTAGAATTTGTAAGCTGCTCTTTATCATTGTTGCATTGTTAGCAAATGATTGCTTTTCTGAATAACTATTTTATTGATCATGATTAACCCAGAAAGCCAATACAAAACAAAGCATGCATAGCAAGGCGTAAACGCACCAAAGATGTTCAAACAAAGCAGTACGAGCCTGAATGGCTCAACCTATCTGTGTAAACAATCAAAATCAATGACCAGCAACTTGAATGCAAAACTGGCCAAAATGTGGTCGTTGTTGGTCTTTTTTTGCACAAATCCGGTACCGATACACAAATCATACCAAACAATTAATTAACCCAATTGTCAGTTGACGACGTATATGCCCATTTGGTCCAAGAACCGAAGGGACCAACACTCCATCTGAAGAGTCCAACACTATACCGAAGGGTCCAATATTCTACAAGCATTCCAGTTATACCGAAGGATACATCGACAAACCATCCGTCCAGGGTGCTTGGCCGACCAGACAATGCACTTTGGCGATTCGCGGATGCGCTTTGTCTCATTCTCACGGATGTCGGACAGACGCCTTGAGGGGCAGTCGACAACATCAACGGTCCCACGAAGACGACAGACCCACGGACCGATAACGACATCGCAGAAGATAAATACGCATCTGAATTGTGAATAAGGTATCATTTTCTCACACACATTTTTATACGATACCTTTCGGTAAAACAAGTACTCATTCTCATGCCGGAGTCGGGTCCTGGGATAACACCCGGGGCGAGACTAACGCGTTGTTCATCTTAGCAGGTATCTAGAAGGCTTATCTCTAAGGCTGAAAGATAGTTGCAACAACCCACAAAAAAATACTTCGACATTGGCGCCATCCGTGGGACCCGCATTCAATCTGCTAGAGCTATAGAATGACGGGTTCAACACCTCCGGTGACTTCTGGAGGAGGAGAAGGAAGTTCCACCCCAATGACGAGAGAGCAGTTAGAAGGGTATGTAATCAGCGCCAAGTCTATGATAAAGAGCACAATAACCGAAAGGACACCGTCGAGCCGATCGATTGGATTTTGATGATTTAAATGGTCCTTGGCAAGGACAAGCCGGCAGACAAGAAGAAGGAAATAGTGACCGAGTAAAGTAAGAGACGAAGATCTAGCGAAGCCTTTCAAGGAAGTCTCAAAGTCCCTTCAAGCAGCGAATCATCGAGTTCTCCGCCCGGAGCACAAGATGCCTACCCACGTCAAGTCAGACGATGGATCGGCGGATCCTCAAGATCATCTCAACAGATTCACCTGAGCCGCAGGGCATGGAGAGTGGCCGATGCCAAGTATGGTGCCGCATGTTCCAAAGACTTTAGGCGGAAGGCGGGGATGGTTTGATGGACTCCCACCGGGGAGCATAGATGAATGGGCAGCTTTCAAGGACCAGTTCGAAACTCGTTTCTCTCTGCATAAAGCTTGTGTCAAGGACCCTACCGAAATTGCCAAGATAGTGAGGAAAGCTAATGAAACATTGCCTGAGTTCAAAGAGAGATGGACCACCGAGACGGGATTCATACAGGGAGCTCCGGAGATCATGAGGATCTCCTCGTTCATGAATGGGTGCAAATGCCCCGAGCTGGCCAAGCGGTTCGCCGACACAATCCCTAAGACCGTGGAGGAGATGATGATTAGGGTTGATGACTTTGTAAGGTCGAGGAAGCTTTGCGATCATAAATTACCTCGAGACGAGCATTATGATACAACCGAAGGTGGCTCAACCGGACCCTTCCGAAAGGACGAAGGGTTGCGAAGTCATTACGGAGGATAGGAAGAATGAAGGCGACACGCTTACTCGGGGAAAGATCGGGAAGCTCGCACCGCCACAAAGGATGATCGGCCGCCACGTGCCCCATCGCGGTGACCATCTCGAACCGAGGTAATCCCCGCCTCAACTTTAGACTCGCCATAAAGCCCCAAAGGAAATTTTGGCCACGTAACACCGCCTATGTCTACTCTCCTCCAAGCCGATGCGTGACCCACCCGCAGGGAGAACCAAGATAAGTCTTGTGATTATCATGGAGAAAAAGGGCATTACACGAATGATCATT